>CM056059.1:230377912-230711478 GCA_029574335.1 Rana kukunoris | reverse complement strand
TTTTACCTGGCTCTACGAGGAATTCAGAGAGATTTTGGGCTGTAAGGTACGGCGGCGTAGTGTATTTCTTCCCGGCAGAATCAAACTACGCGATTAGGGGGCGTGAGGCATTTAAATTTTAGGCGCGTTCCCGCGGCGATTGAACTGGCGCATGCTCCGTTCAGAAATTTGCCGCCGTGCATTGCGCGAAAAATCACGTTGTTACGTCATTTTTTGTTTGAGCAGCGTAGTTTACGTACATTCCTATTCCCGAAAATGGAAAAAAAAAATGAAAGTCGACGCGGGAACGACGGCCATACTTAACATGGGCTGCGTAACGTTACACCAGCTAATAGCTGGTTTAACTTTACGCAGCAAAAAAATGACGTAAGCGATTGCGAACGTCGCTCGTAACTTCGTGGATCGCCGAAAAAGCTAATTTGCATAGCCCGACGCTGAAAACGACGCAAACTCCACCCAGCGGCCGCAAAAGGATTGCAGCGTAGATCCGAAGGCTTACGAAGACATAAGCCTGTCAGATCGAAGCCCAACGCCGCCGTATCATGGTTTGAGGATTCAAACTAGTGATACGGCTCGCGTAATTCGAAAGTACTCCAGTCTAACAGGAGTTAGACAGGAGTTACGGGTCTCTGAATCTGGCCCTATAAACTTTTGCGCAAACAATCAATATACGCTTATTGCAGTTTTTTTTATTTACCGAAAATATGTAGAAGAATACATATTGGCATAAACCAAGGAAAAAAAAAAAAAGAAAAAAAAAAAAATATATATATATATATATATATATATATATATATATATATTATATATATATATATGTTTTGGGGGATATTTATTATAGCAAAAAGTAAAAAGTATTGCTTTTTTTCAAAATTGGCCCTGTTTTTTTTTGTTTATAGCGCAAAACAGAAAAAATTGCAGAGGTGATCATATACCACCGAAAGAAATCTCTATTTGTGGAAAAAAAGGATGTAAATTTTGTTTGGGTACAACGTTGCACGACTGCGCAATTGTCAGCTAAAGTGACACAATGCCGAATCGCAAAAAATGCTCTGGTCGTACTGTTTTCTGAAAAGAGGTATTCAACTGATCTCACACCTAGGGGTCTAATGTATAAACCCTGTATTGTGTGGATTTGACAAACATTCACAATTATAACAAAAATTGTCATACTTTCTCTATTATATGTGTGGTTTCTCTATCGCATCATCACCCCAACGGTCACAATATGTTCTTGTTTCTTGATTGAGGTATTTCTGGGGAAAAAAAGCACTATGACTAGTAGATGGTGCTGTCAATATAGAAACTGTACATGTTAGAAAAAAAAATTGCAATATTTGCCCTGATTGTGCTTCAGAAATCCCCTAATGAAAGGTCCCAGCAATATGCTGGACCAACATGGGCTGGCTCAAAGGAGAAAGTACAAATCGTACGGTTCTCCTGCTTTGTTTTCTATTCCCCAGGTATCCGCCCCCTCTGGGCGGCAACAGCGTGTGATTGGCGGTCAGAGGATGCAGCTGATTGGCCGAATCGAGTGGGAGTTAGCCCGCGCGGAGGAAGTTTATATAAGGGCTCCAGCGCGGCGGTCTCCTCAGTCCTTTCCAGTCAGCCAGCGTTGCAGCAGGGGCCGTGTCTGTCGCTCACAGGACATGAAGCGCCGCGCTGTCAGCAGTCGGGAGGCCTTGCTGTGCCAGCTGATGGAGAGGGCAGAGAGCAGTGGAGGTGAGAAGTGGCTGCGCCGCTGTCTGGAGGAAGGGAACGCCTCAGTACAGCCTACACTCACTCCTCCTGTGCAGAGAAAAGGCGCAGCTGCGGTGGGAAGCGCAACTAGGCAGCAGCCAGGGAGAAAGAAAAGGGTCAGAGAGCAGCTCCTTCTCCTCAGTTAACAGGTCTGAAGAAAAGAGGGTCAGCTGTATCAAGAGGTGCATCTCGTCCGCGGGAGAGCAGCGCTACTCACCTTATACCTATGGAGGCGAGCGAGCAGTCATTGTCCCCTATTGGTGAGAAAATCTATTTCTGATGTTTCACAATTGTCAGTATTGGTTGGTTCATTGTCTAATATGTTACAGAAATTTCAAGGGGCACATGATAGTGGTGCTGATAATACTCAGAGGGCACGGGGGTCCGGGCAGGTAATGTAAGGAATTATGGTGAATTGTCAGGAGCACAATCTATTGGTGCAATGCAGCGCATTCATTTACAGAATAATGCAGAATGCCAGAGGGAACAATTCTCTGGTGCTGATTGCATGCTGCAGGATAGCAATAGTGATTTATTTTCAATTGATAATATACATTATTTGGATGATGTTGGTCCTATCTGGCAGGAGCCAAGTGCCCCTGTTTTACAGGACACAAAAAGAGCATTTGCTGTGACTGGCACTAGTGCCTCCAATACTGTTAATCCTTCCTTGCCTATAAGGCCGTCAGCATTGACAGTGGGTGAGTCTTCCTTTAGGGAGCCCCTTCCCTGCGTCCTGTCCCCATTGGGCTTTCATTTGCCTAAGGCAACAAAAGAGAAAATTTGGAGAGGCGAATTCTTGGACCTGCTGTCTTTACTCCCTCCGCTAAGGAGTTCTTGGTTAAATCTGACAGGCAAGCGAATGACAGGCCCGAGGAGGATATGAGACGGTCCATTCCAAAAACGTTTCAAAACTGGCTGCAGGCGTTCTGCATTTATGCAGCAGTAATGGGCGAACGCTTTCCCGGCAAATGTTCAGGCATGTTCCAGCACTTGGATATTATTGCCGAGGCATTTCGCCATTTTGGGGGTTCAGCCTGGTTCTCTTATGACGAGAATTTCCGTCAGAAACTGGCAGTCCACCCTACCTTACATTTGGGGGACGAAGGATGTGGGTCTGTGGCTGAACCAGCCAGCCAGCTAAGCCACAGTTTACACCTAGGCCCCCGTCAGGTAGTCAGGGCAGTTTTCGCAGGGGTCTGTGCTTTGCCTTCAATGAGGGCCAGTGCAGGTTCCTTACAAATTGCTGCTACAGACACGAGTGCTCCTACTGCAGCAGTGCTCATGCAGCCAGCCGGTGCTTTCGCAAATCAGCCGCATCCTCCTTTCAGCCAGTTAACAAGGATAGTCATGGGAAGGGCGCAGACTCCGGTGAAGTTAGTCGCAATGCGCCCATGGTTAGAGCGCTACCCAGATCACAGGATGATGGCTCTGCTAATTGATGGTTTCAAGGACTTGTTTTTAGTCCCGACCTTTCAAGGCCCGGGCTGTGTTATGGTAAAAAATTTAGTTTCAGTTGATATCCATATGGATGTGGTATGTGAGAAAATATCCAAGGAGCTGGCTAAGGGGAGGATAGTGGGCCCTTTTCATGCCCCCCTTTCCTGAATTTTCGCTTGTCCCCACTGGGGATAGTCCCAAAGAAAGAGGCGGGTTCTTTAAGGATGATACACCATCTTTCCTATCCCCCTAAATCCTCACTGAATGACGAGGTGTCAGATATCGCAGCCCCAGTATTTTATCTTCTTTTGATGAAGCCTTGGTCATCCTGAGACGAATGGGTCAAGGCGCCTTACTGGCCAAGGCCGACATCAAGGCGGCTTTTCGGTTATTGCCAGTTCACCCCCAAGGTTTCAACTCCTTGGGTTTTCAATTCTTGGGGCAATTTTTCTTCGATAAATGTATGCCCATGGGGTTTTCCTTATCGTGCTTTTACTTTGAGGCCTTTTCCACCTTTTTTTGCACTGGGTCACATCCCAGAAGTTTCCCCATGGGGCTCTACTGCATTAGCTGGATGATTTTTTATTTTTTGGTACGGGCGGATCCTCTGAATGTTTCGAGGCCCTCCAAGCATTTTATGGTATCTGTGAGGACTTTGGTGTCCCCCTGGCTCATGAATAATGTTGAGCAGAATATGCCATATTCGATTTCGCGATATATCTCGAGATATATTCGCTAAATACGAATATTCGTGATATTTTTTGGAAATGAAATGATTGCGAATTTTCGCCATTGCGAATGCGAATGCGAAATTTCGAGAAATGCGGAATGGAGCACTCTGATTGGCTCAGAATATTCGTGATATATTACAATACAAAATAATTGCGAATATTCGGCAAATGCGGAAGGAGCACTCTGATTGGCTCAGAATATTCTTGATATATTACAATACAAAATAATTGCGAATATTCGGCAAATGCGGAAGGAGCACTCTAATTGGCTCAGAATATTCGTGATATATTACAATACAAAATAATTGCGAATATTCGGCAAATGCGGAAGGAGCATTCTGATTGGCTCAGAATATTCTTGATATATTACAATACAAAATAATTGCGAATATTCGGCAAATGCGGAAGGAGCACTCTGATTGGCTCAGAATATTCTTGATATATTACAATACAAAATAATTGCGAATATTCGGCAAATGCGGAAGGAGCACTCTGATTGGCTCAGAATATATTCGTGATATATTACAATACAAAATAATTGCGAATATTCGGCAAATGCGGAAGAGAGCACTCTGATTGGCTCAGAATATTCTTGATATATTACAATACAAAATAATTGCGAATATTCGGCAAATGCGGAAGGAGCACTCTGATTGGCTCAGAATATTCTTGATATTTTATCGTAATTTCGCAAAAATGCGAATGAGAAATTGATTGCGGAATTTCGACAGTAACACTCTGAAATCGAATATATGTGTTATTTTAGCTAAAAACAATATTGCGAATTTCTCGAAAATAATCGCGCGATATCGCTATTGCCGAATAATCGCATTGCGATTTTTCGGCAATATAAAATGATCGCTGCAGCTACTCGGCCCAAGGTCTCTAATCATACCAGCAATGCTTTTAGACGTCGATGGGGATCTCTAGGATGTGATCTGTTCTAAAAAAAAATTGAAAAAATACGAATATTCGAAGTAGCGAATATTCACCGCGAAATTCGGAATATATCGCGAATACTCGAATATGCCATATTCGAGCCGAATATTCGCAATACGAATATTCGTGAGCAACACTACTCATGAAAAGACCTCTCTTCCCTCCACGTCGATTGAATTCCTTGGGATAATCATCAATTCGGTACGAATGGAATTCAGGTTACCAGAAGAAAAATTGCTGAAGCTGAGATCTCTGATCTCATCATTCCTATCCAGGAAAAAAGTCTTGTTGAAGGAAGCCCAGTCGCTTCTGGGCTATTTTCTTTTGCTGCCGGGGTTATTCCCATGGCTAGGGTTTTCTCTCGTAGATTTTCCTTGGCCATTAGAGGCCTTACAAGCCCGCGGCCCATGTCCGGCTATCAAGAGGGGTGAAGGATGACCTTAGGGTATGGGATACTTTCCTAAGCGATTTTAACGGCTCTACAGTATGGCAGCAGGATTTTGTGGTTAGTAGCCAAGTGGAATTCTTCACGGACGCAGCCGGGTCTGCGGGTTTCGGGGGGCGTTCTTGAATGGGCACTGGTGCGCCAGTACTTGGCATACGGAATGGTTGCAGGAGGAAATTTTGCAAAACTTGGTCCTCCTGGAACTGTTCCCAGTCATAGTCTTTGTAGTGATCTGCAGAGAGTTTTTTGAAAACAAGAGAATATTGGTCCATACGGACAACAAGGGAGTTCTATTTGCCATTAATGGTTTATCCTCAAAATCCGAGTGGTGAGATTACTGCGTTTTATGGTTTTGCACTGTATGCATTATAATATTTTGCTTAAAGCTGAACATTTAGCTGGGATTCATAATAATATCGCCGATGCTTTATCTCGCCTACAGTTCTCAAAGTTTCGGGACCTGGTTCCATCGGCGGATCTGGAAGGGACCCATTGCCCGGAATTCCTCTGGGGCTTGATATGGGAGTGATTTTCTGTAATCTACGCAACTCAGTTTCAAGTAAGACTTGGTCAGACTATAGGTTATCTTGGTCCAGGTGGTGTTCTTTTTGCGGTGATGTTGGTTCAGATCCTTTAAATGTCACTTCATTGTTAGCATTAACTTTTTTGTCCAACCTCATACAGGCTCGCCTTTCCCCGGCCTCAGTAAGTAAAATCCTGGCGGGGGTTTCATTCTTCTTGAAGTTTTCAGGTTTGCCAGCTTTAACTTCTTTCTTTCAAGTGTCACAGGTCCTGAAGGGGTTCAGGAGGTCCAGTCCTGCAATCGACAGCAGGCGTCCCATTTCGGTTTCCTTATTGTTGGACCTCCTTGGTTCTCTTCAGGAGGTATGTACATCCGAGTTTGAAACTCTTCTGTTTAGAGCTGCCTTTTCAGTCGCTTTCTTTGGTGCCCTTAGGGTTGGCGAATTCACGGCCACAAACAGGAGTTCCCTATCTTTTCTTAGATTTGGTCATGTTCGTTTGCAAGATGGTGGCCTTTAAATTTTTCTTAGCAGGTCCAAATCGTCCCCGGCCGGATGCTGGTTCTCTCTCTCTAGTTCAAACAACAAGACGCTATGCCCGTCACCCAGGTGGAGAGGTATATGGCGGTTAGGCCGGTAGCCCCTGACTCTTTCTTTATCCACGAGGATTTGTCCCCGTTGACTAGATACCAGTTTATTTTCTATCTTTTCCTCTTGTCTGAAGCTTCTGAACCTATCTGGTTATTGCTTTTCTTCCCATTTTTTTTAGGATAGGGGCAGCCACGGTAGCGGATTCTTTGGGTTTTGCTGAGGAGGGGTTGAAGTCTGTTGGGCGATGGAGTAGTTCTAGGTACAAATTATATGTTCGTCCTGAGCTTTTAATTTTGTGATTTCTTTTTCAGATCAAAGCAAGAAGGTGGTTTGGATAGTGGGCCACTCTTATGTTTTCTGGGCCGCCAAGCACGCCGGATCCAGGTCCTATTTCACAAATCTACGTCTGGACTCTACATCTTTCATGATATTATGGTCAGGGGTTAGGGTTTGCGGTGGAGAGTGTCAAAGATCATTTAGCACGCTTATCGGTATATATGGCCTCCCCCTTAAATTTTGGTTTTACATGCTGGTGCCAATGACCTGGGGAAGTTGGGTACTTGGGAATTATTGTGTCAGATAAAGAGGGATTTACACGCATTAAGGCTCATGTTTCCATATACGGTGTTGGCATTTTCTGAAATGATCCCAAGGTTGTTGTGGTCTCCTCAGGGTGCCTTGTTATATTTGGACAGGATTCGGAGGAGACTTAACAGGACCATTCATAGTTTTCTAGTTTCATCTGGCGGCATGTCACTCCGCCATGCGGAATTGGAGGGCTTTATCCCAGGCCTTTTTCACAAAGATAAGGTTCATTTATCGCCCATTGGCATTAACATTTTTAATATGGGGCTACAGAATCTGATATAAGCAGCCACGGTGGTGGGGGGGCCTCAGCCGTCAGGCCGGTGGGGATTAGTCGTCCAGCCTTGGCTGGATGGACACCATGTTATTCTCTGTAAATTATATCTTAGCCAAGTTGGCCTATTTATTTTATTTACTTATTTTATTTATTTTTTATTTAAATAAATCAATTAACCCCTATGGATAACACCGTGGCCATATATAATTTTCCAATTAATAAATATGTGTTGGATTGTATCTTCGTGTTGTGTTTTATTTAAGTACCTTTGTGCTAGCCCATGAAAGGTCCCAGCAATATGCTGGACCAACATGGCTGGCTCAAAGGAGAAAGTACAAATCGTACGGTTCTCCTGCTTTGTTTTCTATTCCCCAGGTATCTGCCCCCTCTGGGCGGCAACATCGTGTGATTGGCGGTCAGAGGAAGCAGCTGATTGGCCAAATCGAGCGGGAGTTAGCCCGCGCGGAGGAAGTTTATATAAGGGCTCCAGCGCGGTGGTCTCCTCAGTCCTTTCCAGTCAGCCAGCGTTGCCCACCCTTCCTCCCTATCCTTTAGTCATGTTGTTGTCCAAAAAGCGGATTAGTCGTCCAGCCTTGGCTGGATGGACACCATGTTATTCTCTGTAAATTATATCTTAGCCAAGTTGGCCTATTTATTTTATTTACTTATTTTTTTTTTTTTTTATTTAAATAAATCAATTAACCCCTATGGATAACACCGTGGCCATATATAATTTTCCAATTAATAAATATGTGTTGGATTGTATCTTCGTGTTGTGTTTAATTTAAGTACCTTTGTGCTAGCCCATGGTGAATGTGCATCCAGAAAATGACGACTGCTCTTTTCTAAACTCCACCTCAACTCTAAAGCCACATACACACTATCAGTTTTCCTGCAGGTTTTTCTCTTCAGGTTTACCAAAACCATGTAGTGCAAGGGCCTGCCTGATTGCATACGAATTGAAACTCCTTAGATTTGACCTAATATTAGATGGTTTTGGTAAACCGGAAGAGAAAAACCTGCAGGAAAACGGATAGTGTGTATAGGGCTTAATACCCTTTTTACTGTCCAGGCCAGAGTAGTACATTTTCATAAATTATGAATTAAAACCCAACAATAAAAAAAATAAAACACACTAATAAACGTGTGCCTGGTTATGTACACTTGGCACTTTTATTATGTGTCCATAAATGGCAAAACTTAAATTCTATATTAGAATATACACAAGGTACATTTATTTTGTTGATATACAGAGCAATTTTCTTTTGATGAAAAATAAACAGAACATTGAGTGCATTACCTTGTTTTAAACAGATACTGATATGATCCCTAAACTCAAAGGACTTCTAACTGTAATTCTGCATATATTTAACTAAAACTATTCACTAAATAGAAATCCTTCCCCATGCAAAGAAATAATTTTTCTTATCAAATTTGTGTTAACTATGGATGAAGTTACATTCAATTTATATGTAAATGACTTGCAGGGAATGTTACTTAGTTTGTTACATGTTACAGTTCATGGATCCATTTTAGATTTTGACAAGTCATGTGTAACTGTTCAGGAATTACAATTTTTCTCAGTAGTGATAATTCATATTTTCTATGGGCTATTAAAGTTTTGGACTTAAGCTAACCATAGACATCAGATTGTGGTCAAACATTCTGATCATTACAACAGAACATTGTTTCATTCTCAGATTCATGCATATGGATGGGGCCAGGCCTCTTCATTTTCCATAAGTCTTACTAGGAAAAAAAACATTATCTGTCGCCACAGAGAATCCACCCTGCTCATTGCTAGCTCCTTTGAAAGCAACCAACAGTTCTCTGCTACCCACAAACTTGAAGACCAATACCCACTATAGTTTATATTTGTCAGATTGTTTGAGAACCAGTTCATATCTAAGGGAACCACAAATTATATAAGTGTAAATCAAAATATATAATTGCACATCAATTCTAAGCTTTAGCTGTTAAGCATATATCACCTAATTGTTGTCAAATTCATTAGGTAAATGTAATATTAGGCAAGTTAAATTTAATACCTAAAATGTCCTAAAAGGCCAAGTGAAACTAAAGCTAGCTGTAATGTCCACATACAGGCCAAATCATGGCCAATATGTGGAAGAATACTCTTGGAGAGAATGGTTATTATTATTATTTTTTTATAAAACATTAACATTTCTGACTTAACCTCCCTGGCGGTATGATTCTTTCAGATTTAAGGTGCTGAAAGCGGTACCATTATTTGCAAGGAAATTTGGCGTTTTATACTGTAGGCTTGTAATTCTTAGGAATAACTCACTTAAATCTGACCAAATAAGAGTCTAATAGGCAACCTGGGTATGACATTTTTTTTTAGAAACAAAATTATAAATTATAATATAATACATAATTATAAATAATTATAACACATAATAATATAATTATAACAACAATTATTCAATAATGTAATCAAATCAATATCACTGAAATTTGCTCAGTTGCAGAATTGTCGCTGTCATTATTTTTTTTTTATGACGAATTTCCCCACAAATCGCTATCGCTCAATTCTGCAAGTGATTCTAATTTATTATCGCTGTTTTTAGCTGCTCTAAAAAAAAATTTGACATAAAGGGACACTTTTGGTTGCTATGGCCAATCTACAGTTTGCAGGGAGAAAGAACAGTTTTTATTATATAAAAGGACACACAGGACACTGGGCAGACCACTAGGGACATGGGGGGGCTGTATTTTTTACATACAGTACTGTAATCTATAAGATTACAGTATACTGTATGTATTGTGTTTGTTTACATTTTTGAATATGGCGCCGTTCTCCGCCTTGTGCGTCGTAACCTCGCAGGGAACGGAGATCGGCGGCACACGGGGGACACTGCTCACACAGCGTGGATGCATCGCTGGATCCAGGAACAAGGTAAGTAAACACTGCCTGTGGATTCAGCGAGGCGAGCCCGAGTCTGACTCGGGGTTACCGATCACAGCACAGAAATCTAACCCCGAGTCAGACTCGGGAATACCGCCAGGGGGGTTAATAATAGCATGCAATGCTGCAGTTTCCAAAGCTAGAAAAATACTTTCTTCTATTAAAGAGGTATAGACTCCACAGAGTGACTCTGGAGAACAGGAGAAAGTTCACAGAAGGACAAACAAAATGATAGGAGACATGGAGGAGCTCAGCTATGAGGAAAGATTAGCAAAATATATCCTCTTGTGAGAAGAGGTGATTAAGGGGGGTTATATTGGTTGTCCATATAGGGAATTCATGTGGAGTTATTCACTTTAACCTCCCTAGCGTTATTCCCGAGTGAGGCTTGGGGTGAATTTTCACTACCAAAAGCAGTAACCCTGAGCCACAATCGGGATTGCATCTCAGGATCCATGCAAAGTTACTTACCTTGTCCCCAGGATCCTGCAATGTCCTCCCTCTGTGTCCACAGGCTGTGTCCTCCACCCGATGTACTGTGTGCTGGGCTCCATTCCCTGCGAGCGCCGCGACACATGGGGGCGGAGCCTGGCGACAAATTAGAAAAGTGAAAAACACATTACACATACAGTACACTGTAATCTGTAAGACTATATTACTGTATCAAAACTTTTTACCTCCCTTTTGTCCCTAGTGCTTTGTCCAGTGCCCTGCATGCACTTTTTATATTATATATGCCATTATTTCTGCCTGGAAACATGAGAATGTCCACGGCATCCAAAAAAGCATCCCTTTAGATCAAATGTGTTTTTTGACCAGCTAGAAAACAGCAATAGTAAATAAGAATCACTTGCAGAATTGAGTGATATGGATTTGTGGGGCAATTTTGTCATCAGACCCTGAAAGTTCTGTGACTGAGCAAATTTCAGTGTTTTTGATTTAAATACATTATTTAATAAATTTTATTACTATTATATTATTATTTTTGATAATTATTTATAGTTCTTTATTATATTATAATTTATTATTTCATGTTTCAAACTTTGTCTTACCTGGGATGCCTACTACACTCTTGTTTGGACACATTTAAGTGTGTTATTATTAAGAATTACAGGCCTACAATATAAAACGCCAAATTTCTATGCAAAACAATGTATCATTTTGAGACGCAAAAATCTGACATAATCATACCACCAGGGAGATTAAGGTCAATGAAAAGGATTATACACTAAGCACAAAGTGATGGACTGCACAGGGGGCTTCCACTTTATGCTCCACTATGGGCAAATTGAGGTTGCTGAACACTACCCTTAATTTGTCTAAATCTGAGGGGGGCTCGTCAGGCCGTTCGATCAGCAGGAAGTCATTCAGGTAATGGATAACTTTATGGCAATATTCCTGGTGAGTTAGGATTCAGGTGAGGGACTGAGCGAATGTATCGAAGAGCCATGGACTGCTCTTTGAGCCAAATGTCAGTTTGGTAGCAAAGTAGTATGAATCTCTCCATATGATGCCGTGTCACTACCACACAGAAGGTTCAATGGATAAGAACTTAAAAGCATCTGAAATGTCCACCTTGGACAGTCATGCACCCATGCCTATGCTAATTATGGACTGTAATAGCTAAGTCAATGGACGCATATTTGAGAGAAAACTCTTCGGAAGGAATTGGTGAGTTGACTGGGGATGTGGAAGGAAAGAGGCACGGACAAGTCATACACTAACCTAATTTATTTGATAATTTGCCCTTGATAAGCCCAATAAGGCTAACTCTCCATGTCTCAAATGGCCCCTCAGCAAATGGGCCGATAATGAAACCCCAGTCCAGCTAGGTCTGCAACAGATTGTCAATAGCCTGCTATTATATGATATATAATATGCAGGCAGTGGATTATTGCATAATGGGCCAGATTCAGGTAGATGGGCGCTTCTTTACTTTGGAGTAACGTTTCTCATTTACGTTACTCCGCCGACACTTTCGGCGCAAGTACTGTTATTCACATAGCACTTGCTCCTAAACTTGCGCCGGAATAACGGAAATGTGCTGGCGTAACCCGACGCAAGTGGAAGTGGGTGTGATCATATGTAAATGATGGGCGGAGCCCAGCGCAGAGGCTTACGTTCAGCGCATCATCCACGGAGCATGCGCAGTAAGTGAGGCTTCACTCGCCCCCTTGTGCGCATGCTCACAACTTCCGTCGGCACCACTTCACGGGAAACGTCAGCGCAATGCGTTCCGTTGGGCGTTTAAATGCGCCCGTAGATTCGCCATTCCGGCACTAAAGTATATCCTGTTCCCCCTCCCCGCAGTGAAGTTACTTTTGTTCTGAGATGGCTGCTCCTGTTCCCCGCAAACACACAGGAGAAAGCTGAATTCTAAAGGCCAGGAGCTGTCAGCCGTCATCTCGGCTATGGAGACCTATGATGTCTTCCTCCATGGCTGTAAAAGTTGACAGACAAGCATGGACAGAGGTGTTGTCCTGCAAGTGGGGGTGCTCAGCTAGCTCTTATCGTCGGTAACGCTGCTGTAGCTGCTCTCCTGCTGACCTGTGGCCGTCTGGAGTAAAGATAAAGCAGCTATTTGTAGAAATAACTTTGCGGACGGACGAGATACGCGCGGCGCATGTAGCCAGCGTATGGTGCTAATCCGTTCGCGAATCGGGAAATCTCCCTCATTTGCATATTTGCAGGGGAAATCAATAGGCGCGACTGATGCGCCAAGCGAAATTATGCGCTGACGAGACTCTGGCGTCGGAAAGTTAAGCCGATCGGAAATGGCCCGTTTTCTTTTGCATCTAGTTTGGTGGGTACGGCCACATAGAAACGACGGCGCACATCTTCACAGTTACGCGGCGCATATCGAATTACTCCAGCGCAAGTCTTGCTGAATCTGGCCCAATGTGTGCAACACGTGTACATTCGGTTGTCCTCATTTATACTAAACTACACATCATATATACTGCTCGTATACTGTGGGCGCATATCTATATCTGTCCCTGTCATCTCTGCAAGTTGTGAGGTCTGATTGCTAGATGTTTTCAGGCTGGGGGGGGGGGGGGCTGGTTGACGACTCAGATCCACTGTCAGTCATTTGTTGCGATACATACAATTTGTCATAGCATCCTGTCTCAGCGTTTCAGTCTCGTTTCAGTCTCTGTGTTTCTGTCATAGCGTTTCAATCAGCGTTGCTGTCATAGCGGTTCTGATTTAGCATTTCTGTGTCATTGTTCTGTCATAGTGTGTTTCTGTCATAGTGTGTTTCTGTCATAGCGTGTTTCTGTCATACTGTGGTTCTGTCATAGCCGGTTCTGTCATAGCGGGTTTCCGCCTTGTGGGTGCTATCGCAGCGTGTTTAGTCACAGCGTTTTCTGGCCAGCAAGTTCAGTCTAGCGTGTTCTTGTCTTAGCATGCTCCATTCATAGCGGGTTTAGCTGTAGCATGTTCCAGACGTAGCATGTTGCAATCGTAGCGTGTTCCAGTCGTAGTGGTCATGTCGTAGCATGTCGGTGCCATGCAGTGAAGGCATTCACCAACATCCGTTGCATCTTTGCTTTGTTTCCATGTCTCATCGTACCTTTTTGTTCATGTTTCTTTGTTTACCTGGGTTTAGTTAGCCAGTGCTCACATTCAGGGATCTTTCAAGTCTACAGATCCATACGAGTTAAGTTTTGTTTTTAATTGATTGTTGACCACAATCTTCTCGCCTGTATACCATACGTCATATGATGTACATCCATTTTGTCACACCTGTATGACTACCCATCATGGTCTGTGAGTATACCGGCCCTGAGTGTTAAGTTTTTAACCACTTCCCTACCGAGTCATTGTAAAATGACGTCAGCGGGAACCGTTCATCTTTCAGAGTGGACGTCATATGACGTCCTTGCAATCCCGGCCACATTTCTCAGGACCCGGTGCGCGTGCACACAGATCCAAGTCCTGCCAGCGGTGAGGAGACAGATGTGTGTTCCCAGTACAGAGGAACACACAGCGATCTCCTCCCCTTGTGAGCCTCCCTCCCCCTACAGTTAGTACACACTTTAGGGAACATATTTAACCCCTTCAGTGCCCCCTAGTGTTAACCCCTTCCCTGACAGTCACATTTACACAGTAATCAGTGCAGTTTTATTGCACTAATCGTTGTTTAAATGTGAATGGTCCCAAAAATGTGTCAAAAGTGTCGGCTATGCCTGCCGCAATATCACGGTCACAATAAAAATCGCAGATTGCCGCCATTACTAGTAAAAAAAAAAAAAAGCCATAATTCTATATCACTATTTGCACAAACCGATCAAATACGCTAATTGCAATTTTTTTACCAAAAATTTGTAGAAGAATACATATCGGTCTAAACTGAGTAAAAAAAAAAAAAAAATTATGATATTTATTAAATCAAAAAGTAAAGATATTGTGTTTTTTTAAAAATTGTCCCTCTTCTTTTGTTTATAGCGCAAAAAATAAAAACTGAAGAGGTGATCAAATGCCACCAAAAGAAAGCTCTATTTGTGGGAAAAAAAGGACGTCAATTGTGTTTGGGAGCGACTTTGCACGACCGCACAATTGTCATTCAAAGTGCGACAGCGCTGAAAACTAAAAATTGGTCTGGGCAGGAAGGGGGTGAAAATGCCCTGTATGGAAGCGGTTAATTACCTGTGTCTGCGCTACAGGTTACTCAGGCTCACTTACTACATACACTAGGGTGTGAGCCCTCATCAGGTTTCATTCACACGCTGTCTGGTCATTGCTGCTTATGTCCTCACACTCAGGTAGGTTAAGAGGGGTGGTGTTCTCATGTCTGGTTGTCTGTCATCAATTTTCTCTAGTTTGTGTTTCCTTGGGTTGGGCATGCCGCACGTTTCGGCAACATCATATTCACGTTCATCCCTTTAACCGCACATGGGGTTTCAGGGCATGGTAGCACTCTGTCATCAGGAGTTGGTCCATGCTTAAACACAGCACAGTGGAGCTTCATCGCAGGGGTTTCCTTTTCCAGCCGGGAAGGTGGTAAGCTTTGGATTGTTTCCATTTTTCATTCCAGCTACTCCCATTCAACAGCATGTTACAGGTTTTGGGTATTATTCTTTACGCAGATTCATGTGGGCTTATACATGCTCTCCACGGTTTGTTACGATGGCGGGACAGGATGGAGGTGATCGAGACTCGCTCAGTCAGAGGTGGGGTGTTAGCGCACCCCCAGCTCCTGCTTTTCCTGTATTTCCTACAGGCAAGGTCTGAATCCCCTTTGTTCATCGGTCTTGTCAAAGCCTTCTGGGTCGTTATGTCTGAGCCAAGCAATGTTCCTTGTAGGGGACCGTTTTGGAATCTCTCATCCCCGGGCTTCAGGCAGCCCATGCGTGATGTATTTTCTGGCCTGCACGCGGGCTGCAGCATTATCTCATCAGAATCTTCTGTAGTTAGTACCTTGGCGTCAGCGGACAGTCATGCTTTCATTGTCATCGAGTTATTAGAGGCAGTCATTTTCAAGGGTTGCTTGGTCTGGTTCTAACCCTTCTTTCTGTAAAGGGCAGGCCGGCCCACCAGGGTGTCCAGTGGCAAGTTTCCAACATTGTTTGTTACAGTTTGGCTGAAATCCCTGTTGCATCAGAGGGGGCGGGGTCACCTGTACATGTCACTGGGTAACCCGGCTGCATTTCCCCGTTGCGTCAGAAGGGGGGGCAACTTGCACACGTGACAGGTGGCCCTGCCCTCAGCTATTTAAGAGATGTCACGGCGGGTTCGCATCATTCGGCCAGTGCCTCCCATGGAGGTGGATCGGATAGTGGCTGCATGTTTTTCCGGATCGTCGTGTCATGGAAGGATTATAATCGCTGGAATTTTTTTCTTTTTTTAATAAAGGACTTGTCCCAAGCTGTGTGTTTTTTTACAATTTTTTACACTTTTTTTTACACTTTTTTTGTGAAATGGTAGGGGTATTACCAATTCATATGGGGGGGAAGGATCTGGGGGTCATCTTTGTTAAAGGGGGCTTCCAGATTTCGATAAGCGACACGCACGTAGACCCCCACAACCACCGGGTAAGTGTTGTGGGGATGAGGCCCATGTCGCAAATTTTCCCATTTTGAGGGCATGTGGCCTTCTACGGTTCAGGAGAGGGGGCGCTCGTTCATCCCCCCTCTTTTCCTGCGGCCTGCCAGGTTGCGTGCTCGGATAAGGGTCTAGTATGGATTTTTGGGGGGACCACCATGACATTTTTTTTTATTTTAGCACGTGGTTCCCCTTAAAATCCATACCAGACCTGAAGGGCCTGGTAATGGACTAGGGGGGACCCATGCCGTTTTTTTCAATTACTTTTATTTTATTTTATTTTTTGCTGTGACCCGACATTTCATTATAGCCACAATTAGATTTAAATTACTTTTTTTCCTTTAGAAACTTTATTTTGTGCAGGGACTGTTCTAAATACTGGAAACATGCGCCACTTTACAGGCATACTATAGATGCCCCCCAGGTATGAAATTTAAAGGAATATTTCACTTTTATTGTTTCACTTTAAGAATTATTAAAATCACTGCTCCCGAAAAAACTGCAGTTTTAAAAAAAAAATTGCATTGATACATGTCCCCTGGGGCAAACACTTATTATGACAATAACTTGCATATTAACCTTCTCCCATATTCTCCTATAGACTTCTCCCATATTTCTCCCATAGACTTTTAAAGAGTGTTCCATGGCTTTCGAATTTGCCGCGAACACCCCAAATTGTTTGCTATTCGGCGAATGGGCAAACAGCCAATGTTCGAGTCGAACTCATGTTCGACCCGAACATGAAGCTCATGTCATGCAGAGGATACAAAACACTATGTCGCCGACATGACCAAGATTCAATTCTGGTAATCGTAGAGTGTTAGGGTGCCACCCCCTCCACCAAAAACCGAACACATACCAACCACGCAGCTGTCCAGGCTAATCAAAGTGCAGGGCACCAGGTGGGTCTAATTACCACCTCAATCAGCCACAGAACCCGTGCAATCAATACATGCTAATCTCCAAATGGATGAGGCGGCAACCTGTAACAGGCCCTCTGCGAGCCTGTTTCTAGCTGTAATGTGGTCCAAACTGGAACGCATTACAACGACCATGCAATGACGTCATTGCGCGGCGCCCTGTGCGTTCCACCGTGGAATGCGTAAGTGCGCCGCACCATGCGGCACCTCTTTCAAATCACTGAATGTATTACAGCTGTCTGGTACCTGTCTTCTGCCTATAAAGGCATTCACCTGGTACACAGACAGCGTTCTATTATTGTCAGCCGTAGCTCGGCCACGTTACTTCTACCGCTGCCATCTCTCCCCATGCTGCAACACCGCTCCAGGCAACAACTACTACGTTGGTGCTGTTGTACCTACTACAACACAGAGCCATTGCTGGGGACAACCTTAAGGCCTTCTTGCTGAACACCCTACACCATGGATTCCCTATCTCCTACATTGAAGCCTGCAAATGGATAAGTAGCTATTGTATCACTTGTAATCCTATAGGAAGATCTGCTGCTTGTGTTCCATCTAATACACTTGCTAATACTTATTATGCCTTGTGGTCAGCTACCTCGAATTACCTGAGCTATATTGCCTCTCAAATGCAACTACTATTATGTGTGCAATATTCACCTTATATATGCAACTGTAAATATCTGAGCTATATTTCCTTTTATATGCAACTACAATTACCTGAGCTATATTGCCTCTCATACGCAACTACTAGTTGTCACTACAACTCCTATTTACTACGAGCTTGACATAAGTACAAATCCCTTATAGGCCTTGTCCTAATTGTTTGAACATGTTCGCTCTAACTTTTCTATGCTAGCGCTTGATGGTATTTTATACCATCTCCCTTAGTGGCCTAATACATCCCTACATGCACAAAGTGATATGATATAGAGAACCCCCAAACTCTTGTTTGTGTGGAGTGACGCCTGGGGTCCCGTACTGATAATCACTTGCGTATAGTGGTGTATTGGAATCTTGATCTTTAAAGTATATTACATAATTTCAAACGTTAAGCTCTGGTCGCATGTTGTAATGCGTCCATCCTTAGTAGCTCAAAGTCTTTCTTTATGTGATAGAGAGATGATGTAGAGATCCCCCAAACTGCTGTTTGTGTGGAGTGACACCTGGGGCCTAATACTAAGTTGTCACATAAAGAAGAGCATTGAAATCCTTGCTAACCGTAGTTGTGGTTCATTCCGTTCACCAGTGCTGTTACACAACCCCAGAGACAGTGAATGCTATAACCAAGCCTGTGTCGAGTGATATCTGACAACGACTGACAGTGGCTCCGAGGCTTGAATCTATGAATGAGTCATATGTTTGTGGATGGGATGATAAACAAGGCAGAGAGGGCCTATGAATCTACTAAGCCTGTGCCGAATGATGTCAGGACACGACCGACAACAACTCTGAGGCAGCTAAGTATGAAATGGATGCGGGATAGGAAATATAACGAATCGTAATATTGCGTATGAAACATAAAAGGCAACAGCGAGCGAGAGCCGCCAATGAAAATTACAAACTGAGAAGCCGCAACACACTTGTAATCTAACGCACAGACTAGCAAACATGGAGTGAGCTTGGGAGAGTCGGCCTATTGACGTGCATTATAACGCACTGGAATTTTAAGGAACACAGGCAAGTGGGCTACTATGGGCCAGATTCAGGTAGATGGGAGCATCTTTGCTCTGGAGTAACGCTTCTCATTTACGTTACGCTGCCGAAATTTTAGGAGCAAGTGCTGTTATTCATGAAGCACTTGCTCCTAAAGTTGCGGCAGCGCATCGCAAATGAGCCGGCGGAATTCAAATTGGGCGGGTACGGGGCGTGTATTATTTAAACTAAGCGCGATCCCGCGGCGAACGTACTGCGCATGCGTCGAGTGTCAATGCATCCCAGTGCGCATGCTCCAAATTCTGAAGTTTTACGCAAGCGACGCGATTTTTTTTTTTTCGACGCGATGACGACGCCTATACTTAACATAGGATACTCCACTAGGGGGCTGCTTTATCTTTACGCCAAGTATCGCTTACGGAAACGTCGGAAAGTCACTGCGTCACGCCCGAATACGATCGTGAATTGCCGATTCCCGCTGATTAACATATTTTTTCAGCGTAAATCAGCGGGAACGCCCCCGGGGCCATTTTTAAATTAAAGTTGCGATGCGATGGCGAAATTCAATTGCGCCAATCGCATCGGAACACCAACCCGGCGTTTCTTGTTTTCTGGTTACAGAAAACAGAAACGCCGGCTTAAAGTGACAGTTAGGCTGGAGTATTACAGATACTCCAGCCTAACTCTACCTGAATCTGGCCCTATATCTATATATATCAAACACAAAAGTGTTGCGTTTATAATTTTGCTCTGTGTGTATATGTGTATATATAGATATATATCTATATATATATATAGATATATATCTATATATATATATATATATATATATATATAGATATATATCTATATAGATATAGATATATATATATAGATATGTATCTATATATATCTATATATCCAGAGCTTTTTTTCTCAGAAAATAGGTACAGGAACTTAACCATGACCCCGTTCAGATTTCACAAACAGTAGAAGGGTCTTAAAGGGGCAATAAATATCAGGATTGCATTACATTCAGATTACAGAGTTCAGGGGGGTTACACACAGAATGCAGAGCTGTCACTTGTAAACACAAAAAACAGACTTCTGTGTTTACAAGTGATTGTGGTGAGCAGGCACCAAAGGGTCGCAGCCAGAGGTGGTGGAACTGAGTTCCCCCAAGTTCCCCCTGAAAAAAAAGCCCTGTATATATCTATATTTATGGTCGAAGCCCTATGTCCGATACGGATATGAACAAGATAGATAGATTTAACATAAGACTTACCACATGAAAGAGACCTGAAGTGTGCCCTGATCTGATGGATGGTATGCCAAGATAAGGGAGCATACCCAAGATTAGAGATGTATATTTTGTGGAGAGAAATGAATTTGAGAAATGCCCTAAAAACTGGACAGGAGGGTGGGTATTGCTCACAGGAAACCAACAATGACCACAGGTGAGTGGGCTGGTTAAATACCCCTGGGCTCCTCCCATAAGTTCAGGCCAGCATTCTGGCCTTGTTACTTATGGTCGAAGCCCTATGTCCGATACGGATATGAACAAGATAGATAGATTTAACATAAGACTTACCACATGAAAGAGACCTGAAGTGTGCCCTGATCTGATGGACGGTATGCCAACATTAGGGGGCAAAAAAATTCAGGTAGGGGGTGTAGTTTTATTTGTTTTAGCTTTAATCATTGAGCAAGTTTGGTGAACGCATGTGCCATTTCCACCTGAGGATTGGGGGATGTGCTGGGCGAAGCAGGCAGACCTCCACCCGTTAAGTCTCTTAATTGTCATGATCTGGGATCCCGCTCCAATACAATAAGAGCACTGACTGGGGTTGAGGTGTAGGTAGCGTGGAAGAGTGAGCGAGCAAGTGTGAAGGTGACAGGACCCAAATTGACCTAACCGCCCCCCCGTTGATTCAGAGGAAGGTGAAAACCCCAGTCGAGCCTAGGCCAATTACTACAGCAGGGGATAAAATTCCTTCCTGACCCCCCGAGAGTAGATCGGGTGAACCCTGGATCAAATTCCTATGGTTGTTTGTGCCCGATGAATTCTGACATGTTTTACGAACTGGCAGGCACTCAAGGGTTTGATCTGGAAAGGTATTAGGGAATAAGAGTTTGACTGTTCAGGTAGGAGTGACAGAAGGCGATTGAGTATGGTTACTGTTTACTTTAGAGTTGGATGTCTACCCCAGTGCCTGATCACTGGGTTTTGGATAGTTCCAGGTGGAGAATGAAGTGGTCGTGGTAGCGAGCCAAGTGAGGTATATGTAGAACTTGGCCGGTGGGGTAGCTGCGGGTGAACTTGCTAGGTCGCAAGAACCTGTGGTAGGCCGAGTAGATGGTTGCTTGAATGACCAGGCTGGGGAGAAAGCCAAATAGGAAACTAGCCAAGATAGTGGACATAAACTGGTGCTGTGGGGATAGTTGTATGGGCCTGCAGAGGAAGGACATAACTTAGACTTGCCTTTACTTATAATGTTGGCCATGGCCTGGTTGTCGGTGGTGAAGGCCACGGTTCGTCCTGTCCAGATATGACCCCAGAGCTGACGGCTGCCATGATCGGGAATTGTTCGAACATGGAGGAAGTCCGGGTAAACCCTGGGATTAAGAGTGTCTCTGGAGGCCATGGTCATGCAAACCAATAGTGGCCAAAAATTGCAGCGAAGCCTGTGCAAGCTGCGGCATCTGTCACTACCTGCGGTGATGGGGGCGATATTGATGGTATAACATTGATACTGTTTCACGTAGTAAGGAACTCCTCCCATATAGACAGATCCGCTAATGCCGCGGTGTCTAAGTTAAGGATCTGATCGGAGTCCTGTGTCTGGGAGAGGAAGACCAGGAGGCATGATACAAAAGATCGACCCTGGGGAATGATCCTAACTGCAAATTGAGCATCCCCGGGGGAGATTAAAGCTGCTTCTTAGTACACCCCTTGTGCGGGTGAAGTCTTGGAGCACTGACCTGATGTGGGTCAATTTGAAGGAACAATAGGCGTAGTGAAAGCTAGTTTGCGTGTGAGTGCGACAGAAAATAGATGAGCAGCCAAGTTGCTACTGGAGATGAGTGATCGATTTGAGCCACAATTGCAATTAAGCAGCTTTATTAGAAAGGTGAAAACAAAGTTTAGCGGAAATTTGAGTATGTAGGAATGACCGTGCGCAACACTGTAAATACAGATGGAGTGAGATGCAAATGTTTATGCTTGAGAACAAACGTAAGGCCCGGGATCTGAATCATAAGTACCACTGTATTCGCATCGTCGATGCAAATAGTTTGAGGCGTGAGCATCGGTGGGGTTGTTTTGTGAAGGATCTGAAACGTTGGGCCGGTGCTGCGACTGTGCTCGGGTCGGTTGGTGAAGTTTGTATTGCCGAGGATCCGAATCGTTGCGCCGATGATGCGATTGGATTCGGATCGGCTGTGGATGTAAGGTGACGGGGGGGTTGTGTGCCTGATCCAAGGAATTGCACCGATATGACTAGACTCGGGTCGGCTGATGGTGTTAGTGGTTAAAGGGGTTTGTGGTTACTGAGGATCCGAATCATAGGGCCGAAGTTGCGACTAAATTCAGATCGGCTGTTGGCGAGTGATTGGGTTTTTTTTTTTGGGATATGCTGAGACTAATCGGTGCATGAGGATGCGACCGGATTAGAATCGAAACATGATACATGACAGTGAAATGTTTTGCCATGACAGAGGCATGAATCGATGTGCCGCATCAGATGCGTGACAGTAAAATGAGTGACAGAAATTCCCATGACAGAGGCACGAATCGCTGCACCGCGGATGCGACTGCCATTGACCAGACTCTGGAGCATGTACTGAAATGAGGCCAAACAACTGGGGCACACCGGGAAGAATTGGTGCATCACGGATGCGACTAGATTAAAATCAGAGTGCGACAGTTTAATGAAATTATTGCTATGACAGAGGTGTGGATTGGTCGGGCTGTGGTTGCGACTGAGAATGAACCGGACTCTGGCGCATGTACTGAAATGAGGCTGAAAAGCAACTGGGGCACACCAAGACAAATTGGTGCATGAGGATGCGATTAGCGCACGTGAGAATGTGCGTGGTTTCAATTTGGATGCTTTTCGGTGAAATTGGGTGACAGAAATTCCCATGACAGAGGCCCGAATCACTGCGCAGCGGATGCGACTGACAGAGAGAAACTCTGGAGCATGCACTGAAATGAGGCCAACGACAACTAGGGCACACTTGAGATAAACCTGCACATGAGAATGCGTGTGGATTCAAATCAGATGTGTGACAGTGAAATGAGTGACAGAAATTCCCATGACAGAGGCACGAATCACTGCACCGCGGATGCGACTGACAACAAGCAACTCTGGATCATGTACTGAAATGAGGCTGAAAAACAACTGGGGCATGCTGGGATGAATTGGTGTATGAGGATGTGACTGGAGCATGTGAGAATGCGCGTGGTCCCAAATCAGATGCGTTTCGGTAAAATGAGTGACAGAAATTCCCATGACAGAGGCATGAATCACTGTGCTGCGTATGCGACTGACAACGAGCAACTCTGGAGCATGCACTGAAATAAGGCCAACAACAACTAGGGCATGCTTGAGATAAACCTGCACATGAGAATGCGTGTGGATTCAAATCAGATTCATAAAAGTGAAATGAGTGACAGAAATTTCCCATGACAGAGGTGCGAGTCAGTGCACTGCGGGTGCAACTAAAAACGAGCGAACTCTGGAGCATGTGTTGAAATGAGGCCAACAAACAACTGGGGCAGGCCGGGACAAATCGGTGCATCGCATGTGGCTTGGATTTGAATCAATCGAACGACTGAAATGTTTGCCATAACAGTTGCGCTAACAGGTGTGCTGCAATTTGCGACTAATAACGGACCTGACTGTGGAGCGCGAGATGCATGAGTTGACATGAATGAGTGTATCGCAGACGTGACTGGATTCGAATTGGAGTGAAGGGAAAACAAAATGTGACAAATTAAATTACTGTCAGCCTAGGTTCACATTGGAGCGATCTGTAATGCGATTTGAGAGATCAAATCACTCGCATGACAAGTCACAGCCTATTGGAAGCAATGGCACTGTTCCAATCGGTGTGACACAGATTTTGCGGCACCACACCGATTTGCAAAAGTAGTTCCTGCATTACTTACGCTGTTATCCGGTGCGACTTCAATAGTCATCTGAGCATGAAGCCACACAGATGTCTCTCACGTAGCACCTGAAATCGCACTGACCTTGCTACTTGCTATTTCAAGTGAAGTAGTGAGATTTCAAAGCAGCATCAATGTGAACCAGGGCTCGGTGAATTAGATGGAAAGAAAAAAAAAACTAGCAGGGATGAACCGGCGAGTCGCTGATGTGACTAAATTCAATCGGAGGGTAATGTAAAGTAAAATAACTGGAATGATAGACAGTGCATTTCTAAGTGACATGAGCCTACTACGTGGCATGTGCTCATGAATTGCATGATGAGACCGTGGTCTTGCACAAGGCTCAAATAAGGCTGCATATGGAGACTTGTCGAATGACTCACAAGTTCCACACTGTTTTTTTTTTTTTTTTTTTTTTGTCTAATCGTTTTTATTAAGAAAGAAAATTTTGCAAAACAGGTTACAATACAAAAACGAGATTAAGGAGACCAAGTAGGTCAACTGTACAGCAGTTCTCCATATGGGAACCATAACTACAAAAGTACAATCACAAATCAAGAGAGTAGAATTAAATCCCTGACAGGGAACCATAAATGAGGTGCAAACTGGTCAACTTAAGAAAACAAGGAGAAAGGAGAGAGGGGAAGGGGAGGAGAAGAGAAGGGAAGGGAAGGGAAGAGGGGGGAGGGGGAAAGGTCTGTCTGCCGTTTAAGCAGTAATCACACTAGAAAATAACATACAACAAATAATACAAATACAAATACAAAAGGCATGCCTAAGGTACACTCTGGAAGTGCGCAGTCCATACCTGCCAAATAGTGTCAAACTTCTGTCTGTTACCCCTCCTATTTGCTATTAAGGACTCCTATACATAGTGCGATCGTGTGATCTCCACAGCATCTGACGAATTGGGGGCTCTATCTGCCTTCCAATGCCTCGCAATGAGGGTCCTAGCCGCTAGCAGAATATGGGTGACCACTACTCAAAGATCAGGTGGAAACTTCTCAATGCCCACATGGAGTACTGCCAAGGCAGGGGTCGGGCGAATTAGAAATCCAGTAATCCTGGAAATGTAGGAAAATATGGAGTTCCAGAAGCTTGTCAAATGTTTACACAGCCAAAACACATGTAGCAAGTTACCCGGTTCTCCACAGTTCCTCCAGCATAACGGGGATCCAAGATGTACAAACTTAGAAAGTCTATAGGGAGTCATACACCACCTGAGGGCAATTTTTTGGGCTAGTTCCCAGTGGTTAACACAACTAGGTGCCTTGTATATCGAACGGAACGCTTGTTGCCATTGTTCCTCCGATATAGTTTCTCCCAAATCCTCCTCCCACTTTTTGAAAGGTTGAGATTTTATGAAATGCATCTTGTGTTGGAAGAAATTGTAGAAAAATGAGATGCCTTTAGGTGAAGCAGGGATAGAGGTGTAAAAATTTCAAACCTCTTTGTGGAAGCGCATTTGGTGGGAGGGCAGAGACCCGAGGAAGTGAGCAACTCTGAGGTATGTATAATAATCCGTGGTAGGTAGGGCAAACTTACTTTGGAGTGAGGCGAACGGGAGGAGGGTATCTTTGTGATATAGATCATCAACAGTCAGAATCCCCTTGTCCCACCAGCCAGACATTGAGAGGTTCGGGATAGCCAGGGTGAGAATCTCTACGGGAACGGGAATTTTTATATACCCAGAGTGTACATCACGCAGCTTCCTCCAAGCCGCAAGGGAGGCCTGAAGTGTGAGCGGCAAGGTGCGTATGGGAAGCGGTTTCCAGACGTCTAGCAAAAGAAGGAGCCTAAGGTTGTTAGTCGGGCAGAGGGATGCTTCAATGTCAGCCCAGATAGAATCTGAGTTTGCGTCTGTCAATGTAGTCAGCCAAGTTCTCAATTGCGTCAGAATAGACGCACAAAAATAATCTTGGATATCTACCAGTCCCATTCCTCCCGCCGTTCTGTGTCTGACTAGCAAAGCTCTTGCACATCGTGGTCTCTTTGCTTTCCAAATAAATTTGGAGAGTATCATATTGAGTGCTCTGCGGTGTGTTTTGGGTATGGGAATTGGAAGCGTTCTAAAAATATAAAGCATCTGAGGGAGAATCATCATTTTGAACGTGGCCAGACGTCCAGTCCATGACAACTCTGTGTTGGAGAGTCTTAGTATCCGTGGTCAGTTTGTCGATGAGTGGCAAGTAATTTGCGTCCGCAAGCTTGCTCGCATCCGCCAAAACCTTGATTCCCAAATAGGTAATGGAGGACTTGCTCCAAGTGTAGGGGAAAGCTTTCTGGAGATGGGCCTTCATAGGTAGTGGAATGCCCAGGTCAAGAATAATTGACTTTGAGAAGTTCACCTTATAGTAGGATATGTTACTAAATGCTGTTAGGGTATCGTGAGCATGTGCAAGGGAGACCGAGGGGGAAGAAAGAAAAATTATAATATCGTCTGCGAATAAATTAATAGTATGAGACCTGCCTTGAATGGGGAAGCCTGCGATATGCGGATGGGATCTAATCCTCTCCGCTAGAGGTTCTATTAGGAGATTAAAAATTGAAGGGGACAGAGGGCACCCCTGCCTCGTGCCATTAGAGATAGAAAAGGCGTCTGACAGCAGATTAGATGTGTATACCTGGGCACAGGGGGAGGAATACAAAGCAAGTATGGCCGAAAGGATGGGCCCGGCAAAGCCAAATGTATGCAAAGTGTGTCTCATGTATACCCAATGTATCCTGTCGAACGCCTTCTCCGTGTCCAAGGACAATAGCAGAGAAGGCATCCGACAGGATCTAGCACACTGCACAACCCCAAGCACCCGCCTAGTGGCGTCCGACGCCTGCCTCCCCGGGGTGAAACCAGACTGGTCAGAGCTGATAAGAGTCGGGAGAACAGGCAGAAATCTGTGAGCTAGAATTTTTGCATATAACTTAACGTCAGTATTGAGCAATGATATTGGTCTGAAGTTAGCCGGAGTAGAGGGGTCTTTCCCCGGTTTGGGGATCGTGACCACATATGCCTTAAGCATTTCAGAGGGGAACGAGGCGGAGGACACAGCCTTGGCAAAAACGGCCTGCAGGGTGGGCGTTAGGTTGTCGTGAAGAGCCTTATAATAATGATTTGGCAAACCGTCAGGTCCTGGGGACTTGCCCAGCGGGAGAGTTTTGATAAGTCGCCTGATCTCAGACTCCTCAATAGGTGCATTTAAAGACTGGAGTTGTTCCCCCGAAAGGGAGGCGAGATTGATTTTGGCAAAAAAGGGTTTTGGGATCAGTGTTGAGGTTGTACAAAGAGGAGTAATACTCCGCAAAAGAATTCGCTATTTCCTTTGGATTAATGATTTTAGAATTATTAGACGGATGAAGCAGGAAAGGGATTTTAGATTTGACCCTTGCAGCTTTAAGCCTCTGGGCCAGGAATTTACCCGCTCGGTTGCCCGAGGAATAGTGGGTCAATTTCAGGTTCTGGAGATGTTTGCCATAACGGTCCAGAAGTAGGAGTCTGAGATCAGATCGATGTTGAGAACGTTTTTGTGCTAGTTGGGCGGTGGCTCTGAGTTTGTTTTGAGCTTCTAATATTTTAATGTCTTTAAGGAGGTTGTCTACTTTCTGTGTCCTCTGCCTTTTCACCTCTAACAAAAGCCTTATGGGCACACCGTAGCATTGCTGGACCTGAAACCGAGCCTGTATTTTCAGCAAAGAAATTAGATAGACTTTTAGCTAGCAGGGCTACATGGGAAGGCGACTGAAACACTCGGGAATTAGCCCGCCACACATACGCAGGACTAGGGGTGTGCCCCTCCACCACCGTTATTGAGACAGGGGCGTGATCAGACCACGAAATGTCGTGGATGGTGGAGGAGGACACCGCCTGCAGGAGCATCAACTAAAATGAGATCGATCCTTGAGTAGGAATTATGTCTAGCAGAATAGAAAGTATAATCACGCTCATTGGCATGCTGACACCTCCACACATCAAAAATGTCCTCAGCGTGTATCAGGCTTTGGAGCTGAGGCGGAGGGCGCCTCACCCTAGAAGAGAAGTCCAAAGAAGGATCTACTGTCAAATAGTGTTGCTCACGAATATTCGCATTGCGAATATTCGCTACGAATATTGCATATTCGAGTATTCGCGAATATCTCGAATATCGCGGCAAATATTCGCTATTTCGAATATTCGTATTTTTCAAATTTCGCAATAAATTTCGCAAAAAAATCGCAATCAATTTCACGAATATTCGATATTTACGAATTTTCGCGACCGCATATGTGAAATTTCGCTTTTTTTTTTTTATAAAATATACCAAATATTCGTAAATATCGAATATTCGTGATATTTAAAAAAAAAAAAAAATCGCGAAATTTCGCATTAGCGAAAATTCGCATTAGCGAAAATTCGCATTGGCGAAAATTCGCAATTTTTTTGGTTAAATGGTACTGTAGCTGCTAACACAGCTCATATGAGAGAAGCAAAAATAATTAAATGTGTAGGAAATGTGTAGCGCTTAAAGTGACTGTCTGTTAATGACACTCAGAAGCACAAAAAAAGAATAAACAAATTTTGTGTAGAGTAAAACAAATAAAGGACCCTGGAAAATCCAGGGACAAGCACTGTATAACTCGTGCGTGATGAACAGTGTGAAAATAATCTATTAGTGAGATGACACCCGTTGTTGGATACAATTAATCACATATAGAAACATATATACATTGAAAAACAACAGTGATTGTTCATTTCTTTAGAAAGACATGTGTAAAATATTGGCCACTGACTGCCAAGTGCAATAATGTCCCGTGAAAGGAAAAATAAAACAAATCCTGATGTAAATAAGTAATAGTCAATCTGATGATTGGTGAATAACAAATAATGACTCCTCCACTGTGTTGTTCCCACCACCGAAAGCAATGCAGGCTTACCAGAACCAGTTGACTTCAGATGGCTTACGCCACTGAAAGTCAAATTAGGCTTGTAGTAGCTGATATCACAATGGGCTCCTTGGCAAGGCAATACTTTGAATGGTCAGCAGAACCTCCGTGGGATGGATGGATGAAGCCCAGCTGGGAGTGCGATCCCCAAGTGGATATTCTCATAGAAAATGGTTTGTATAAGAGAAAGAAGTGGCCACATAGCGTAATCCATGCACCTGCAGCAATGAAAAGCAGCACTTCCGTCTATCCAAGATGGCCAAAAAGTGCGTCTCCTGAATGCAAAGAACGTTGGTCTGGAGCTTGTGCGCCTCCCTCCAGACCGAGGCCCATTTGGCCGGGTGGTTGAGTCCATTTACATTGAAAGATACTACTTTAAGCGCCATAGGCAAGGTGTAGGTGCAGATGATAACAGTACCTTGTTCTCAAAGATGTAGAAACTTCCAGGCTTGCGGCGTCAAAAGCAGGCAGGGAGGCGCCGAACGATCCAGTCCAGAGTTGTGTAGGAAGGACGAAACCATTGCAGAGCAGACCAATCCAGGGGGAGGAGGGGAGGTAGGGAACAAAAACAAAAACAGGGAAAAAGAAAAAAAATAGATAATGCAATAAAAATAAGACTTGTCCGAGCAAGAACCAGAGGGCAGAATCTCTACCCATAACTGAAGGGGTAGACAGAAAAAAAAACTTGCGTACAAGTATACCAGGCCATGGCGGGAACCTTGAGGAATGTGCTGAGCTTTAAAGAGGCAATCTAAGAGTTTTTTACCACTTTTCTTCTTTGTCACCGTTTGGTCTGGGAGAATTTCCATAGCTCTAAGCAGTGCAAGACCTTCTTCTATATCTGTCACTACCGAGTTTTTCCCATCATGCGTGACTGTGAGTTTAACCGGGAAACCCCAGCGATATGGGACATTGTGGTTACACAAAGCTTTGGTCACCGGGATCAGAGATTTACGCTTTTGCATTGTGAATTGGGACAAATCCGCAAAGAGTTGGATGCGCTCAAATTGCTCTGGGATTTGTTGCATTTTACGGAATGTCATCATGAGCTGGTCTTTAACATGATAAAAATGCACACGCATCAGGACATCCCGGGGTATGTTGTCGGGCAGGTGGGCCGGCTTAGGGAGCCTATGTATGCGGTCTATTTGCAGTTATGACTCTGGAACAGTTGGGAGGATTTGCTGAATTAAGTCCCGGGCATATTGGTGCAGTTGTGCTGGGAGCAGCGTCTCAGGGACCCCCCTAATTTTTACATTATTCCTCCTTGACCTGTCCTCAAGGTCAGCCACCTTTGCTCTAAGCCAGGCCAGTTCATCTGAGTGTTCGGAGTGAGCATCAATCAGGTTATTATGTGAGCTAGCAAACTCTCCCATTTTCTCCTCAACGTGTGTAACTCGCTCCCCCATCTCTCCTATTTCAGATTTAAAGTTGCGCATACAGTGCATCATGTCAGCGTGCATGGAACTGCGCAGGGAGACCAACATGTCCTTCAGAGTGGTGTCCGAGACTGCCTTACCTGATGTGGGGAATGCAGTGAACGGGTCCACCAGCTCCCTCGTGTCTTCCATGGACTCCTGCCCAGCGCCCCCTTTTCTGGTGCCTTCATCCAAGCGTGGTCTGGACTTCGCTGGGCTTCTGGAGAGAGGGTTGAATGCCGCTGGAGAGTGTCGTGGCGGGTCTGTTTGGGCTCCCGTGCTGGAAGCTCTGGATTCCGAGCCGCATGAGGAGGAGGGGGAGACTGTCCCCGCTCCGGCGCCATCTTGGCCTAGGCTGCGACCCTTCGGCGGGTAAAACTCCTCTAATTTCCTTGGCACCGTTGTCTCTTTTTGCTTGCGGGTCATGCCGCGGGTGTCCAGGGACCAGTATGCGGCATTGTGGGTGGTTAACGGGCAGTGATCATGCCTCCAATGTTGGCGGTTCCCTTGCCTGGAGCGGAGCTGTGGATTCACACGTCCATGCAGCTTGCGTGGTAATTTTGATGTTGTTGTTGATAAGCGAGATTGGGCGATAGTTGCCCACCTCGCTAGCGTCTTTGTCCGGTTTGGGAATCACCGAAATGTATGCAGAATTCAGGTCAGCCCCTAGGGAGTGTCCCTCCCTGAGAGAGTTGAATAACCGGGCCATATGCGGGGCCAGGGCCGGACCAAATTTCTTATAATAGCCATTAAAAAAAAAACGTCCGGACCGGGGGATGAGCCAAGTTTGAGGGATTTAATAGTATCTAATATTTCGTCCGAAGAAAATGGCTTCTCAAGGAGATTCAGGTGTCAGGTGTGTAAAGGTCAGAGTAGAATTGCAAAAAGGTATCCATAATTTTTGATGGGTTCTGGGTTAGGTCCCCTGCGGTCGTCTTAATTTTAGGGAATGCTAGGGAACGTGGTTTAGGACTCAACCTTACCGCTAATTTAGACCCAACCCTGTCTTTTTGGGAATAGAATCTGGCCCCAGTCCATCTAAGCTGACGCTCTGCGTCCGTAGTCAGCTTCAAGTTAAGCAGTGCCCGGGCCCTGTCTAACTGTTTAAGATTCTCCGCTGTGGGATGTCGCTTGTGTGTTTTGGCGAGAGAACGAAAGTCCTCCGTGAGCTTCAACGTGTCCGCTCGGTGTTCCGCCCTATTTTTCGCGACCATTTGAATGATTTTTCCCCGTATCACCGACTTGTGCGCCGCCCAGACGGTAGCAGCCGAGACCTCGCCCGTCGCATTGATGCGGAAATAGTCCTGAATCGCGGCCTCCAGGAGGGCACACTGTATAGGGTCACTCAGTAGTGATTCCTGTAGGCGCCAACGAGGGGTCATTCTATCGCCCGAGGATCGCAACGTGGTCAGTACGACCATCGAGTGGTCCGAGAGGGGGGTGTCTATAATCTTGGAGCCTCAAATCAATGGTATCGACGATGAGCGTGTGAAAATGTGGTCTATCCTGGCGAAGGAGTTGTGTGGGGCCGAGAAATGTGTATAGTCCCTTGTGCGGGGATTTACCTCCCTCCAGACATCAATCAGCCCAGCGGAGTGAAGAAGTTCAGCAATTTTAACGCTCTGTTTGGAGGGACGCTTGGTTATAGGTTTCCCGTTCTTGGACTTGTCCAGCGAAAAGTCAAAGGCTGTGTTAGAGTCCCCGCCAATAAACACCGTCCCCTTAAGATGCTCCCTCAGCTTGTGCAGTAAAGAGACAAAGAACGATCTCTGGCCCTTATTTGGGGTATAGTATGAGACAAAGGTGTAAAGTTCTCTGTCAATGTGACAAGAGACCAGGATGTAACGCCCCTGCGGATCCGTTATGACCACCGGTTGGGAGAGATTAATGTGTTTGGCGAAGCAAATGGCGACTCCCTTTGTCTTATTACCCGAGGAAGCTAGGAAGAATTGAGGGAAACGTTGGTGGAGGAACGTGGGTTTAAAGGTGGCCGGGAAATGGGTTTCCTGCAGCAGGAGGATGTCTGCGTGCGTGGAGTTATATTGCTGGAAGAGCTTCCTACGTTTAACGGGGGAGTTAAAGCCCTGGACGTTATGGGAGACTAACTTGAGGGACGGAGAAGGGGTATGTGTGTTAGACATGGAACGGGGTAGGCAGCACTAGAGTGAAATAAGGATGCATTCCTTGAACCAAAAATCGGCACTCACCAGACAGTCCGGCGAAGGAATCTCGAAGATGCCCAGGTCCCGGGAGTAGGGGTCCGCGACATCCGTAGGCCCCAAGGATACTCAGAGGAGCAGCAGCAAAAGGAGCAGTGAGAAAAGGTGAGAGAAAAGAGGGGGAGAAAGAGAGTTTGGTTACACAATGACACTCTGAACAGAATGGCTGAGCCACCAACATAAAAAAAATAACAGCCACAAAAAAAAAAACAGTGAAACAGTAAACCCTGGGGTTCCCTACTCCCTTCCCACCCAGGGAACGGGATGAGCCAGTCATCCCCACCCTTCAACCTGAGAGGACCGGAGCTCCCTGGCTACAGGGGCTCCGTAGAAGAACCGAGGAGTACGAGCACACTCCCGGTCCTAGATCAAGGCGCACTGGGTCCACCACGGCCCAACCACCTAAGGAAAACAAAAAAACAAAACTAGAAGTACCGTGGGCCTAAAAAGGTGCCCAGCAGCACCCAAAGTAAGACGCAGGACACCCCCTCTGATAAACCATAGTAGTAAACTGTGAACATCAGGTATTCCCCCGGCCCCCGTCCCCCCCCGGCCAGGCCAGGGCCCCCGGGGGGGATGCGGGAGACAGGCATGACGCTGCCTAGGACATCCAACCCGAGAGGATGGGCCCACCCGGGAGCCCCATAGGCATCTTCCCCCCGGCCCGCGGGAGGCCATCACCTCCAGCAGCCCAGGGGGGTCCGCCCAGAAAATCGTGTCCAGCACAGGGCACTAATTGTAAGAAGCTAACACATACCTAGTAAAAAAAAAAAAAAGAAAACATACCAAAAGGGAATAAAACAAGAACAAAAACCAGGTCAGGAGGTATTAACCTATTATAACATTACAATGTAATCGAGAATATAGAAGTGGCCCAGGGGGCCCGCAGCGCGCTAGAGGTGAAGAAACGCCATGGGCGATCCGTCACCCCCGCCAGCCTCCAAAGCGCTCCACGGGCAAGGCCCACCCGCCCCAGTCCCAGTCCAAGAGATAAGGACCCTTCAGGCCACCTGCAAAGAGAAAACGGTTAAAGAAAACAACAGTCCAAATGCTATAGTCAGGATGTCCGAAGTAAGAGGGACCCCCAAGAAGGGGAATAGCGGCAAGTTCTTGCCGGAACGCAGGTAACATGGAGAGGTAAGGTTCACAAACTCAAGGAGAGAGCAGGAACAGGAGGAGGCCATCAGGTCTGAAGATTCTCCTTGGAACGCTTGTTGCCCTGTTTGAGCCATGTGTGCTGCAGTGGGCTAGCTGGCGAGAGTCTCTTCGCAGAGGCTGGGCTGTTCCTACCGGTCTGCAATGGGGGGGGTCCAGGTAAGGATCCCCAGATGCGTCAGCAGGCATTCACCCTCTGCCAGGGATGAGAATCCATAGCTTTTGTTCTTAAAGGAGAAGTTCACACGTAAGGGGAAGGACCATCTGTAAGTGATTTCTCTCTCCATCAGGAGCTGTAACAAAGGTTTAAGTGATCGCCTTTTCTGCACCGTATATGGGGAAAGATCAGCAAACACTTGAATTTTGTGACCGTTCAGAGTAAGGTTACCGGCATACCTGGATCTCCTCATCACTTCTTCCTTTACCGAGTAAAAGTGGGGTTTCACTATAATGTCCCTGGGGAGGCCATCTGAGCGGGGCGGTTGCAGAGCCCTGTGGGCCCTGTCCAGTTCAAGGCGGTTGTCCGCTATGTCAGGGATGAGGTTTTTAATGAAGGTTTTCACTGCCGTCTGGACCTCCCGTTCGGACTCAGGGAGCCCCCTGATCCTAAAATTATAGCGTCTTGATCTATTCTCAAGGTCATCGATTTTGGCAAGGGCAGTTTCTAATTGATCCTGAACATCCTGTATCCTGGCTGTGTTTTGATTGATGCGCGCCACAGCCTGATTAGCCTTTTTCTCTATAGTGTCCATCCTTACCCCAGTTTGTTGCAGATCTGCATGAATGGATGATGTGATCTGGGCTGCGTTGAGGGCCAGGCTCCTAGAGAGCATTTGTGCAAAAGCTTCCATCATGGAGGGGATGTCAGTGGGAACGGGAGTTGAGTCTGCAGCCTCGCTCACCTCCAGCAATAGGCCTGTATGGGGATCCAGCATAGGTGTGGAGGGGGGCCCTGCGCACATCCGCCCCAGCAGGGATTCCGTGGAAGCTGGTGATACAGCCAGGGGCAGTGGGGGGAAGCCGGGAACTGGGGACTGCGGTGGGACCAGGTCCTGGTCAGCTATGGACTCTCCGTGTGCCCCTGCCTCCTCTGCCATGTGTAGGCCTTGCTGTGCTGCCGCCGCCATCTTGGCATAGCTGAGGGGACCGGGAGAAGCTGCCATCTGCTGCGATAGGTCCCTCCTGACCGGCGCCGCGAGCATGTACGCGTTCACGGGGGGTTCCCCCGCCCGACAATCCCAGTGAGAGCGCTCGGGGGGCGTCCTGGAAGCTCTGGTGGCTAAAACAGGGCCGTGGTGGAGCGGAGCTCTAGAAGCCGGCGGCCATCTTGGGAGCTGTCGCGCATGCGCCTGTCCACAGTAGGGTTTTGACGGCACAGGTTATCTGGCAAAACGGTACGTGAAACAAAGAATTTGTACAAATCCTACCTGCGACAGTTTGAAAAAAGACTCTGCGAAAGCACGGTGGGTGTGCAAGACATCTGAAGAGCATGGTGTTGCCCCATAGATGACGCACAAAAAAATGACTTTGGTTGGTAAACAAAGAGAGAAACGTGTGCAAACGATTTGTAAGTTCCACTGCAGGAACTAAAACACACGGCATGGGGGAAAACAACGAATAGCAACAGTAGAAAATATGCAATGTGTGTGACCCAAATCAGTTTGTAAATATATGAAATGAGTCCCATACGAATCAGAAGGATTAAATTGTAGACATGTGCAGACTGGAATATTTTGTTTTGTTTTTTCGTTTTCGTTTGGAAAATAAATTTATTTAGTTACTCCCGAAAATCGTTTTGATTTATTTCGTTTTTCGTTGGGGAATAGCTTTCGTCCGAAAATCCAATAATACTTGGTTTCTGTCGAATGGTCAAAAGAATATTCGACGGAACGTCAAATCTTTACGTCGAATCGTACGTTTCCGTTCGAATATTCCACCTACAATAATTCCAATGTTGTATGACTAGTAATAATGTCGAATCTATTCTCTATAATGTCGAATCTATTTTCTCATAAATCGAAATCTATTCTCTGTAATGTCGAATCTATTATTTCTATAGTGTCAAATCTTTTCTCTATAATGTCGAATATTTTCCCTATAATGTCGAATCTCTCTATATCGAATTTTTACCGCAACGAAAACGAAAATAAAGCATTTTTTATCTCGGATCTTTCGGTTTTCGTTCCTTGCGCTTTCGCTATCGTTTGTTAAAACGATAACGAAAAAAACAGATTTTCGGACGAAAATGCATTCTTACGAAAACGAATGCACATATCTATTACATTGATCTGATATGAATTGGTTGTAGAGTGTATGTCACCCCTTACTCTGAAACTGAACACCAACCAACACTTTCCCCCCCCCAGGCTGACCCAGTGTAGAGAAGGCATCAGGTGGGCCTAATTATCACCTCAATCAGCCACAGAAACCTGTACAAACAATACATGCTTGTCTCTTAACCACTTCAGACCCACGCTATAAATGACGGCTACAGCGCGGACCTGAATATCCAACCCGCCGTCTTTTGACGGCCACCCCTTTGGGCGTTCCCCGCGCAGCGGGGAAGCTCTGTGTTGGCCTTGTCCCAATCACAGATCGTGGCGAATGGCCAATCAGAGTGGCCGTTTGTGATGCGATCTGTGCAGCGAATGAGAGATGATCTCATATGTAAACATATGAGATCATCTCTCATTGCCGTTTTACACAGAGAGAGTGTCCTGTCTCTGGAGAGGAGACCGATCTGTGTCCCTTGTACATAGGGACACATATCGGTCACCTCCCCCAGTCACCCCCCCTCCCCCCACAGTTAGAACACTATGTAGGGAATACATTTAACCCCTTCCTCACCCCCTAGTGTTAACCCCTTCAATGCCAGTCACATTTATATAGTAATTAGTGCATATTTATAGCACTGATCACAGTATAAATGTGAATGGCGCCAAAAATGTGTCAAAAGTGTCCGATGTGTCCGCCATAACATCGCAGTCCCAATAAAAATCGCAGATCGCCGCCATTTCTAGTAAAAAAAAAATAATAAAAAATAATAATTCCAGTCGCTTATGGGGATTTTTTTTTTTTTTACCAAAAATATGTAGAAGAATGCGTATCAGCCTAAACTGAGAAAAAAATTGTTTTCTTTTTTAAATTGGGATATTTATTATAGCAACAAGTAAAAAATATTGTATTTTTTCTCTTTACGAAAGGATGCGGGACAGGTAGCATAACAAATTGCAAGATCGCCGCACATAATGCGAAAGATTCGGAAAGTACCTGCGACAGGGAGCGGGAACCGCCGACGAAGAGCACAAATGAAGAAGCCAAAATGCACCTGCGATCAAAATGCCAGGACTTACAAATGTGAGGTGAGCTGGGAAGAGTCAGCCCAGTGATGTGTGGTATCATATAAGATATCACATTCAAACAAAAAAAAAACAGTGATAGACAGCGCTGGTTCAAAATTGGTTAAAATGGCCAACAGCATAAGCATTCATAAATTACGGTATAATTAGGAGAAGAAACAGTGATGAGTGCTTCTTAGAAAAAAGTTTGTAGGTTTCTACACCTTGTCCCAGCTTTCCACCACGTGTGAGACACACTCACCCTCGGGGTACACACTCACCAGAGGGCAACTAGTAATAGGCCTTACGAGAACTTTATCTCCATCCGTCAAGTAAGCTGGGGTCAGTCAGGGTAAGAATTCCATATAAAATAGAGCAAAACTCCAAATAGTGTGATACTGTTTAATATATTTTAAAATTACCCATAACAATAATAAAGCCCCCCGCTCATAATGCACGTACCAATAGTAGATATTAGATCGCAAGACGAGTGTTCCGATCGGTGTCCTAAAGCCCAGAAATCAGCGTGTAAATGACAGGCGTCTTTCCTTCCTTGTCTGAACCACCTCTTGGAAGCATATGTCACATCCGGGTCGCCGCAATAGCCCCGCCCTGACCGGTTTTGTCGTATAGACTTCAACTGAGGGTGCGGCTAAGCGGCTTACTCTTGTCATATATATAGGGCCTTCTGACATGTCATTGGACAAACGGAGGCGCAGCAAGCTCTCCCATTGGTCCATACATAGAAAGTCTGCACAGCGTGACACAAGGAAGGAAAACAGCCTCATATATGAACTCCACGATCAGGAGATAGAGAAATATAAAGTAATCGGCACAGATTAGTAAAAGAACGTGGCTTATATGTAATTAAAACGCTTGCGTTCTGCAATAACAGGAGATAATGGAAGTAATCAAATAAAATAGCACATAAAATAGCACAAATACTGCAACGTACTTCTGGGATTTGTGACATCCAATCGGAACCTCTGTAAACAAATCAGAATAAGAGGATATAATCCAAACAATGGCACTTATACAGAGTGAACATTAATCATGTAAAATTTACAGGGTCATAGAAATAAGTTGAGTGAGTGGTATCGCTCACAGGAAACCAACAATGACCACAGATGAGTGGGCTGGTTAAATACCCCTGGGCTCCTCCCATAAATTCAGGCCTTGTTACATATAGATATATATATATATATATATATATATATATATATATATATATATATATATATACATATATATATATATATATATATATATATATATATGTATTTTTTTTTCTATGTACACAAAAGGCCTATTTCTCTCAAATATTGTTCACAAATCTGTCTAAATCTGGGTTAGTGAGCACTTCTTCTTTGCTGAGATAATCCATCCACCTCACAGGTGTGGCATTAGCAAGATGCTAATTAGGCAGCATGATTATTGCACAGATGGTCCAAAGACAACCTCTGAATATGACAACTTCTTTGGTCGACCATGGGGAGGCCTGTTCTGAATAGAACCTGTCCTGTTAAACCGCTGTATGGTGTTGGCCACCATGCTGCAGGTCAGTTTCAGGGTCTTGGCAATCTTCTTATAGCCTAGGTCATATTTATGTAGAGCAACAATTCTTTTTTTCAGATCTTTGCCATGAGATGCCGCAATGTTGAACTTCCAGTGACCAGTATGAGAAAGTGAGAGCGATAACACCAAATTTAACACACCTGCTCCCCAATAACATCTGAGACCTTGTAACACTAAAGAGTCACATGACATCAGGGAGGGAAATGGTTAATCGGTTAATTGGGGCCGATTTGGACATTTTCGCTTAGGCGTGTACTCACTTTTGTTGCCAGCGGTTTAGACAATTATAGCTGTGTGTTGAGTTATTTTTTTAGGGGACAGCAAATTTACATTGTTATACAAGCTGTACACTCACTACTTTACATTGTAGCAAAGTGTCCTTTGGACAGTGATGTCACATGAAAAGATACAATAAAATATTTACAAAAATTTGAGGGGTGCACTTGTGAGATACTGTATATATATACTATTTTGTCCTTTGGTCCATATGGCCATTTAGAGACCAATAATGCAAAAGGGAAGCCAGTTTTTTTTGTATGTTATGGTTTATTTATTATCTATTGTAAGAGGTAGTATGTCCATCCCACTACATCGTCCTCACAGAATTATTTAAAATGTATTAGGGATTTTAAAACTAGGCTTTGCCATTTTTATTACTTGGTGTTCAGTGTATTTTGAGCTTATCAGCACACAATTGTCTAAAGGGTGCTGCTTGACTGTGTGGCTGAGGGTTTCTGCTGTTAATAGTGGGTTCCATAGTTAGTACAAGCATTGAGATATACAGCGCGGGTAGTGTTGTATGGGGATACAGCATGATGGCACGGTCTCTGGCTACAAGAAAATGGCCACTGTCATACGATTTAATACAGAATTACCAACTGTCCAATCACAATCTCCCTGAGGAAGACCCAACATATCCCTGTGTCGACACACGTTGGGGAGGGGACAGGATGGTTTAGGACACAGATGGTCTATTTTACAGCAGAGGGACATACAATCTCAGTGTTTTTTTCTGCTTGTTATAGAGTGGTACACTCAAGCACCTGTACCATGTGAGTACCCTGGAAATCTTTGTTGAATGTATGTGTTTTTAAAACAGTATCACACTATTTGGACCTTATGTTTTATATTTGTGGAAACAACGCTACTAGACAGCTCAGGATCCCACAATTCTATCTTCACAGAACCGATGTGTGGTTCGTTTGTGGGATTAAACCAAATTTAGTTATCCAGTCACACAACCGGAGGTGAACAGATTCACATGGGGGGGGGGGGGGGGCACAAGTTTGGTGTCACATGGATATTTTTGGAGCATCATTACAAGATTTGTACCATTTTTATTTATTCATATGGACTTTAAAGATTCAATATGGATTATGGTTTCACTTATTAATTAATCACTGTGTTGTGTTGCATGCACAGGTCACTTTATTAAATATTCACTTTAACATATATCTGTTTATTTTTCGTATGTTGTTAGTTCTATGAATTTGTCACTCTAAGTATAGCGCAGCACTATTTATATTTACTGTATAATTTTTAGGGTTGTCCCGATACCATTTTTTTAGGACCGAGTACAAGTACCGATACTTTTTTTCATGTACTCGCCGATACCGAATACCGATACTTTTTAAATGCAGCCACGTGTCCCCAAATGCAGCCATGTCCCTCTGAGTTCAGCCATGGTCCCTCTGAGTTCAGCCATGGTCCCTCTGAGTTCAGCCATGGTCCCTCTGAGTTCAGCCATGGTCCCTCTGAGTGCTCCGCACTCCACCCCGCACTCAAAAAAAAAAAAAAAAGTATTCTATTTAGGTATCGGGAGTATTCGCGCGAGTACAAGTACTAGCGCAAATACTCGGTATCGGTCCCGATACCTATACTAGTATCGGTATCGGGACAACCCTAATAATTTTGATTAAGCGTGAACATATGGGACGTGATCAGTGCCAGCAGCTGAATATTGAGAACAGCACTTAGAACATTAACATTTTATTGGTAGTTTAGAAGACATTTTTGTTTACTGCATTTTTTTTTATGTTTCTTCTTGGTTTATATACGCTTTAATCATTTGTATAGACACTATTTCTGATAAGTTGAGAAAAAATTCAGCCAATATCTACAATTATGTAATTTTGTTTGGCTTGCCCAATTTTTATAGTTATTTTGTAATCTTCAGAAAAATGATCCAATGCATTTCCAAATAAATAATTTATACATATTTAACTGTATTACACACTATTAAAACAAAATGTATACATACATATGACATGTTACTAATATATATTTCTTAAATACAAAATTCACACACAAAAGTTACACTTACCGTTAACTCTATATTACATTGATTTGATCAAAACATCTAAAAGTATCATTGAAAAAACAATAAAATGGGGAGCCTGTCATAAAATATTGACCTTTTCCTTGCTGTAATCAAATCTAAATGTTAAGGTTCAGTTAAGGTCAGTTTGAGATCAGCTGGTTCCATCACTCCATACAAGTTATTGTAAGCACAGGGAAAACACATACAACATGACAATTTCATGGTAAACATATTTTAAAATGCCTCTCAAAAATGTGTGTTCACTAGCCCATTGAGTGTAAGATGCCAAACAAAAAGAATAAAGTCCAATGCCTGCAATGACCAAAAATCAACCACACCCTCAGTCATATGAACTTTTTTTCTGACCAAAAAGGATTAATCTTTAACCAGTTTGGTTTTACTAAAATGATTCTGCTTGCTCGCTATGAACTACTGTACTTAATTTAATGCTTTTCTACTGAAAATGTTTTTACACCTGATTGCCTGGTTAAATATTTATTTTATACCTAGCGTTTATGAGTAATTTGCCTAATATTCTAATAATATGTATTGTATTTCATTTAGCTCTGTTGAAATGTTTATTGTATGTTTAATAGTCTTTTTTTTTTTTTACTTCGGCAATCCAAAACTTTGATTTTGTAACCAAACAGTCTATGCAGGCTTAGTCTCCTTCCAAGGATAAATATATTTTTTTGTCACTGCTTCCAACTGCTTCCAACTGTGAAAGGACACTCGCACTTCCTACTAAATTTACTTACAAACACCTTTTTCAAAAGCATGTTCCGTGTTTGCTCAGCATACTTTTTCTGCCACAAAAAAAATATGCGCCCAAAGAAATGTGTACAAAAAGTGTAATATTTATAGCATATATGTCATATGCACATTTAAAGCAACATTAAACTCAAAATCAAACATTTATTATATCGTAGCTTTTTTAGATATGATGGCTGCATTAGCTTTCTTTTTAGGATATCTTTCTTCTATTTTCACATGGTGATCCAGCCAGTAAGACTGTTCTTTTTTTTTAAAAGAACAAGCTCTTCTACAAATGTAGCAGTGACTGAAACAATCAAGAATTTATATTTATTTGCATGAAATGTAACTTTTATATTTATGTTTGACAAAGATCACCACAACACCAAAGCTAATCGTGAACTCACTGAGCGCACAGAGCACTTCACTATGGAGGAATTCTGTGTGCTCCGTGATTTGATTCTTCTCTATGATGAGGGAAACACTGAGGACCTTCCTGGCCCTGGCCGGGTCACCCCATTGAAACCCTCCTCCAGCTCACTTTTCAACTCACTTAAAGTCCCTAAAAAATGTACACCCAAATACGTAATTTTCCTGATGTTACATAGTTACATAGTTAGCTAGGTTGAACAAAGTCCATCCAGTTCAACCATAAAAAATAAAAAAATATATAGAAACAAAATTAAACACAGTACAATCCCATACAGCCAACTCCATACCCACAGTTGATCCAGAGGAAGGCAAAAAAAACAGCAGAGCGATGATCCACTTTGCTACAGGAGGGGAAAAAATTCCTTCCTGATCCCCCGAGAGGCAATTGGATTTACCCTGGATCAACTTTACCTACAAATCTTAGTACTCAGTTATATTACGTGCATTTAGGAAAGAATACAGGCCTCTCTTAAAGCAATCTACTGAGCTGGCCAGAACCACCTCTGGAGGGTGATGTAATGACCTGCCCGGCAATTTGGGCATTTCTTAATTAGTCTATTAAAGACAATAAACAAAATCACTGGCAGGATTTCCGACCTCACACCTAAACAATCACTAGCACTCAAACATTGCAAAAAATAAATTATATCAACATTAAACCATCTGATAAAGGTGGAAACATTGTTGTTATTTCACATGTACAGTACCAGACAATGTGTCTCGAGTTTCTCGGAAACTTGATCTGGTATTGACCTATCCTTACCACTCTCATCAATTGATTTATTAATGAATTCAGAGAACTCTGTACCCGTGCCTTTTGGAGTGATTTGATAGACAATGACACCCTTATTTTTTTGATTCTCAAGTACCCTTGAACACCCACCTTTATACCTTTCCCAAAACACATAAGAATATTGACCTTTCCCCCGGTAGACCTATAGTGTCGGGCATTGGGTGCTTAACTGACAATGCCATCAAATTTGTAGATAGCTTCCTACTCTCTCATGTATCAAGTTTACCTTCATACATCTGGCATACTATTGATCTACTCAAGCACATCGAGGGGATTCAGGTTCCTCGGGACTTCCTGCTCGTGGCTATAAATGTCGAAGCTTTGTATTCGAGCATCCCCCACGAGCAGGGTGTCATGATGGCCAAATCCTTCTTGATGGAACAAGATCACACATCCTGGCCATTGAATGAGTTCATTTTGCATCTGCTGTTCTTCATCCTCACCAGGAACTATTTTGTTTTCGAAGAACAACATTATCTCCATACCTAAGGCGTTGCTATGGGCACTTCATGTGTGCCATCATATGCTAATGTCTACTTAGGAGCTTGGGAAATATTCAATTTTACAAATGATCAATATACAGTATTTTTACAGTCTATCCTCTGTTGGTACAGATTTATAGACAATTTATTCCTGGTGTGGATGAGGTCGGCGGCTTTGCTGAAGGATCTCATTCAACTTTTGAATATTAATCATATGAATTTACATTTTAAGGCCCATACACACCATCAGACTTTTTGACAACAAATGTCCGATGGACCTGTTTGATCGGACAATCTGACTGTGTGTACGCTCCATCGGACAAATGTTTTTGCTTTGTCGTTTGACAAATGTTCGGTGTGAATGCTCTCAACAAATGTCCTATATCAGCTAATCTGATCATGTTTATACAAGTCCATTGGACTAAAGTCCAAATTCCAAACACGCATGCTCTGAGTGAATCAACAATGATAAATGGTGCTCTTCAAATAGGTCAAAACAAGCTGATAGGCAGGACATCCAATAAATAAATAAATCTTCTCTAGTGTAGTAACAATGGGTACCCTTACCGCAACTGATGGACCCGTATGTCAGCGACAGCGGTTAAGGTGAGCTTGGATAGCCAGATCGATACATGGCCTAGACCAGGAGTCTCCAAACTATGGCCCTCCAGGTGTTCAGGAACTACAATTCCCATCATGCCTAGCCATGTCTACTAATGTCAGAGTTTTACAATGCCTCATGGGAAGTGTAGTTCCACAGCAGCTGGAGGGCCGTAGTTTGGAGATCCCTGGCCTAGACCATGGGTCTTCAAACTACGGCCCTCCAGTTGTTCAGGAACTACCATTCCCATCATGCCTAGTCATGTCTGTGAATGTCAGTGTGTTACAATGCCTCATGGGATGTGTAGTTCTACAACATCTGGAGGGCCGTAGTTTGAGGATCCCTGGCCTAGACGATGGAAGAAACCTGGTATCTCCAGTGGAAACTCCAAAGAACTTCGGGGCACTCCAATGATTCAAGGCAGCATCTTCCAGCAATGTCGTCTCTCTACTGGAGAGAGCTCTCTACTTACCAAGCTCACGTGATCCGCTGTTGCTGACGTACGGGTCCATCAGTTGTTGTAAGGGTACCCATTGTTACTACACTAGAGAAGAATTATTACTTTATTGGCTGTCCTGCCCATCAGCTTGTTTTGACCTATTTAAAGAGCACAATTCATCATTGTGGATTCACTCTTCATTTGTTTGCTTTGGACTAGATTTAGGTCTAAAAGAGCTAAAGAAGAGAGGGGGGCCCCGGAGCTGACTAATAAAATGTTTTAAAACCCTGTGTTGTGTGTTTTTGTTATTAATAGCTTGCCTCCAGGTGATTGGGTAGGGGTACGATGTATCCCATATTCATTCACCTAGGGTGGGGGGCCGGTATCTGGTGGCCCCCTTATTAAAGTGGGCTCCCAGATTCTGATAAGGTCCCTGCCCGCAGACCCCGACAACCAACGGCCAGGGTTGTCGGGAAGAGGCCCTGTCCTTATCAACATGGGGACAGGGTACTTTTGGGTGGCCCTCTGCCCCAGAGTACCCAACCCCCCATGTTGATGGCATGCGGCCTGGTACGGCTCAGGAGGGGGGGCGCTCGCTCATCCTCACTCCTTTCCTGACCGGCCGGGCAGCGTGCTCTGGATACGGGTCTGGTATGAATTGTGGGGGAACCCCCACGCTGTTTTTTTGGCATAGGGGGGTTCTCCTTACAATCCATAGCAGACCTAAGGGCCTGGTATGCCTCCTGGGGGGAACCGTTGCCGGATTTTTATTTAAAATTTTAGCGTTGAGTTCCCCCTCATGATTCATACCATACGTAGAAGTAGAAGTAGAATTGGCGGGAATCCAAGTCGGATCCCCGTCGCTTCTATGAAGGCATTGTCCCCATCGCCGCAAGCCGGCTCGGCGCTGGCTCCCGTGATGGGGCTCGTAGGTGGTCTCGCCGAGAAAGGGAGCGAGATTGACACAATATCGCGGTTACTTACTGTAATAGGAGACCAAAAAATAATAGTGTACAATTTAAAGGTAATCCGGCAGGCCCTTGCACTACATGCTTTGGAGAATTAATGCAGAAATCTTACCACAAAAGAGGTATACTGTGTATGAGTTTTGCTAAGTCAGCAGATAGAGTGGTTGTATCGGTTGACTCTGCATTTTGGGGTGGGAGGGAGGGTTACAAAAGAGTTTGTGCACCCAAAAAAGGGACTCTTGCACTTTGCATGAATTTGAGGACAGCAATAAGATTGTGAGACATTTTAGGGGAAGTTTAGTGTAAACATGAAAATGAAGCATCAAAAAAACATTGTTAAGTTACTAGGCTAAGTGTGTATGAGCCCAGGGTAGCATGCTGGGAAGGTTAGTGAAGGAAAATATGCATAATCCCCTACCTGAGTTTATGCAGGAACTGCACTCGGGATGAAAGTTTTCATACTCAAGCTGCCCTATTGTGTGACCGCCTACTAGTGAGAGGCTACTCTCAAAGTAGTCTGAGAAAGGCCTTTCACTCACACCAAAGCCTCTCTATTATATGATCCACCATCTTCCAAAAATACAGTAACAGTTAAGATGATTACAAAATTTTCAGCTCACCAGAACCAACTATGTAGTGTGTTAACCAAACACTGGAATTTGCTTTCAGATCATCACATTCTCCCTAAGCATGTTCGTAGCACTCCGGAACTTGTGTTCCGAAGAGCAACATCACTTAACCACTTAACGACCGCCACATGTACATTTACGTCGGCAGAATGGCATGGACAGGCACATCCACGTACCTGTACGTGCCTGCCTAGACGTGAGTCGGGGGTCCGATCGGGACCCCCCCTGTACATGCGGCGGTTCCCGTGGCTGTAGGAGCGATCCGGGATGAGGAGGCGGCTGTTGGTTTCTGGCCACCCCCTCGCGATCGCTCCCAGCCAATCCCCTTCCGCCGATGGACTTCCTCTGCCTGTGTAATGTAAACACAGGCAGAGGAAGTGATGTCATCTCTCCTCCTGCCGGTATTTTAGTCCGACGAGAAGAGAGGAGACATCACAAGTAAGTTGCACCAACAGCACACTGACACACAGTACACATAGGCACACTTAATCCCCCCACTAACCCCCCTGATCACCCCCAGCCCCCTGTCACAGTGTCACTGATTGCAGTGATCATTTATTTTCTGATCAGTGCATTTAGTGTCATTTGTGACAGTTAAAAGTTGCAGGGCAGTTAGTCTTAGGCCCCTTTAGGTTCAGGATAGCCCCCTACCCCCCTAATAAAGGTTTAACCCCTTGATCACCCCCCCCCCAGTTAATCTTTTCACCCCCTATTGCCAGTGTCACTAAGCAATCGTTTTTCTGATCGCTGTATTAGTTTCACTGGTGCCGCTAGGTAGCTAGTTATTTTTTGAGGTTCGCCGCCAGGTTTTTATAGCGTTAGGTACCCCCATACATTTTCTAATAAAGGTTTTACCCCTGATTGCCCCTAGAGTTAACCCTTTCACCAGTGATTACCGTATAAGTGTCACTGGTGACGCTGGTTAGCCAGTTAGTTATTTAGGTTCGCAGCCAGGTTTTTATAAAGCGTCAGGTACCCCCATATATTACCTAATAAAGGTTTTAACCCCCTGATTTCCCCCTAGTTAACCCTTTCACCAGTGATCACCATATAAGTGTTACGGTTGACGCTGGATAGTTAGTTTGCTGTTTATAGCATCAGGGCACCCGCCGTATATAACTCAATATAGGTTTAACCACCTGATCGCCTGGCGGTTGATATCAATTAAATTTTAGCGTCAGTCAGGGTCTGTATCGCCCTGCGCCACCCCAGGTTAGTGCCAGTAACACTTACACCCATGCGCAAAGCATACACCCCCTTAGTGGTATAGTATCTGAACCCCCCTTAGTGGTATAGTATCTGAACGGATCGATACCTGATCTGATCAGATCTATACTGGTGTACCCAGCAGTTTAGGGTACCCAAAAACGCATTGTTAGCGGAATCAGCCCAGACACCCGCTAGCACCTGCGTTTTGCCCCTCCGCCCAGCCCAACCCACCCAAGTGCAGTATCGATCGATCACTGTCACTTACAAAACACAACACACATAACTGCAGCGTTTGCAGAGACAGGCCTGATCCCTGCGATCGCTAACAGTTTTTATGGAAGAGTTTTCTAAGTAAAAAATAAAAACACAAAAAAAAATAGTTGTCGTTTTATTGTTCTCTCTATTCTCTCTCTATTGTTCTGCTCTTTTTTACTGTATTCTATTCTGCAAAGTTTTATGTTTTTTCATGCTTGCTTTTCAGGTATGTAATTTACTTTACTGTTTTCAGGTACGCCATTCAGCTTTTGCGCGGACTTATTTATCTTGACAGCAACAGCGTTTGCTCCCCTGATATATAAAGCCGTGACTCCAGTGCTGTAGGAGCATGGTGGCATTAGGGGCGGAGGAGCGATTTTGCTCCTAATGCCACGTAAATACGGTCGACAGGCTTGCCCGTGGAAAAGTCTGACCGTGTTTACGCGGCATAACTTTTTTGCGGGAGGATGCCCCCATGCTTCGGCATATATATATTTTAGGCACAGGCTGCGTTAAAAATTTTTTTCTTTTTTACTATGTTTTTTTTTGGTATTTGCTTTGTAGGTATGGTATGGTCTTACTGATATACTGTAATGTTACTTTGTTTTAATGTTAACCATCATTTGCTTAAAAGGTATGCCATTCAGTTCCAGCGCAGACTTATTTAGTGTGACAGCAACAGCGTTTGTTCCCACGATATATAAAGCCGCGACTCCAACGCTGTAGGAGCATTTATATACGTTTGACATTCCTACGGAGGCTTTCCCATGGAAAAGTCTGACTGTGTGTACGCGGCATAACTTTTTATGCTGCGTACATACGGTCAGAATTCCAACGGAGGCTTGCCCGTGGAAAAGTCTGACCGTGTGTACGCTGCATAACTTTTTTGCAGGAGGATGCCCCCATGCTTCGGCATATATAAATGGTGCATGTATGCCCATCATTAGAAGTGGGTGGATGAAGGGAGGTATTCTAATGGTGGGCACACCCACCGATCAATCTTTTTTTCATGCAGCCAACAGGCTGCATGAAAAAAAAGATTACAATACATGTCCAAAAAGAACCATCAACGTACTGGTTATACCAGAATGATGCTTGGTATCATTCTTTTCAGCCAACGGTCGGCTTTCTTGTAAAAGCAGTCTTAGCGGCTAATTAGCCTCTAGACTGATTTTACACTCAGTGGGAGGGAATGTCCGTCCCCCCCCCGAATATAAACAGCGCCATTGGGAAGTTGAAAAAGCATTTTATCACACCAATCTTGGTGTGGTCAGATGCTTTTAGGGCAGAGAAAAGATCTAGGGTCTAATAGACCCCATTTAAAAAAAAAAGAGTACCTGTCACTAACTATTGCTATCATAAGGGATATTTACATTCCCTGAGATAACAATAAAAATGGTAAAAAATAAATAAAATGGAAGGAAAAGTTTACAAAAAAAAAAAAAAAGCTAAATAAATATAAATATAAAAAAAATCACCCCTGCCCCCCCCCCTGCTCTTGCGCAAAGGCGAACGCAAGCGTTGGTCTGGAGTTATATGTAAACAGCAATTGTACCATGCATGTGAGGTATCACCGTTAAGGGCAGATCGAGGGCAGTAATTTTAGCAGTAGACCTCCTCTGTAAATCTAATGTGGTAACCTGTAAAGGCTTTTAAAGGCTTTTAAAAATGTATGTAGTTTGTTGCCACTGCGCGTTTGTGCGCAATTTAAAGTATGTCGTGTTTGGTATCCATGTACTCGGCCTAAGATCATCCTTTTTACTTCATCGATAATTTGGGCAATATAGTGTGTTTTAGTGCTTTAAAAAAGTGTATTGTTTCCCCAAAAAATGCCTTTGAAAAATTGCTACGCAAATACTGTGTGAAAAAAAAATGCAACACCCACCATTTTAATCTGTAGGGCCTTTGCTTTAAATAAATATATAACGTTTGGGGGTTCAACTTAACTTTCTTGCAAAAAAAAATATGTTTTTATGTAAACAAACAGTGTCAGAAAGGGCTTTGTCTTCAAGTGGTTAGAAGAGTGGGTGATGTATGACATAAGCTTCTAAATGTTGTGCATAAAATGCCAGGACATTTCAAATGACCCCATTTTGGAATGTAGACACCCCAAGCTATTTTCCAAGAGGCATGTCGAGTCCATGCCGAATCCAGCTCCGAGCGGGGATTCCTGCGGGGAATAGGCGTTCCTAAGACAAACGGAGTTGATTGACGGGCTGGTAAAGCGCATCACTCCTTCCGAAAATACCCGAAGTGACACTCGGGTGTTTACGGCGCTATACGGCGCCTGTGCCTGCCGTGAAGAGCTGACTGCGCAGGCGCCGTAAATTGCCGAGTGTCACTTTGGGTATTTTCGGAAGGCGTGACGCGCTTTACCAGCCCGTCAATCAACTCCACTTGTCTTAGGAATGCCTATACCCAGAAGGAATCCCCGTTCGAGCCGGATAACAAATCCTGGTAAAACGATAAGTACAAAATAAAACAGCATACTGCAGATGTCAGCAGTATGCTGGATCTAATGGCAGATAGTTGATTTTTGGGTGAACCTCTGCTTTAAGTGGTTAAAGATCAATTGACAAGTAGTCACTATCGATCATCAGGTAACCACCCCTCAGGCCCCCGGGGAACTTCACAATGTGGACAATGTCCACATTGTCCCTGGATTCTGGAGGGCACGACTTATAGACTACCTAATCTGGAACTTTTCCCCCCGTTTTTCAGCTAATTGCAGCACAACTGGGATTATTTATCTCATGTTGTGTGACTGCAAGTCTTTCTATGTAGGGAAGATCATTAGAGAGCTCAGACTGTGGGGATCAGTTAGGGGATCATCTTTATTACCTGACTGATGGAAAGCTCACCACTTTCATAACTCATATTTATAGTGTTGGAGGTAGTACCTCTCGATCCAAGGGGGGGGGGGGTGACCGCAACAGGATTCTCCTACAGCGGGAGACCCTCCCGATTGAGAGATCAAGTGCTACCTTAATGTGGTTAACTTGTTCAAGCCATTTCTTTAACCACTTGCCTACAGGGCACTTTCACCCTCTTCCTGCCCAAGCCATTTTTCAGCTTTCAGCGCTGTCACACTTTAAATGACAATTGCACAGTCATGCAACACTGTACCCAAATGAAATTTTTATTACAGTTGGAGCTTTCTTTTGGTGGTATTTGATCACCTCTGCGGTTTTTATTTCTTGCGCTATAAACAAAAGAAGAGGGACAATTTAAAAAAAAAACACAATATTTTGCACTTTTTGCTAAGATAAATATCCATTTTTTTTAAATTCCTCAGTTTAGGTCGATGTGTATTCTTCTACATATTTTTGGTAAAAAAACTGCAATAAGCGTATATTTATTGGTTTGCACAAACTTTATAGCAGCTACAAAATAGGGGATAGATTTAAAACATTTTAAATATTATTAATATTTTTTTACTAGTAATGATGGCGATCGCCGATTTTTATCGTGACTGCGATATTGCGGCGGACACATCGGACACTTTTGACACATTTTTGTGACCATTCGCACCTCAGGTGAACCCGTGTCATCAGCCAGGTTGACCTGTGTAAATACCTGCTCTGCTGCTATAGCTACTGGCCTCTGAGCCTGACTCCAGACCGTGACAGAATATTCTGGCCCAAAACATGAAGGCCATTGTAGCAGCTGCTGAATCTCCTCTCAGGGTGCAAATCACTGAGTTGCAGACGTTTGGTGTTAACATTTTCTGAGTTCCAAATTGAAGTGAAAGGACTACAAGAGGAAATACTTGATCTGCATAAACAATTGGGGGAATTTTGTGCCAGAGATACTGCTGATGTATGCACGAATGCCCCTACCACTTAAATTTAATGCAGACTGCCGCCATTATAGAGGTTTCCTTAATCAATGTCATATGTACTTTCAGATGCAACCTGCTGCATTTACTTCTGACAGGAAAAAGCTGCTGTTTATCAACCTCCTGACTGTGGAAGCGTTAGCCTGGGCCTCCCTTTATGTGGAGAAAGATGTCCTCCTGGATGATTTAGATTCTTTTTTGACTGCAATGAACCAAGTTTTCGATGATCCTAACCGCTGTGCTACTGCTGAGGCAAAATTGCACAATTTACGGCAGGGTAGATGCTCTGTTGCAGAGTACACAACTGAATTCCGACTGAATCCAGCAGCACAAAAGATGAACTTGCCAGAGTAGAAAGTCCTGATGACCTTGAGGGTTTTATTAAATGTTGTATTTAAATTGATCAGAGAGTTACTGAAAGGAAAAAGTAGAGACTGGGAATCCTAGACAGTAATGGTGGCATGAGTTTTTCTACTACTCAGTATCCTCCTAAGGGTCCAAGAGTTTTTCCTGATTCTGATACTTCTGAACCTATGCAGGTGGATGCTATTAAAAGGTCTATTACTACTCAGAAGAAAGAAAGGTGACATTCAGAGAACTTATGTCATTATTGTGGAGACTCTTGATATTATTCAGTTAACTGTCCCAATAAATTTAAAAGAACAATTGCAGCAATGAATGTTACAGTATCTGAACAAAAAAAAAAATCTCAGTCTGTCTCTCCATTGAATCAAGAAGTAAATAAAGTTAATTCTTTATCAACTCATTGTGTCATCCCAATAAGGCTTATCGTTGAAAACAATGAAATACCTTGCTCTGCTATGCTGGACTCAGGGGTCAGGGGAAATGTCATGGACATCAAATGTGCCCAAAGTAATAACATTCAAATAAGAAATAAACTCACCCCTATTGATATGGAAACTGTGGATGGCTCACCTTTGTCTTCAGGACCAGTTACCAAGAGACCATGCCGCTTAAACTCCTAATTGAGACTGACCATTACATTAGGAGACTATCAGCTTTGAGCTGATCACATCCCCCAAGTTCCCTATTATCCTAGGCATTCCTTGGTTGTCTATCCATAATCCCGCCATTAACTGGGAGACACGTTCTTCTAAATGTTTATTTTCTTTGTCTGAATTTCTCACTTCCTGTTTCTCCTCAGTAAACTTCACACCATCATCCAAGCGGTGTTTAGTCAGCTAGAACAGCTTACTGCCATTATATCTGTGGGGAGTGGTGTTCCTAATCTGCCCATATGTTGTTAAATCTATCCTGTTTATCTCTAATCTAATCTAATCTAATCTTATGCACCCATCTCTCTGCCTCCATTATTGAGTTGACTTATTTTTTCCATTCCAGAAGGGAGGGGCGTGTGTTCTGTTTCCAATGCCTGGGTATTAGCATTTTAGCAGCGTTTAATAAGTGTGGTATCACACTTTTTTATAGCTGTTTATAGATCCAGGTATCCCATGGAATAGAAAATGTATAGGTGATAATTCTATAGGTTGATTGGTCATCTTCTTAACCCACGGTGCTATTTCTTCCGAAAATGGTCTGATCTTTATACAAAACCACCAAATATGGAGGAATGTTCCCTTTTCTTTGCATCCCCTCCAGCAGCTTCCATCTGCTGTAGGGTATATTTGGGCTAATCAGGCTGGAGTCTGATACCATCTGACCATAAATGTATATGACATTTCTTGGATTTTAGAGCTTATAGAGGTTGTATACGTTGATTCTATAATTTTTTTAATTTGTACTGATGTAGATGTATAATTAAGCTCTTTTTCCCATTCCCTAATAAAATAAGGAATGTTTTTCTGTTCACTAAGAACCAACTTATACGTTTGTGATAACAGATGGTTAGGCTTCGACATTTTCACACACATATTCTCAAATGTTGTAAGCGATCCTGCTGTCATTACTTTTGTTTTTAATTTATTAAAAAAGTCCGCCATTTGGTAGTATCTCCATTTAGCCATTATCATATCCCCTTGAGATGATACTAATTCTAATAAGGGTATTAAAGTTCCTTGGGGTGCATATCTTGAGCACATAGGCCCAGATTCACAGAGCGATTACGCCTGCGCAACTGGTGTTGCGCGTGCGTAAGTCTAAATGTGCGCGTGCGTTTAGATGCGCGCGATTCAGAAAACGATTTACGCCAGAAATCTACTTTTTTTTGTCCGGCGTAATTTCGTTAGACAGACGCATCCGTCCGCGCAAAAATGCGCTAGACACACCATTGATTTGCTAGTCAAATATGCTAATGAGGGAGTTGCGGGGATCCACAAAAAAACGCAGTTGCTGCGCAGGCTACGCGATGTGCGCAACAGCAAAATGTCCTGTCTAAAGTTAGAGCACCTAAAAGCTGGTCTAAATTTTGAAAAAACGTCTACATCTCACAGAAAGCAACACCGTTACTGAGGAGCAGACCACACACACGTGTTGCACTACAATTTGACTGCCAACATGCCAGGGGCATCGTCGCTCATAGCTGCACTAGTGAATTTAGATGACCAAAGAAGGAGGAGGGCACAGAGGATGGCACGGAGGATGGCACGGGAGAGGATATACCGCACACGCATAGACCTCTTTGGCATGAGTGATTCTGAGGTGTATCGCATCTTCAGATTCCCCCCTCATGCCATCCTGGAATTAACCACAACCCTGCAGGAGGACATCACTAGCCCAACACAACGCTCACAAGCAGTGCAGCCACTGGTGAAGGTCCTGGCAACACTCCATGTCCTTGCCAGTGGCTCTTTTCAGCGTACAAGTGGAGTGGTGGCTGGGATGTCACAATCCACCATGTGCAGATGTGTGCACCAGGTTGTCCCTGCAATCCTCACACGCTTGGCCAACCAAATCATCAAACCCACCACTGAGGACCTGCGGCTGAAGGCAATGACAGATTTCTACAGAATTGCCAGATTCCCACGCACCATCGGGGCCATTGATTGCACACATGTGGCACTCCAGCCCCCCCATGAGACAGAGCACATGTACCGCAATCGGAAGCATTGGCATTCCATCAACGTACAGGTGATAGTTGATGCCCAAGGCCTCATATGGCACGTCCGTGCCAAACACCCCGGATCCACCCATGACAGCTACATCTACAATCAATGCCACATCCGAATGGAATTCGATCAGAACGTGTATGGGAACACCTGGCTGGTTGGTGAGTGACATGGGAGTCAGGCATGACTATCCCCTCCTGTGATGCACACCTCACAAGTGGCACATGCATGACTAACATTCTCCTGTCTTTTCCCTTCCAGGTGACTCTGCATATGCACTGGGACCCCATCTCATGACTCCTATCCGGAACCCCCAAACCCCAGGGGAGGAAAGATACAATCAAGCACACATCAAAACCCGAGCAGTGGTGGAGCGCACCTTTGGCCTCCTGAAGTCACGTTTCCGATGCCTGGATAAGTCTGGGGGTACACTGTTGTATTCCCCAAACTTCGTGTGCCATATCATCGTTGCATGTTGCATGCTGCACAATCTCGCAGTGAGGAAGGGCCTGCAGGTTGAGCTACGTGATGACCTGACCCCCCAACCAGACAATCAACCCCTAACCGAGGATACCCCGTCTTCTGAGGGAAGAGCAGTCAGGAGGCAGCTCATATTGGGCATCTTTGCACGTTAAACACACACATTAATCATGGCACAATGAGAATGCATGCATGCACACCACTATGGTCCCTAGCACACACACCCCACATCCTCATCAAATTGGATTGGCACCAGTCCACCATGCAGGACTTGTGAGCAGCAACGCCACGCCAAGGCTCCAATTATGTCACTGTACATTCATACACCATTCACACGGACCTGGGAATCACTTCTCCCTGGTCCTGGGGAACCCTTCTCCACCAAAATTGAGGATGACACCCCTTTTCCAGCAGGAATGTCACCCCCACATTCAAACAGCATGCACAACCCAAAATTTAAAAAAAATGTCAGCAAAAAAAAAATGCAAAAAATGTCAGCCAAAAAAAAAAAAAAATGCAAAAAATGTCAGCCAAAAAAGGGGGAGAAAAAAATTAGTGCCCTCTGCGTGAGCCACGCCTGGGGCGCCCCCGGCCACGGCCCCGGCCCCTCAGGGGAGACTCATGGGGGAGGGGCAAACCCGGGGAAGGAGGAGCAGCCCCTGATATCTGCCCACCTGGCGACCTGCCCTCCAAGGCCACGGCAATTCTGTCCAGGGAAGCACCAAGTGTTGCCGTGTTGGCCTGGATAGCCTGGGTAAGGGCCCTCACATCCTGCCCAACGCCTGCTGCTGTAGTCTGCAGTTCATTTAGGCAGGTTGTGAAAGCCCGGGAGTGGGAGTCCAGGTTACCCAGCGTATCCTTCATGGAGGACAGGCTCTCCTCCACCCGCCCAAAAGTCTGGCAGAGCTGTCCCAGATGGCGGGTCTGGAGGGCCTGGTCCCTTCTCAGACTGGCGGGCAGGAGATTGGGCGCCCCCCTGGTGCTCTGGGATGACATCCTGCCTCCAGCTGATGGTTGTGGGCGGGGAGAAGGGGAGGCCCTTGTGAGGGGAGCCATGTTGGGGGAGGAGGGGGGGGGCTCCCCCTTAGGGAGGGCAGGCTTCTGCCAGCCAGAGGGGAAGAGTCCGCACAAACCACTCGTCCAGTGCCTGACTCCTCCTCCTCATGATCGTCCTCCTCATGATCGTCCTCCTCCTCATGATCGTCCTCCTCCTCTCGAACCTCCTCCGCGGACTCCGGCCTTGTTGGGGGGGCCTCATTAGGCTGCTGTCCTGGTGTTGGAGCGGTCAGGCCAGATGGCCCTGCACCCTCCTGCACATCTGTGGATGACACAAACCATTCACAGGTTGGAGGATCCACACACTTGCCACATATTCCCTTTCACCCCCTCCCCCACACATGCTACACACCAGATAGAAAAAAAACCTTTACCTGGCACCGCGGGGACCGGACTTGTGTCAAAGCCTGGCAGGCCCTCCACTTCATGCCGGTGAAAGGTCAGGGCCACCACATGCTCCGTCGCTGTAAGCCTAATACGGCATGGTGGGCCCCCTCCTGTGCCCCTGGCATGGGCATGCATTGCGGCCAGTTTTTTTTTCACCAGACGCCGGAGATCATTTATTTTTTTGTCGATCCCAGACCGGGTCCATGTCTCCCCCTCCCCCGATGAATTCACCTGCTCCGTGATCCTATCCAATATCTCCCTCCTCCTGGCCGGGGTGGTGGTGGCACTCTGCGGGCCGTGGAGAAAACGCCCATACTCGCTAATGGCCCGGGCAAGAATTCTTTTTTCCCCCACAGTAAAATTGAGCTTTCTTTTTCTCTCAGTCATACTTCCAAACAAACTCACTACCAGTCACCAAAAATCAGTCACAAATACAAGCACAACCAATCAGGCAAGAACACACACAAAGAGAAAACGAACACCCACAAATCACACTAGCACTCAGCAAGAAACAGTCACAAAAAAAATAAAATAAAAAATAAAGCAAGAAAACAAACGAACAAAAATATATCAATCAAACAAACAGTCTCTCAAACACTTATCAAAAAACACTTTCACAAATATACCAACAAGAACTTGATCACACAGAACACTAATCTGACAACTACAAGACACACTGCAACGAACAAGAGGAACAAAAGCACTTGGTTAAATAGGAAGGGACACAAAGGGATGTACTTTTGCAATGCAAGTGCGTTTGTGTGTGTCTATTTATGCTGTCTGCGTAGTTCACAACGTTGCCCTAGTCCATTTCCAATTTCACTGATTGCGCCGCTCCCGAGTTGTGAGCATGCGCACAGCGGAGCTGACATGGTCTCGTTCAAGCGCGCATGCGCGAGCCGGCCGGCCCTTCATTTGCATGGGGTCACGGCTCATTTCAATGTAACACGCCCACGTCCCTCCCAATTTGTATTACTCCTCCTTACGCCTCTGGAAAAAACCTTACCTTTGCGCAATTTCCTGCGCAAAAGCTACGTGAATCGGGGGATTACGCGGCTAGATGGCGCAAGTCTAACGTAATGGCGGTGCGCTACGCCGGACCGATAATGCGCCGATGTACGTGAATCTGGGCCATAGTGTTCCCATTAGATCCCCATAGGCCCATTGCCCCATTTTCCTCTCCTGGGGGGGAACCATGGACACCCTCCCAATGGAGCCATTGGGGATGTAGGTGGGGCATATTTCCCCTTTTTGTTTAACCTGTCCCATATTGCTAGGGTACTCCAAGTCAACGGGGATGTCCATTTAGAAAGCCCCCTCCATTTAGTCGGTATCCATGGTGCTCCCTTTATAACTCTTCCTGCCATATTTTTTCGACTTGAACCCATACTTTGGTTGAAGAGTACCAATTTAAGATACGTACCAGAGACATTGATCTGTAATACATAGATATATCTGGTAGTCCAATTCCCCCTTCCTGTTTGTTTCTATGTAAAATATCATAAGCTATTCTAGATTTTCCATCCTTCCATATGGAAGATATAAATGCTTTACGTATTTGTTTAAAGAAAACTTGTGGGATTTATATTGGTACAGTATATAAAAGATAAATTATTATAGGTATGATATTCATTTTGATTACGTTAACCCTTCCAAACCATGTCAGGGAGTGGACTTTCCATCTCTTGTAGCGCTACCCCCGAAGGAGCCACTGGTTGATTCGCAATCTACTCTCTTTTGGGTCAGCTCATCCCTGTTTAACTGACTCAAACCCTCCCTTGACACATCAGAAGTCTGTCAGTGATGTATTGTGACCTCTGCTGGGCTGGAGTCACAATGACAGGCCTAATAGGTGCAATGACAATGTACCAATGGATTACCTGCTGTAAAGGACGGTCCCTTCAGATGAGATAAATGCACTCCACACAGTGAATTTACTTAAATATAAGAAGGTAAGTTTACTGCATAGAGACCTTGGGAACAACAGGCATGGATTTTAGGCATAACACAACCGGCATATAATAACCGATTCGCAAGGGCCCTTGCAAGAATCAGCAATTAGTGTAAATGAACAATGTTTAAACCTGGGAATAGTACCATTCGGCTAAACTGAACAGGCAGTCTATATTCATGGTTGCTCCTAGTGGGCAGTGTTACAGAACAGTCAGGATCCGCGTTGCGGCCTGTTGGTGCACATTAACAAAACTTAAATCCACGGGTAATAATTAATGGAAGAATCCACATAACCAAATGTCTAGGACAGTAGAATGTTAGTGAATCGATCACTCGTCAGCGTTGATCAATTCGATGAAACAGGGGAACAATTTACTAGGCCTCTAAGTTTGGCTATGGGCCGAACGTATGTCCGTGGCCTGTGAGGTGGCACTATGTATCTATATGAAACAGAGAGTCAGGAGTTGAGCGTGTGCTCTCTCACCCAGCAGGCCGATCCGCCTGAATTCCCCTCAGAAGGCGTGTTGGTAAGTCACTGCTCCATAGCACAAGGGTCCCGGATGGGGGGGGGTTGCTCCACTATTGCAGTCGTCAGCTGGATTTCCTCTCTGATCCCCTGGAACAAGGGCTGGATCCTGGAGCCTTGCTTCCTTCTGGACGGTTGGTCTCTCGGTAAATTTAGGTCCAGGCTTCTGGCCTAACAGCACGGCTGTCTCTGTTAGCAGCTCTGTGGAGGGGAAAAGGCTGGTCCCGAGAGAGAGAAAAGGCGCCACTCCCTCTCCTTAAGTAACCTCCCCCACAAGTCTGTATGGAGGCGTCACATGCTCCAACAGGCAAGGCATTGCGGGAAATGTAGTCTGCTTCTGCTAAGAGTCAATGGCGTCCATATCTCCTGCTACTTGTAGTCCCGCAATGCATAACTTCATAACAATGTCTAACATATTTACAAATGGGAATGTAAGTCCAGCGAGGATGACCTGTCGTAAGGCTTTGACAGGATGACCCCGCTACAATCTCTATTATTAACGATCCATAATCACGCTCGTACAAAAGTTTTGTATTCGCTGTAATATGTACTCCTAGATAATGTAATGATTCTTCTTCTTTTTTAACCGTTTGCTGCTATTTTATGCACATGAGTAGTTTCTTGTTTTTTTTTTATTTGATTCGCTAATAATCTGCTACATTTATTTCCTTGTTCATAAAATTGATGTGCAAGGAATCTATATTTCTCTTTATTTCTTCTATCCAAGCAATCAGAAAGTTCTATCCTTAATATATCTAGTTGCCTAGCTTCTTCTGGGTCTAGATTAATTGTATGTTTGGTCTCTCGATCATGTATTTTCCCCAACATCTCCTCTATTTCCTTCCTCTTTTCCCTTTTGCTTGAATACCATGTGCTATTAGTTAACCTCTAATGACGGCCTTATGTGCTTCCCAAACTATTTGGTCAGATGTTTCCCTGTCTATATTATTCTTAAAGTATTCTACCAATTTATATTGTATGTCCTCCGCTATCTGTCTATCATCAAGTAGTAACTCATTTAGGTGCCATGTCCTCTCCTGGCATCCCCCTTGCACCAAATGAAACACTACTACTACTGGAGCGTGGTCAAAAATTGTTATCAATTCTATAGTGGCAGATTCCACACAGTCTAAATAATATTGATCTACCAAAATCAGGTCTAACCGAGAGTATACTTTATGAGTCTTTGAGTAATAGCTAAAGTCTCTCTTCTCTTTATTTAGCACTCTCCAGCTATCTATTAGATGTAAAGACCGAAGGAGTTTTTTAATATGTTTAAGAGCTCTAAAAGATAATGGGGTTTTACCTGTAGTAGTGTCTAATTGGGGGTTAAGATATTAAAGTCTCCTCCTAAAATTACAACCCCTTCCCTAAATTTTTCCAATAACCTTAAGGTTTTAATTAAGAAGCAGGCTGTACCAGTGTTAGGTGCATAGATAGAAGCAAACGTATAACATTGCCCCTGCAACATTTCCTTAATAAAGAGAAACCGTCCCTCTGGATCCGTCTGTACCAACATGGGCGCCAGTGGGCAAGTTCTTCCAAAGGCTATTGTTACCCCCTTTGCCCTTGCAATAGGCGATACTGCATGGAACCATTGATTATATGGAAACAGAGGTAGCTTAGGTACTGATCCTGCCATAAAATGTGTCTCTTGCAGGAAGGCGACATCCACTGCCTGGTGTCGCAATTCCTGCCACAGATAACCCCTTTTTTGAGGGGAACACAATCCTCTCACATTATAAGTCACAATTTTTATTGAGGTAGCCATTACTGTCTTATGTAGAAAAATACACATATCTCCTTTTCTCCTCTCTCTCAATAGACCTGAAATATATCTCACTACAATATTACCAGACATTCTACTATATAACATAACATGTAACATGTAACAACTAAAGGAGGGATAGGTCCATGTGGATACTCCTTATACCCACTCCTCCCCGAACCACCCCGCCTATCTGCTTCCGTGCAGATTAACCAGTCCCTTTTCCAGAACCTACCTAATGGAGGGAGTTAATTTCTCTCTTTTTTTCTCACTTTTTTCTTCTTTGTAGCCGCATATCCTCAATCCTCTCTCTAAAAATATACTTGATGCTTAGTAAAAAAAAAAAAAACTACAATGTTAGATGAATGTTTTTTTTTCCTCTCCTCCTCGCCCCCTCTCCTTTATCTCCATGGGAAGGGAGAGGGGAGGAAATTGAGAATGAAAGGGGATAGGAATTAGTTTTAATTGTGTATGTATATAATTCACAAAGGAAAATATAAAGAAGGTCAAAGTTAAGAGGTACTCCACAAACACTAGAGATACAGGCCGATAATTAAACACACAAAATAAACACAAACACATAGACAGCACAAATAAAAATAAACCTGAAATGGGCCTAAACATATGTATATGTATGTATATGTATGGGCATGGGTGTATGTATGTATAGGTGTAGGTATGTATGTGTATATATGTATATATATATATATATATATATATATATATATATATATATATATATATATATATATATATATATATTTTCCCCATGTTTTGAAATAGGAATTCACAAACATGATAAACGACAAACATGATAAATACGATAAGTGCACAAGAATATAAAAGGGGGAATGCACTAATGAGGAATAATTTCACGATAATCTATGTGGGGGGGAGGGGAGGAGGAAGGGGGAGGGGAGGGAAGAGGCACTGCTCCCTCCCATTCCCTTTGTCCCCCACTTTTTTTTATATCTCTTTCTCTCTTTCTTTCTTGTTTGTGTTTGTTTTGTTTGTATTTATAAATGTTTTGTATTTTGTCCCCAGTGGATGTTTGGTATACATGTATGTGATGTAAAGAAATATACAGAAAATAAAAATAAAGAATTATGCAAAAAAAAAAGAACAGCTTACTGAGGAGAAATAGGAAGTGAGAAATGTAGACAAATAAAACAAAGAAAAAAAACATTTAGAAGGGAAATCGAAGGAAAAGGTATGTGAACCAACAATGCACTAGCTTAAAGGAGCCTATTTAGAAAATAAAAAAAACAAATCTTTACAACCCCTTTAAGCTTTACATTTGACCATTGCGAAAAACATCGCAAAGAATCTTATCAAATAAGCCCTACACCAACCCAAGATATACAAGCAGTTTTGGCAACTATTCAGTCATACGACAAGGTACCTCCACAATATCTTGAGTTTTGGGACGTTTGTGATAAAAAGAACACAGATCAGCTGCCTCCTCATCGCTCTTATGATTGTCCCATTGAATTGCTTCCAGGGGCAGAGATACCATTTGGGTGACTTTATTCTTTATCAGAACCTGAACTGAAGGTGCTCAGGGAGTGGATTAATGAAAATCTAGAGAAGGGTTTTTATCAGACAGTCAACCTCTCCTGCTAGGGCAGCTTTATTCTTTGTGGTGAAAAAGGACTCCACCCTGTGTCTGTGTATTGACTACAGAGATTTAAATAGCATCACAATTAACAATCGCTATCCACTCCCACTGATTCAAGAAATGCTTAAGAGACTCCGCTCTGCCAAGCTCTTTACCAAATTAGATTTACGGGGGCATACAACCTTGTCCACATTCGTCCCGGAGATTAATGGAAAACTGCTTTCAGAACTAGATATGGACATTTTGAGTTTTTGGTCATGCCCTTTGGGCTTTGCAATGCTCCTGCAACTTTTCAACATTTTATTAATGAGGCTTTTCAAGATTTGCTTGATCAGTTTGTAATAACACATTTTGATGACATTCTCTGATACTTTGGAAGAAAACCACAAGCATGTCTGCAGGGGTGGACTGACAACTCATGGGGGCCCTGGGCAATAGAAGATTATGGGGCCTCCGGGCTTACAGATGGCCACCATGCCAGAAGGCATTGCATAGTCAGGGCAGCTAAAATCTCAGGATTTTAACATCAAAAACATGTTGGTTTTGGACATATCAGGGACAGATGTAAAAAAAAACACAGATTTTTACATACTGTCCCTGGTTTTATTGAGCCTGGCAACCCTGATGGGGGCCCCTAGTGGCATGGGGCCCTCGGGCAGTGCCCGAGAGTCCCAATGATCAGTCCGGCCCTGCATGTCTGTATTGTTTTCGAGAGATTAAGGCGGAATCAACTTCACATCAAACTAGAGAAATGCAAGTTTGAACAAATTCAGATCCAGTTCTTGGGATATATAGTATCTTCTGAAGGGGTAAGTGTCGCGAACACTGACTGCAGGCACCTTTTCTGCCACATTCACCCTGTTATTTGTTATTGCTATATGAATCTTTTTGTTAGGCTGCGTACACACGAGGAGATATATCCGATGAAAACGGTCCGACAGACCGTTTTCATCGGACATGTCTCCTGGGAGATTTTGGTCTGATGTGTGTACACACGATCAAACCAAAATCCCCGGAGACAGACTGTGCGGTGACGTGGCGGTGACGTTGACGCTGCCACATCACCAAACCAGGAAGTAAAATGCTTCCACGGATGCGTCAAATCCATTCGACGCATGCGGGAGATTTTGGTCCGCTGGTTAGGCGTACTAACCAGCGGACATGTCCGACAGACAGCTTTCCAGCAGACAAGTTTTAAATCATGCTTTAAAACTTTTGTCTGCTGGAAACCTGTCTACTAGCCCGTACACACGATCGGATATGTCTGCTGGAACTGGTCTGCGGACCAGTTTCAGCAGATATGTTCGATCGTGTGTACGCGGCCTAAGTTGTTAATTCTGAACAATACTTTAACATTGAAAGAGCTGATCACATTGACCTCCAGAGACGGGCTGTCTGGTCACCTGGGCTGTGTTGTGTTAATTAACATGCTATTTATATAGTTGTCTGCTAAAGGTGTTGAGAGAGGGGAGGGGGGAGTATCCATGAGTCAGCCCTAGCTCGTTATCTAACCCATTGTGTTAAAAGTTTATAAAAAGTCTATTCTGACAATAAACTTTGCTAGATGCTACAAGGTATTTCCGGCTAGACTTGTATTCAATGCAGCTGTAATATTATATCTTTCTGATGGTCAGACTGGAAGCAGTATTACTGATGGAATCACTCAGCAGAGTGTGGGACAGGATCCATCACAATGCATGGGTCCTGATAAGATCAAAGCAGTGGTGGATTGGCCTGTCCCTAGCAATGTTAAGGAGATACAGAGATTTGTTGGATTTTCCAACTTTTACAGAAGATTTTAGGAATTTCTCCAAGGTAATTGCTCCAATTACACAGCTGACAAAAAAGGATGCCTTTTTGTGGTCACCTGAGGCCTTTAAGTAAACTGAAAACTCTTTTCACTTCTGCACCAATACTGGTACATCCAGATCCAGAACTACCTTTCATCGTAGACGTTGATGCTTCTAATTATACTGTGGGAGCTATCGTTTCTCAGCGAATTGGAGAAAAAGTGCAGCTTCATCCTTGCGCTTATTTCTCTCGACTGATGTCTTCAGCCAAAAAAGATTATGACATTGGAAACAAGGACCCGCTAGCAATTAAGCATTGATTTATTAGGTCTTCTAAAAGGTTATCATCTAGACAAGCACGTTGGACCCTTTTCTTATCCAAATGGAAAAGACACACATATGGAAAGTGAAGAGCACTGCGCACCCCGATATATTGTGGCAAGGAATTTTTTTTCCCCAGTGGGGTTTTTTAGCAGCGAAAATTTCAACAATTGCAAAATTATATGTTAAAAGGGTTTGTTAAATGGTACAAATGGACAGTCATGATAATAAAACACATTTTTGAATCTCCAGTCACAAGAATAAAAATACATACAGTTACAAACACAACATTGCAATTACAGTTGTACATAGCTAGGACATCTGTATATGTTGAAATACTGACGTGTTTCGATCCCTGATGCGGGATCTTCTTCAGAGGATTTATAGTTTGCTGTAATGAAATAAGTAATACATTTAAATTCTATACCTAGGTGTATGCCCAATGGTTAGAAAACAAGAATATGTAGTTACCAATCAACTGTATTGTAGGAACAGTATTTGTAACTGGAGTCGCACCAAATATGTTAAAAAAGATATCCCATTGGTCTCCCAGCAGATGAACCCCCCAGAACGCGGTGCCGCCAAGCTGTGTGTGACTTTTAGAGAGCCATGCTAGAGAGAGGCACTCCTGATGGTGCACACAAGGGTACAATCAGCACCTATAGTGAAGGATCAAGGGCGTTATTATAGGATGCATTTTTAATGTAGGCATGTGCATTTCGTTTCGTTCCGAATCGAAATTCGGACGAATTTTCCATTATTCGGACATTCGGATGCATACGAATTCCCGAATTGCTATATTAGCGAAAAATTTCGACCGTTTTCGGAATTCGTTCGTTTTCGACCGAATTTCGAAAAAAAAAAAAATGGTCGAAATCGAAAAAAATTTTTTTCGAATTCCGAATCGAATACCCGCAGACTAAATTCGATCGGAATTCGAAAAAAAAAAAAAAAATAAATATTTTCGAATTTAATTCGAAAAAAATTCTATTCGAAAAGAGACTATTTGTTTTCTAATCTGGTTGAAATATTTTCGATTTCGACCGTTTTTTTTTTTCGAAATTCGGTCGAAAACGAACGAATTCGAAAAACGGTCGAAATATTTTCGATTTCGACCGGATTTTTCGAAATTCGGTCGAAAACGAACGAATTCCGAAAACGAATTCAACACATGTAACGAACCTAACTTAACGAAATTTATTAAATGACGAATTGAAACGAAACGAAACGAAACGAATTTTTCACTTTTGCACATGCCTATTTTAATGCTTCCATACAAATTGTATTAGTTTTAAATGGTATATGGGTAGACCAACAGTGTACAGAAAAATGCCCTATAAATTTCTATATATTGATATGTTGTAATAAGGTACAGTAGCTTTGGATAATGGTTAGTGTTAACAAGGATAGCTTAGACCTTTTCTTATCCAGGTTCAGTTTTGTTACCTCACACTGCCCTGGGTCAAGAAATGGTAAGGCTGATGCCCGATCACGGAGGTTGCCTTTCCAGGAAAGCAACTCTGCCCCAATCCTGCCCCAAAATAACTTTCATGGGGCCACAAGTTTGAAGACATTTCTTAATCTCCTCAAGGAGGGGTATGAGAATGACCCACTTCTTAATAATCCTCCTAAGGACATAAACCTCAACAATGTACAGCAATGTTTTTTGGACTCAAGCGCATTGTCTCTATGTACCTGAATCAGTTAGGGTAGAAGCCCTCAGGTTGGTACACAACTCTAAACTTGCTGGTCATTTTGGGGTTTCTAAGACAGAAGAACTCTTATCACGTTCCTTTTGGTGGCCTGGGTACATGAAACATGTAAAGAGTTATGTGGCTTCATGTCTAACCTGTGCTCGCAATAAGACACCCCGATCTTCTCCTCTGGGGTTACTTATACCACTGCCTGTTTCATCAAGACCATGGGGGTCAATTTGGACTTTGTGGTCGACCTTCCTCTTTCAAAGGGGATGACCACCATTCTGGTAGTCGTTGACTGTCTCACTAAGATGGCTCATTTTATTCCAGTTAAGGGGTACCCTCCGCCGAACACACTGCTGAGGTAATGGTTAGAGAAGTTTTTAACCTTAATCGAATTCCTGATGATAAGGGGTACAGTTTACCTCAAACTTTTGGAGCAGTTTTGGGTGTAACAATTAATCTGTCCTCAGCTTTTTATCTGTAGTCTAATGGTCAGACCAAGAGGACAAATCAAACTCTGGAGCAATACCTTTGATGTTTCATGAGTTATCTCCAGGATGACTGGGTGGACTACCTTCCTACGGCAGTGTTTGCTTATAATAACTGTAAACATAGCTCCACTTCCCAAAGTCAAACACCCGATATCATCCAGTTTATTTCCCTGATCTCCCTATCTCAACTTCAATTCCTGCTGTTACCATCAGACTAACTGCATTACATGCGATCCAGGAGAAATTGACTGATACATTGAAGGAGGTGCAGGAATATTACAAGAAGGCCACTGACAGACACCGTAGGACTATTCCCACCTTTCACGTAGGTGACAAAGTTTGATTATCTACCAAAAATGTTAAGGTTCAGGTTACATGTGCTAAGTTGGGTCAAAAGTTCATGGGGTCTTTTGAGATATCTGCTCAAATCAACCCAGTCACTTTTCGCCTAAAACTTGCTGACAATATGAAGATTCACAGTTATCGCTACTGAAACAGTTTAATGAAAATACTTTTTCTGGAAGAATTCATCCTCCTCCTCCCCCTGTTGCGTTACAGGATGAAGAAGAATTTGTGGTGGGAAAAATTCTTGACTCCAGGATTTCTAGGAAGAGATTTCAATATTTGGTTCAATGGGAAGGATATGGGCCAAAAGAAAATTCTTGGGAGCCTGAAAATAATGTTCATGCCCCTAGATTAACAAGGGAATTCCACCAGAGGTTTCCGCCAGGGGAACTTTTATTGGCACAGCTGCCTTGGTTGAGCATGGTCACGGGTAAGCAGCACTGCCCTCCTCTCTCCCCTCCTTATGTTTTTTGTACCTCGCTTGATTTGACTTGTTTACTTTTTATTTATGTAAATTATTGTTTAAAACCTATTTGCAGAATTTCTCCTGGAGAAGCAGATTTGAAACTGCAAAACTAGTATAGATATGTCACCTGTGAACAATCATTCCAATCTGATCTTCTACTGGTGATATTTACTGTTTGTCCATCATGCAATATTTTATGTACCTATAAATGTATGCCTTGCCTAATTTTATATTGATTTTGTATTAATAATATTCCACAATGCTCTTAACTATGTTTAGAAGCGGGGTGAGGGGGCGAAAATGATTTCTCACCAGGCGGGGCCTCTAGTAATTTGGGGGGCCCTTTGCAGCTTTGCGGGACCCTAAGCGGCTTGCATAGTGAGCCTATAGCGAGGATCGGCCCTGACAAGACCGTCTGGCCCTATATACTTTGAACAGCAGTATACAGGCATTGCAAACAAGATAAGGACTGTAGGTTTCTTAAGTAGAATCAGAACCATGTCATACTTTGATGCTGCATATTGCACAATTTCCTAAAGAGACCCTCAACAAACTACATGACACTTGTGCCTGATGAGGCCACTCAGGGCCGTCTGCATCATGGGCCCCTGGGCAAAGTAATGCTCTGGGGCCCCTACAATGGAGACAGTGCATGTAAACAGAAATCAAGTAGGTACAGTAGAAGGTAGGGGCTATCTAGGGGTGTAGAGGGGTTAGAGTGCTCAAGGACCAGCTGCTTTGGGGAAAGGGCAGGGGCCCCCCATGCAGCTGGGGCCCCCGGGCAGTGCCCAGGTGTGCCCTCTCATTAAGACAGCACTGAGGTCACTGATGTTCCAGTGGTGGTGGCCCGTGAGACTGTCCATACAGGCTTGGCCCCCCAAAGTGCAAGTGCTGTGTGGCAACAATATGTCAATTATTTTAGGGGTGGGGGGTGGTTATTACAATGCCAGATCTTGGCTCAATAAATTATTTTTTTTGGGGGGGGCGTGGCCGACCGGAGCTGAAGATGGCAGCATAATCCCTCAGCTCAGCAGCCCTGGGAGACAACTAGCACCACAACGGCCCTATCCGCGACTCCATCCACGGCCATCCGTGATCAGACATCACCCGGGTCCATGGCAAGCACTTCTAGGAAGAGGCTGACGGAGTACAAGCCTCAAAAACTGACCGAGTTCGCCTTCAAGCCGGCGGGGAAGGTTAGTGACTGTAAAGATGGCGCTGGCCACGGCGCGCTGCGAGGCTCCCCCTCAGATCTGCCGTCCGCTCTGATGGACGGATCGGGTACTTTCACTTCCCCTGTGTCCTCCGATCGGTCCCCGGACAGGGACCCCCTTACCAGCAGCCCGGCAAAGGCAAAAATGAGGCTGGATACGCCGCCGCACCGGCCGCCTCCGCAGCTAATTGAGGCCCCGGCTTTCCTCTCCAACCAGGCCCTACACTCATCTATGGCCTCCTTCCCCACCACAGGCCAGCCTGTCCTAGATTCCACCTTAAAAGACATGCTCCTGTCCCTGCAATCCTCCCTGATGACTGACCTCTCCTCCCTCTTCACTAAAATCACCTCAGATATTCATGCTATGGATGACAGGGTGACCTGCATTGAGAGAAATATGACAGACTGTGCTACCACTGTGAATGGTGTTATTGATGTATTTGAGGATGTCAGAGAGGAACAAACGTGGATGCGGGCAAAGTTGGCGGATTTAGAGGACAGGTCTCGCCGCAATAACGTCAAGCTCAGGGGTGTCCCTGAATCAATTCTGCCTGCAGACCTCCCTAAATACGCCAAGGAGCTCATACGCATAGTGCTTCCTGAAACGTCTCCCCGCGACATAATAATAGACAGAATCCACAGGATTGCAAAACCCTCACATCTCGCTGCCACTATACCTAGAGATGTACTAATGCGAGTGCATTTCTACCATATAAAGGAAAAGTTCATATTTGGTGTTAAAGCTAAGGCACCCCTGCCGACTCCGTACACAGGTGTCCAGCTTTTCCCTGACCTATCGAAGTATACCCTTCAACTACGGAGGCAAATGAGTCCTGTCACCAAAGGCCTTCAAAACCATAACATCCCGTACAAATGGCGGTATCCTGCTTCGCTAATTGTCACTCACAACGGTAAATCACACGTGATATCGGATGTCGTGATCCCCTGCGCAACATGGGGCCTACCACTTTAACCAGTCTCCCAGAGGCTCCGAACGAGAATTCCTTTAACCCTTTCAGTTCCTGTTGTTTTAGACTGTTAATTCCCCCTGTTGGAGGCCGCAGTTGTGTTCAACTCCGCCTTCTTGGTTTGGTTGCCCTCCACCGTGGGTACCCCAAAGTTTGAACCACCTAGAGTCCTCAGCAAGCTCTTCTCCCCTCCCCCCCCTACTGTGCACTGTGACTAGATCTGATTAAGTTGCTATAACATATTGTTCTATCCGCAGTTCTGCTTCCACCTGTACAGACGATCCCTGGTCCTTCGCTGGTCTCCTTCATCTACTACGCCATCTGGTGACTACAGGGGTGGACTCAAGCTCTCCTAACTGTAAGTCCTTTTGTTGTTCTCCTTATTGCACTTCACAGTCAAGATGCCACTCCACATCCTCTCCTTGAATGTGAACGGGCTTAATCATCCAGCTAAACGTCACTCACTCTGGAAATCCATTCAGGCTCTTCACAGTGACATTGTCTTCATCCAAGAGACCCACCTCCTTCATTCGGACACTCATCTATGCAAAAACCCTAACTTCCCTCATGTGTACCATGCTTCCCACTCCACCAAGTCCAGGGGAGTCATGATAGCGATTAATGCCTCTACCGACTTCCAACCCCTGGATGTGCACGTGGACCCTGAAGGTCGCTTCATTATTCTGATTTGCACCATCGCCAACACAGCGTACACTTTAATCAACCTGTATGCCCCAAACTCCCTTCAGAAGAAGTTTCTCCACAAAGTCCTACGTTTAGCCAAACCTATTCAGAAGGGCCATCTGCTCTTGGGAGGAGATTTCAATCTCGCCCCAGATTTCCTCATGGACACCACGTCTGCAGCCAAGCGATGGGATTCACCGCTGAAAAAAATTCTATCTACCCACAATCTTTTCGACGTCTGGAGATGTCACCACGGAACCGAAAAAGACTTCACCTTTTTCTCCCCTAGACATAATTCGTACTCACGAATTGATCTGTTCCTGACAGACAAGACCCTTTTGCAGCAAATTTCCGCCTCGGCAATCCACACTGCCACATGGTCAGACCATGCCCATGGTATAGAAAACACCAAGCGCCTCCACAACACTTTTGTATGGAGAGCGAATACCTATTTACTACAACACGATGAATATTCCCTAGAGATTGCTGACCATATCAAAAACTACTTTTCAATCAACGCAGGCTCAGTGTCTGACCCTGGGGTTGTGTGGAGAGCCCACAAGGCTTACCTGAGAGGTGTACTAATTAAGATAGGATCTCTTCATAAAAAGAGGAGGATGCAGCGCCTGATGAGATAACATCTCAAATAACAGCCTTGGAATCCCAAAATAAGACTGACCCCCGCCCGGTACTGCTTGACCAACTGACTTCCCTTAGACGAGAACTTAGAACGCTTCTTCTACATTCCTATGAGTATCTACAGAAGAAAATGAAAGCCACGGCCTACTCCACGTCTAACAAGGCCGGTAAGCGACTCGCACAACGTATTAAGACTAGACGCTCCAAAGCCAATATCTCTCAACTCTTTCACCCACACACAAACGCTTCCCTGACAAATCCCCAAGATATAGCTGATGCTTTCAGTGACTATTATAAGGACCTCTATAACCTACATCAAGACCCCCAGACTCCACAACCTTCACAAGATGACATCAACCATTTCCTTCAAAGCATTCGACTGCCCACCATGACGACTGACCAACTCTCCGCCCTGAACACTCCTCTGACCGATCAGGAAATCCTACTGACCATCAACTCACTCCCCTCGGGCAAGGCTCCTGGGCCTGATGGTATACCGGGAGAATACTACAAACGTTTCTCTGAACACCTAATCCCACACATGACTGAGATGTTCAATAACGTTGCCTCCTCCTCCAATTTTGCACCTGAATCTTTAAATGCTCTTATTGTGACCATACCGAAACCAGGGAAAGAGCCGAAATTACCCCAAAATTTTCGTCCAATATCTTTGCTAAATTTAGATCTAAAACGATATGCCAAAACTATAGCAGGTAGACTGAAACAGATTATGCCCACCCTCATCCATAGGGACCAGACCGGCTTTACTATGGGTAGACAGGCCTCAGACGCCACAAGGAGGTTGATAAACCTGATCCACCATGCAGAGACGACCGGAACGCCTTCTCTGCTCCTTTCTCTGGATGCAGAGAAGGCGTTCGACAGGGTCCACTGGTCCTACCTTAGATCAGTACTCCATCATTTTGGCTTCCAGGGATTTATCTTCCACGCCATTATGGCACTCTACTCATCCCCCGCGGCTCAGGTATTCACAGCAACCGTGACCTCTCGCCCATTCCCCATCACAAACGGTACGAGACAGGGCTGCCCCTTATCCCCGTTAATCTTTAACCTGCTCATGGAACCATTAGCAGCACACGTTAGAGCCAACCCTTCCATCTCTGGCATACAAATTGGACACACTTCGCATAATATCAGTCTATTTGCAGACGACGTCATTCTAATTCTTACTGACCCGGCTCCTTCCCTGGCAGAGGTACAAAAATTGCTCACATGGTTTAGCACTGTATCATACTATAAGGTAAACACGACCAAGTCGTTCATGCTAGACATCAACCTTGACGCAACTACCAAAAACCTGTTATATCTGCAACATCAGTTCAAATGGGCAGATAGAGAATTATCGTACCTAGGGATTAAGTTGACACGCACCATTAAGCATCTTTTTTCCGCCAATTTCCAACCCCTCCTCCAGAAGATCCGTTCAGACTCCCACCTAATTACCAAACATGAGATTTCCTGGTCGGGCAGGCTGGCAGCATTTAAAATGCTATGCCTTCCACAGATACTATACTACTTCAGAACGCTCCCCATACCTGTCCCCTCTTCCTTCTTTAGGTCCCTCCAAGCTGTCCTGAACCAACATCTCTGGAAAGGTAAACGTCCTCGGTGCGCACACTTGAAACTCATTAAGCACAAACTAGCGGGGGGCGTAGGCTCCATTGATTTCGAGGATTATTATTTAGCAGCTATCCTTACTCAATTACCTGAATGGTTCAGGGAGCAACCTAGCACTCCTTGGGGACAAATAGAACGATCCTCCCTAACCCGCCCCCCCCTTCGATCTTGGCTTTTGAGCACTCCACTGGGGACTACAATCCCGTCCGCACTCTCACCCACCATGAGGGCCACCGCAAAAGCATGGGTCAAACTGGTAAAGCACTCCACCTACTCGACTTCTGCCCCCATGGACCAAATTCCCCTAGATTCCCTACACTCTCTCTCACCAGAACTACCTCTCACACGTTTGTCCCTCAAGGGTGTTCATTTTCTCCACCAAATATTTCAGGGAAACTCTCCTAAGCCCTTCTCCCAACTCCAGAAGGAGTTTGACCTTCCCTCCACTCTTTACTTACCTGAGAATTTGTCATTGCTTGAATCCCATCCCCTCACCTATCTATGCCATTCCTCCAAAGACCTGGAAATTCTTAACCGAGCCAACTCCCAGCACAAAAGGCATCTCCCACTTCTATAACATGCTCCACCTAAAGTCTCAATTCTCCAAATCTCCCTCTCACTTAATGTGGGAAGCTGATCTACAACGTTCCTACTCCGTTGATCAGTGGACACAAGCCCTTCAGTCTATCTATAGGTCCACGAAATGCTCCGCACTCTGGGAGCTCACCCAAAAAATCACACTTCGTTGGTATCTGACGCCAGCCAGGCTGGCATTGTTTAACCCTCAATCGTCCAACTTGTGTTGGAGATGCAAATCGTCTAAAGGAGACATGCTTCACACGTTCTGGGCCTGCCCCTATATCCAAAAGTTTTGGAACAACACGTTTAGGCTAATTTCCACTATTACCAATAGATCAGTGGCCCCGAATCCGGAGCTTGCAGTGCTCAACTTGACCATTGACGACTTGCCCTACCCCTTTAGATACGTTACTACTCACATCCTTCTGGCCGCCAGACTCTGCCTAACGAGACTTTGGAGATCTGAGAAGTCCCCGACCATTGACCAGGTTATTGACCTTGTGGACCTACACTCCAGTTACGAAACTATGATGGCGATCAACGCCAACCAAAGCACAAAACTCCGGACTGCCTGGAGTCCCTGGGTATGCTGTTCTAGAACTGCAATGTCCATTTAAAACAACATACACCTTTGCACACTAACTAGACCTTTCTTGACCGAACAATGTGTTCCCCCTTGAGTCATAGTCCAAGTGAACTTGCTTTTGCGCTTGTACACCTGCTTGCTGGTTCTGTTTACTATGTAAATTTCTTTTTCCTGACAATCGCCCTGTGGGGTGCCCCCCCACACAAGGGCCTTAGCCCGGTTTGCCCCCCCCCCGAGTCACAGAATGAACCCAATTGGGGTGACTAGGGGGGAGGGGGAAACCACGTTTCATGTTTAATCAAAATACATTGAATACCAACAACATGATAGCTGATAATTTCCTTCTTGTTACATATACTTCCCATATGTGTCGTTGCATGACGTACAATGTTTGTAGTGTACTTTGTATTTGAAAATTTAATAAAGACGATTGAAAGAAAAAATTATTTTTTTGGGAAATTAAAATTTTAGAATTTTGGGGGGTTGTCATCCGGGCCCCCTTTGAACAAATTCTGTGAAGAACTCCTGTTCTCTGAAGCCCTCCATTATTTCTGCAAGTTAAAATATTGAGAAAAAAAACAAATGTCAGTCAAGCCTTAGCTTTCTCCCCATATCTAACCCACAAACTCATCCACTGAAGATCATAAAGTCCAAAGATCAAGTTGCTTATCGTCGTACTGCGCGATCGTTGTCTCGACATATTCTCACCGACGGCGTACTACTTAACTCACGCAATATCTCTTTATACACTGCGCATGTGTGCAGCTCCGCATATAGCCCCGCCTATGACGATCGTTCGAGTGATTGACACGCCCCTTTTCATTCGTTCAATGCAAGAGTCAGAAGACATGATGGAGGGAAGACAGCAAGCTGCAACCAGGCAGGAGAAAGGACAGGCACACCCCAGGAGGAGCAGGAGTTACAAAGCCACCAACATGAGCTTCGAAGAGATGGTGGAGATGGTGGCTGTCCTTCAAAAGGAGGACTATGACGGCCAACAAGGCCCTTACAAGAACCCAAATAAACTGAAGGCCCAGATAATGAAGAAGGTGCGAAGGACTCTCCGTGCAAAATTCGGGGTGCAGAGGTCCAGTGAGCAGCTGCGGAAGCGATGGTGTGATTTGAAAATCAGAGAGCCGGAACAGATGGGGAGAATTAGAAGAGTTCTCCGAAAACGTAAGTAAATTTCATGTGTACTCATTATTTTGCGTCATTTGGTTTTCTTTCAGGTTGGGTATGTAGACAGTCCAAGAATAGATGTTTCAAGGTTTCTGTTTGTGGGCATAATACTTTTTTTTTTTTCTTTTTTTTTTTAATGTGTATTTTGTGCGTCTACTCGAGAGAGGAGCCTGACCTACCTGACACACACACCCAGACCTACGTGTGTGTGTGTGTCAGTGTACACACACACACGCACACACACTGACCTAACCTGCATACACCAACACTGACCACTACACAACGCTGACCAAACCACTCTACACTGTCCACTACATAACACTGACCACTACACAGCACTCACCACTACACAACACTGACCACCACACTACACTGACCACTACACAACACTGACCACTACACAACGCTGACCAAACCACACTACACTGACCACTACACAACACTGACCACTACACAACACTGACCACCACACTACACTGACCACTACACAACACTGACCACTACACAACACTGACCACTACACAACGCTGACCAAACCACACTACACTGACCACTACACAACACTGACCACTACACAACACTGACCACTACACTACACTGACCACCACACTACACTGACCACTACACAACACTGACCACTACACAACACTGACCACTACACAACGCTGACCAAACCACTCTACACTGTCCACTACATAACACTGACCACTACACAGCACTCACCACTACACAACACTGACCACCACACTACACTGACCACTACACAACACTGACCACTACACAACGCTGACCAAACCACACTACACTGACCACTACACAACACTGACCACTACACAACACTGACCACCACACTACACTGACCACTACACAACACTGACCACTACACAAAACTGACCACTACACAACACTGACCACTACACAACGCTGACCAAACCACACTACACTGACCACTACACAACACTGACCACTACACAACACTGACCACTATACTACACTGACCACTACACAACACTGACCACTACACAACACTGACCACTACACAACGCTGACCAAACCACACTACACTGACCACTGCACTACACTGACCACTAGACAACACTGACCACTACACAACACTGACCACCACACTACACTGACCATTACACAACGCTGACCACTACACAACACTGACCACTACACAACACTGACCACTAGACAACACTGACCACTACACAACACTGACCACTACACTACACTGACCACTACACAACACTGACCACTACACAACACTGACCACTACACAACACTGACCAAACCACACTACACTGACCACTACACAACACTGACCACTACACAACACTGACCACCACACTACACTGACCACTACACTACACTGACCACTACATAACACTGACCACCACACTACACTGACCACTACACAACACTGACCACTACACAACACTGACCACTACACAACACTGACCAAACCACACTACACTGACCACTACACAACACTGACCACTACACAACACTGACCACCACACTACACTGACCACTACACAACACTGACCACTACACAACACTGACCACTACACAACGCTGACCAAACCACACTACACTGACCACTACACAACACTGACCACTACACAACACTGACCACTACACTACACTGACCACTACACAACACTGACCACTACACAACACTGACCACTACACAACGCTGACCAAACCACACTACACTGACCACTGCACTACACTGACCACTAGACAACACTGACCACTACACAACACTGACCACCACACTACACTGACCATTACACAACACTGACCACTACACAACACTGACCACTACACAACACTGACCACTACACAACACTGACCACTACACTACACTGACCACTACACAACACTGACCACTACACAACACTGACCACTACACAACACTGACCAAACCACACTACACTGACCACTACACAACACTGACCACTACACAACACTGACCACCACACTACACTGACCACTACACTACACTGACCACTACATAACACTGACCACCACACTACACTGACCACTACACAACACTGACCACTACACAACACTGACCACTACACAACACTGACCAAATCACACTACACTGACCACTACACAACACTGACCACTACACAACACTGACCACCACACTACACTGACCACTACACAACACTGACCAAACCACACTACACTGACCACAACACAACACTGACCACTACACAACACTGACCACTACACAACACTGACCAACACACTACACTGACCACTACACAACACTGACCACTACACAACACTGACCACTACACAACACTGACCAAACCACACTACACTGACCACTACACAACACTGACCACTACACAACACTGACCACTAGACAACACTGACCACTAGACAACACTGACCACTACACAACACTGACCACTACACTACACTGACTACTAAACAACACTGACCACTACACAACACTGACCACTACACAACACTGACCAAACCACACTACACTGACCACTACACAACACTGACCACTACACAACACTGACCACCACACTACACTGACCACTACACAACACTGACCACTACACAACACTGACCACTACACAACACTGACCAAACCACACTACACTGACCACTACACAACACTGACCACTACACAACACTGACCAAACCATATTACAATACATAAAAAATAGATAAAAATGTGTGCAAAATGATATATAAAAAATATAAAAATCCTAGTGGTGATAGTCCATATAATCCAATCAAAATCCAGTTTCTAGTTTACAAAAGTTAATAATTCAATAAATAAGTGCTCCTTAATAAAATTGATGTTTATAATAGTCCAAGGGCAATATTTGCAAGATTTTCTTCATATAAAATAAAGTAAAGTGACAGGTGCTTCATGCAAGTACAGCCATCAGTGGATCACTCAGTGCTCTCCCCCAATGGTCCCGCACTCACCGGATCCAATCACCCCCACAGGGGCAACAGGCTCTTTTCTAATAAGTATCCAAGTTCCAAACTTCAAAAAGGCTGCCTGGTTTTCTCCCCTGGGATCTGTTCAGCCGTTCAACCGCTCATAGAGAGGATAAATAAAGGTGCCCAATAGCATGATACCGTCTTACAATAACGTTTATTTTGACAAAACAATGGGTACTCACAATTTACATGTAGTTAAAAGAGCATTGAGTAAAAGTGTGCTGTGGCTCTGAAGAACGATCGCTCTACCGGTTTCGTCGTTGTGACGTCGTCTGGAGCGTGTCTTTGAGCCTACAGCACTTCCTTATTTATATTGCAGTCGACGTTGTGTCGGAAATACGGACGTTGCATCGAGAGAAACGTCTCTAACGTTACGTCGAAAAAAACTCTCTAATCCGGTCATTCTCCATGTTGGAGATTTTTCAGACCGTAGTCCCAACACTAGAGGCTCCTGTGTTGGAATCGACGGACGTTCTGTCGGAGGAAACCCGCGTTCCTACGTCGAGAAAAATCCCCTCTTTTGAGTGTCCTCCATATTGGAGACTTTTGCAGACCGAAGTCCTGACGCTAGAGGCTCTATATTTAAATGGGAATGTTTTGCTTTCAGATCGCTAGAAGTCCCGCACATTTGATTGAAATAAATATACTATAAACATACAGATATGTGGTTATTTAGCTGATATCCAAGCTAATCCAATGTAATATTGATATTATAATTGAACATACAGGAGTTTGTAAAATCAATAAATGAATAGATAAATACAGTGGAGATGTATAAACGAGCGTTATTAAAACCTTAGTAGAATTAATAAAATTTATATTGTAGATTAAAATAGGTGTATCTGAGGAAGTTTTTAGGAGATGTTGTTAAAAGGAGTTAATATATATATATGTCAATTAAAATAATTAAAATAATAATGATAATAATATACATGTGTTAATATGCAATTTAGTATATAAAATATTATATTATATTGAAATGTTAAAAATTGGTTAAAAAACAATTTAGATCTACGTCAATGTTCATACCAGATGGTTGGAGGGTATCTAACGTGTAGATCCACCGGGTTTCATTTTGGGATACTTTTATAGTTTTGTTCTCCCCCCTCCAATGTTCCTTTATTCTGTCTATACCATAAAAAGTCATACATCCCGGATCTTTGTGATGGTAATCTCTAAAATGTCTAGACACACTATGTTTGTGGAACCCTTTTTTAATGTTAGCTATGTGTTCTCTAATCCTGATGTGTAGTTCTCTTGTTGTTCTTCCTACATATTGCTTTTGACATGGGCATTCCAGGACATATACGTAACATGTGTGCTATTGCATGTTATCAGTTCTCTTATTTCGTGTGTGGTTCCATTGGTTATAGATGTGAACTCAGTTTTTTTCTTGTTGGTCTTTTTACTGACTCGGCAAGGTAGGCATTTTCCACATTTGTGAAAACCTTTGAGGTTTTTGAAAATTTGAATCTGTTTTGGGGGGTCAATAGCATTATGGACTAGTCTATTCCTTAAATTGGGGGCTCTACGATATATGAAACTCGGTTTGTTCGGTAGTAGATGTTTCAGGCTTTTGTCAGATTGCAGAATGGGCCAGTATTTTTTGAATATTTTTTCCACGTCTCTATGTTGTATGTTGTATCCAGTCAGGAAGGCTACTTCTGAGGTTTTTTTACTCTCTTTCTTCCTTTGTGTTCCTACTATGATGTTATCTCTGTTCATTTCTTTCACATTATTTTTCAGAATTTCCAATTGTCTACGTTGGTAACCCTTCTCCACGAACTTGTTAATAATCTGTGTAGCTTGTAGTTCAAAATCATCCTTATTGCTACAGTTTCTGAATATTCTCATGAGCTGTCCTTTTGGGATATTTTGAATCCATTGTTTGCGATGACAGCTTGTTACTGGAATGTAGCTATTCCTGTCTGTCTTTTTGAAAAAAGTTCTAGTGTGGATTCTATTTTCTACTTTAAATAGTTGTAGGTCCAGATAATCAATGGATTCTAGGTTCCAGATGCCTGAAAAAGTGATCCCATATATGTTCTGGTTAATCTCATCAAAATTTTTTTTTTTAACTCCATTTCCGTGCCGCCCCATACTATTAGTATGTCATCTATATACCTTCTGTAAAATTTCAAAGGTGGTCTTGTTACTCCTTGGATCTGTTCTGCCTCCCAATGGTTTAAAAAGATATTAGCTACACTGGGGGCATATTTTCCTTTGTTCCAAAAATAATTGTGGCTCATAGCTAATGTTAGCCCCTCCAAAATATAATTTATTTGCTCCTGCTTCAACTTTGAGTCTTTATGTAGGGCCCATTTTACCCCTTTAATGCCGTCTTCCTGTACTATATTTGTATATAACGAGTTGACATCTATGGTGACTAGGAGGTCCGTGGGTTCTATCTCCAAATCCACAAGTTCCATTATGAGTTGTCTACTGTCCTTGAGATATGATGGTCCTTCCTTCACTAATGGCTGTAGGAATCCATCAATGTAGGCTCCGAGTCTTGAGAAAAGGGAATCAATTCCACTTATAATTGGTCTTCCCGGTGCATTGGATTGATTCTTATGTACTTTTGGGACATAATAGATGATGGGTGTTTTTGCCGTTTCTGGGGTCAAATATTTGGCTTCTTTTTTTGTAAGGATGCCTAGCTTTTTGCCCTTTTCTACATATGTATGTAGTTTCTTATTGTATTCCTTTTTGGGATTTGACTTCAATTTTTTATAAGTGTCTGGTATATTGAGTAATTTTGTCATTTCAGCTTCATAGTCTGTTTTTCTGAGGATGACTAGGCCCCCCCTTTGTCCGCGGGTCGGATGACTATGTTTTTCTTCTTTTCAAGGTCCCTAATTGTTTTCCATATTTTGTTGCGTTTTGATTTATTTATCTTTAAATTTCTTATATCCTCCTCTACCATTTTCCTAAATACCGTCAAGCTCTCATTTTGCTGGTTTTTGGGGTTAAACATTGAATTGTTTCTTAAATTAGAATGTTGGTACTGGGTAATGTTTTCATCTTGTTTGTTTTTCTTATTTGCAAAGAATTTTTTAATATTTAACTTCCGCACAAATTTGTGCAGATCTATATAGGCTTCAAATTTATCTAATTCTTTGTCAGGTGCATATTTGAGTCCTAAATCTAAAACTTTCATCTCCTCTTCTGTAAAAATTTCATCACTTAGGTTAAAAATTCCTCCTCCTAATATTCTCTCCTTCTTTTTCTTACACCCCCCTCGTTTGCCTCGTTTACGTATCCTCTTTCCCCTCTTTGGGGTCTGTATATCTGTTCTCCTCTCTCTTCCCAATCGTTGTCTTCTTGTTCCCAGTTGTTCCCTCTCGGGTGTCTGTATGTTCTGGGACCCCAACCTTGATGGTCTCTGTATTGGGGTCTTCTCTGTGGATATCGAAAAGGTTGCCTCCATCCTTGGGTTCTGAAAGGTCTGTTGTCTTCTCTCATGACCGGTGGTCGACCTCTGTATTCCCTGGGAAAAAAATTTCCCCTGTTTTGAGGTCTTCTGTATGGGGTTTCCTGTGGATAGTTTCTCAATGGTGAGAATCTATTTCTATGTCTTGGGATCCTTGGTGTATATGGTACTTGGGGTCTTCTTTCTTCACTCCGTATTCTTTCTCTCTGTGTTTGTCTTATGGGACTTGCTTCCTCTCTTCTCTGCGGTGGTGTAGCATTATTAATACGTATGGTCCTGTTTGGTCTAATTGTTGTTGTTGTAGTTGGCTGCCATATGTTAGTTTCCATATCTGGGGAATCTTCTCTTGATTCTTCCACCATGGAATTGTTCATATAGGTGCCATCCGTTTGCCACTTGTATACCTGTTGGTTCTTGTAATCCAGAACGTCTCTTTTGAATTTTTTCTGTTTTTTCTGTTGGATCTCTTTGTCATATTTTGTAATAATTTCTTGTAATAATGTTTCTTTCTCTTTATATTGTGGTGTATTTGAGAATGGTAAAAGTTGATCTTTCACGTGGAGAATTTCAGATTCTATCATTTTTAGTTTGACTTGTCTTCTCTCCAATATTTTATGTAGCAAGTCATTTTCCCTTTGATTGAAAAATCTGTACCACTCTTCCATCAGATCTTTATCATTAATGGCATCATTAGGTGAGATATCCCATCTTAACCTTCAAGGTGTGATTTTTTTCTGCTATATATTTACCCAAAGTGGCTATGTCCCACCAGACTCTAAGTTGTTTTTCTAGGCAGTGTCTGAGTTGTTTAAATAGTCCATCTGTGTCTTGTTTAGTAACCACTTGTTCTTGGTTAAAAACTTCTCCTAGATTGATGCTTCTATTGTGTATATATTTAAATATATCCGTTGCTGCAGTTTCTACCTTTAAATGAAACTGCGCCACAGACAACTTAAATTAAATAATAAGTGAGAGAGGGAACAACTGGGAACAACTGGGAACAAGAAGACAACGATTGGGAAGAGAGAGGAGAACAGATATACAGACCCCAAAGAGGGGAAAGAGGATACGTAAACGAGGCAAACGAGGGGGGTGTAAGAAAAAGAAGGAGAGAATATTAGGAGGAGGAATTTTTAACCTAAGTGATGAAATTTTTACAGAAGAGGAGATGAAAGTTTTAGATTTAGGACTCAAATATGCACCTGACAAAGAATTAGATAAATTTGAAGCCTATATAGATCTGCACAAATTTGTGCGGAAGTTAAATATTAAAAAATATAAGGATATAAGAAATTTAAAGATAAATAAATCAAAACGCAACAAAATATGGAAAACAATTAGGGACCTTGAAAAGAAGAAAAACATAGTCATCCGACCCGCGGACAAAGGGGGGGCCTAGTCATCCTCAGAAAAACAGACTATGAAGCTGAAATGACAAAATGACTCAATATACCAGACACTTATAAAAAATTGAAGTCAAATCCCAAAAAGGAATACAATAAGAAACTACATACATATGTAGAAAAGGGCAAAAAGCTAGGCATCCTTACAAAAAAAGAAGCCAAATATTTGACCCCAGAAACGGCAAAAACACCCATTATCTATTATGTCCCAAAAGTACATAAGAATCAATCCAATCCACCGGGAAGACCGATTATAAGTGGAATTGATTCCCTTTTCTCAAGACTCGGAGCCTACATTGATGGATTCCTACAGCCATTAGTGAAGGAAGGACCATCATATCTCAAGGACAGTAGACAACTCATAATGGAACTTGTGGATTTGGAGATAGAACCCACGGACCTCCTAGTCACCATAGATGTCAACTCGTTATATACAAATATAGTACAGGAAGACGGCATTAAAGGGGTAAAATGGGCCCTACATAAAGACTCAAAGTTGAAGCAGGAGAAAATAAATTATATTTTGGAGGGGCTAACATTAGCTATGAGCCACAATTATTTTTGGAACAAAGGAAAATATGCCCCCAGTGTAGCTAATATCTTTTTAAACCATTGGGAGGCAGAACAGATCCAAGGAGTAACAAGACCACCTTTGAAATTTTACAGAAGGTATATAGATGACATACTAATAGTATGGGGCGGCACGGAAATGGAGTTAAAAAATTTTTTTTTGATGAGATTAACCAGAACATATATGGGATCACTTTTTCAGGCATCTGGAACCTAGAATCCATTGATTATCTGGACCTACAACTATTTAAAGTAGAAAATAGAATCCACACTAGAACTTTTTTCAAAAAGACAGACAGGAATAGCTACATTTCAGTAACAAGCTGTCATCACAAACAATGGATTCAAAATATCCCAAAAGGACAGCTCATGAGAATATTCAGAAACTGTAGCAATGAGGATGATTTTGAACTACAAGCTACACAGATTATTAACAAGTTCGTGGAGAAGGGTTACCAACGTAGACAATTGGAAATTCTGAAAAATAATGTGAAAGAAATTAACAGAGATGAATGAATGAATGAATGAAAACTTATATAGCGCGGCACATGCGAACTGAATCGCCTCTGGGCGCTTGTTGTTCCTGTCTCCTTTGATATCAAAAGAGAAAAGTCTTGACCTTTTTCCTAAATGCTAGGTGGTTCTCCTCCAACCGAATGCTGGTTGGTAAAGCGTTCCATAGTCTGGGACCTTGGACCGCGAATCTTCTTTCTCCTTTGGACTTGAAGTTGGCTTTCGGAACCTGGAGTAGGTTCTGATTTGTGGATCGCAAAACGCGATTGGGATTATGCGCTTTTATTAATTCGCATAAGTAAAGGGGGGCATTCCCATGGACACATCTATGCGTAAGACAGAGAGCTTTAAAAGCAATTCTGTCTTTAACTGGTAGCCAATGAAGGGCTCTCAGTGAAGGTGAGATGGATTCCCAGGGTTTTTTCCCAGTCACAAGTCTGGCGGCCGTATTCTGAACGACTTGCAGGCGAGCGATTTGGTACTTGGGGAGGCCGAGGTAAAGGGCATTTGCATAATCCAGCCTGGAGTTTACAATAGCTCCCACCACGACCGCTAAATCTTCTTTAGGGATGAACGGAGTGAGTCTGCGTAGTAGGCGCAGCAGATGGTGAGATCCGCTGACTACTGACCCTATTTGTGCGTCCATTGTCATAAAGGAGTCAAAAATGACCCCTAGGCTTTTGACTTTGGCGCTAGGGGTGATGAGCTTGCCCAGAATAGGCGGGGGGGTCCATACTGTTGAAGGTTGATTCCTACGCTTGGCGTGAAACAGAAGAAGTTCTGTTTTCGCTCCATTGAGTTTGAGATAACTCTTTGTCATCCAGTCCTCTATCAAAGAGAGGCATGTCTCTAGATTGAGGTGGTGATCCTGTCTGTTGCAGATGCGGAAATACAGTTGCGTATCATCTGCATATGAGTGGTAGAGCAGTTTTTGGCTGCTGATAATCTCAAAAAGAGGACGAAGGTAGATGTTAAACAGCACTGGTGACAGAGGCGATCCTTGAGGGACTCCGCATGTTACTGTGCGTTTTTCTGACGTAAAAGGTCCTAACTTTACTGTTTGCGATCGGTTTTCCAGAAAAGAGGAGAACCAAGATAAATCGCCTTCTGCGACTCTGGCTACTTCAGCAAGCCGAGTCAGTAACAGTTTGTGGTCTACAGTGTCGAAAGCTGCACTTAGGTCCAACAGAACTAGAAGACAAGATTCTCCTTCGTCTGCGGACTGGAGAACATCGTCCCATACTTTCAGCAATGCTGTTTCCGTCCCGTGTCCGGGACGGAAGCCTGACTGCAATGGGTCAAGTAGCTTGTAGGTATCTAGATGCTGTTGCAGCTGTTGTACCACTACTTTCTCCATTATCTTAGAGAGTACGTTGAGGGTTGTTATGGGACGGCGGTGGAGTGGGTCCTTGGGGTCCAGGGAGGGTTTCTTCAGGATGGGTTGGATTATACCCTCTTTCAACTGTGTGGGCACTTTGCCCTCTAGAAAAGACTGGTTGATAAACTGCGTGATGGGAGGAGCCAGGATGTAGGCGCATTCCTTCAGCAGTTTTGTGGGAATAATGTCATTCGGCGCTGTGCCATTACGCAGAGTACAAATGACATTCTTAGTGGTCTCGATGGAGATGGGTTCCAGGGTAAACTTACCTGATAACGGAGCATTACTAAGGGTGCTGTGTGAGAGGCTACAGGGAGGGCTGAGGGGGGAATTGTTTTGCTGAATGCTTTCACGGATTGCTTCGATTTTATTAATGAAGTAATCCGATAGTTCATTGCAAAATTCTTGTGTGTCCGAACTGGGGGCTTTGATGCATTCTGGTTCCATGGTCTGAGTGACCATCTTGAAGAGTTCGCGGGGGCGGTTAATGGCACCGTTGATAGCCTCCGAAAAATAATTTTTCTTGGCTTGGAAAATTCCTTTGTGGTATTTTCTTGTGGTCGCCTTGTAGATGGATAGGTTTAGGTCTGAAGAACATCTTTTCCAGGCAGATTCTGCCCTTCTGCGTTCTTGCTTCAGTAACGACAGCTGGTTGTTAAACCAGCTGCGGTTGTTTTTCCGGATGCGGGTACTTCGTTTTGGCGCTACCAAGTCAGCTGACTGTAGCATGGCCGAGTTAATGGCTTCCAATGTTTCAACGGCCGTTTGATGCGGCTGAGTTGTTTCTATCTTTTTCCTTAAAGTTGTTTTGAAGAGTTCCGAGTGGAGCTTCTTCTGGCATCTAGTCCAGTGTATTGTCACTGGATTTGATGTTTTTGTTGCAGGGGGGATGGTGGAAATCCTGAATATAATTGCATGGTGATCTGTCCATGGCAACTTTTCATTTTCCCAAATCTTTATTTCCAGAGCTTGTCTGAAGATAAGATCAAGTGTGTGACCTGAAGCATGTGTGGGCCCACATACTAATTGCTGCAATCCCAAACCTTCCAGGTGGTCAATACAGGCGTCGGCAATGGGGTCTAGTGAGGAGTTGGCCCAGAGATTGAAATCCCCGAGCAGCAAAAGATGTTTGCTGATGAGGGTATAAGTGGAGAAAAAATCCGTCCAAGATGATAGCAGCTGCGATTTTGGGCCGGGCGGCCTATAGCAGAGCAGAACGTGGATGGTCTCCTTTGTATTTGCTTGCAGTTGCAGAGTAAGGGTTTCCATGAATGGAAGAGGGTTTTGGCGGACTGGTTTGGTGATCCTAAGATGAGTCTTGTGGATCACCGCCAGGCCGCCTCCTCTTTGCCCTATTCTGTTTTCCGTTAAAATACGGTAGTTTTCTGGCACCAATTCTCCTAGAATGGTGTTACAGTCGGCTGTGAGCCAGCTCTCTGTAATAAAGAGGCAGTCTAGATCCTTTTGTTGAATAAAGTCGCGGATTTCTAGTCGGTGTTTTACTGCCGATCTTGTGTTGATCAGAGCACACGATATGTGCTTGGGCTGGGGTAAATGGCTAAATTGTCTGACCGTCGATCTATGATCGATTCTCAATAGTCGCTCAGTTCTTAGGGCCTTTTTGGTGATGATAACATCATAGTAGGAACACAAAGGAAGAAAGAGAGTAAAAAAACCTCAGAAGTAGCCTTCCTGACTGGATACAACATACAACATAGAGACGTGGAAAAAATATTCAAAAAATACTGGCCCATTCTGCAATCTGACAAAAGCCTGAAACATCTACTACCGAACAAACCGAGTTTCATATATCGTAGAGCCCCCAATTTAAGGAATAGACTAGTCCATAATGCTATTGACCCCCCAAAACAGATTCAAATTTTCAAAAACCTCAAAGGTTTTCACAAATGTGGAAAATGCCTACCTTGCCGAGTCAGTAAAAAGACCAACAAGAAAAAAACTGAGTTCACATCTATAACCAATGGAACCACACACGAAATAAGAGAACTGATAACATGCAATAGCACACATGTTACGTATATGTCCTGGAATGCCCATGTCAAAAGCAATATGTAGGAAGAACAACAAGAGAACTACACATCAGGATTAGAGAACACATAGCTAACATTAAAAAAGGGTTCCACAAGCATAGTGTGTCTAGACATTTTAGAGATTACCATCACAAAGATCCGGGATGTATGACTTTTTATGGTATAGACAGAATAAAGGAACATTGGAGGGGGGAGAACAAAACTATAAAAGTATCCCAAAATAAAACCCGGTGGATCTACACGTTAGATACCCTCCAACCATCTGGTATGAACATTGACGTAGATCTAAATTGTTTTTTAACCAATTTTTAACATTTCAATATAATATAATATTTTATATACTAAATTGCATATTAACACATGTATATTATTATCATTATTATTTTAATTATTTTAATTGACATATATATATATTAACTCCTTTTAACAACATCTCCTAAAAACTTCCTCAGATACACCTATTTTAATCTACAATATAAATTTTATTAATTCTACTAAGGTTTTAATAACGCTCGTTTATACATCTCCACTGTATTTATCTATTCATTTATTGATTTTACAAACTCCTGTATGTTCAATTATAATATCAATATTACATTGGATTAGCTTGGATATCAGCTAAATAACCACATATCTGTATGTTTATAGTATATTTATTTCAATCAAATGTGCGGGACTTCTAGCGATCTGAAAGCAAAACATTCCCATTTAAATATAGAGCCTCTAGCGTCAGGACTTCGGTCTGCAAAAGTCTCCAATATGGAGGACACTTAAAAGAGGGGATTTTTCTTGACGTAGGAACGCGGGTTTTCTCCGACAGAATGTCCGTCAATTCCAACACAGGAGCCTCTAGTGTTGGGACTACGGTCTGAAAAATCTCCAACATGGAGAACGACCGGATGAGAGAGTTTTTTTCGACGTAACGTTAGAGACGTTTCTCTCGATGCAACGTCCGTATTTCCGACACAACGTCGACTGCAATATAAATAAGGAAGTGCTGTAGGCTCAAAGACACGCTCCAGACGACGTCACAACGACAAAACCGGTAGAGCGATCGTTCTTCAGAGCCACAGCACACTTTTACTCAATGCTCTTTTAACTACATGTAAATTGTGAGTACCCATTGTTTTGTCAAAATAAACTTTATTGTAAGACGGTATCACGCTATTGGGCACCTTTATTTATCCTCTCTATGAGCGGTTGAACGGCTGAACAGATCCCAGGGGAGAAAACCAGGCAGCCTTTTTGAAGTTTGGAACTTGGATACTTATTAGAAAAGAGCCTGTTGCCCCTGTGGGGGTGATTGGATCCGGTGAGTGCGGGACCATTGGGGGAGAGCACTGAGTGATCCACTGATGGCTGTACTTGCATGAAGCACCTGTCACTTTACTTTATTTTATATGAAGAAAATCTTGCAAATATTGCCCTTGGACTATTATAAACATCAATTTTATTAAGGAGCACTTATTTATTGAATTATTAACTTTTGTAAACTAGAAACTGGATTTTGATTGGATTATATGGACTATCACCACTAGGATTTTTATATTTTTTATATATCATTTTGCACACATTTTTATCTATTTTTTATGTATTGTAATATGGAAAATTGGCACCACTACAAGGATTAGCATTTTTAGCACCAATATTGGTCACAGTACTATCTTTATTATTATTATTTTTATTTTTCATTTCATATATTTCTATTTATATAATTGACATCACTACACGGAATAGTATTATTAGCACCATCTGATCACAGGATTACCATTGATTTGGATACACTTGTGCACGTAACTTTTTAATTAGTAGTAGGCGCCATTACCTGCTATCTTCTACCTTAATCACTCATTCCCACCTAGGTGGGTTTCTATGCAGGGGCTGCCACTAAATACTTAATCACTTATTATTTAATTTAAGTTGTCTGTGGCGCAGTTTCATTCCTTTTTTTCCTTTTCACTGACCAAACCACACTACACTGACCACTACACAACACTGACCACTACACAACAATGATCACTACACAACACTGACCACCACACTACACTGACCACTACACAACACTGACCAAACCACACTACACTGACCACTACACAACTCTGACCACTACACAACACTGACCACTACACAACACTGACCACTAGACAACACTGACCACTACACAACACTGACCACTACACTACACTGACCACAACACAACACTGACCACTACACAACACTGACCAAACCACACTACACTGACCACTACACAACACTGACCACTACACAACACTGACCACTACACAACACTCACCACCACACTACACTGACCACCACACACCACTGACCACTACACAACACTGACCACTACACAACACTGACCAAACCACACTACACTGACCACTACACAACACTGACCACTACACAACACTGACCACTACACTGACCAAACCACACTACACTGACCACTACACTACAATGACCACTACACTACACTAACCAAACCACACTACACTAACCAAACCACACTACACTAACCAAACCACACTACACTAACCAAACCACACAACACTGACCACACCACACTACACTACACTAACCACACTTCACTGACCACACTACACTGCACTAACCACTAACAGAATACACTACACTGATCAGACATACACTATCACTGACGTCACCTACCTCAGCTGTGGTGTGCGGCACCGGCACGCCCAATGTGCCCATCATAGCCATGCAGCCAGGGAGGAGGGAGACTCAGGAGAGGAGAGCCGCCGAGCAGGGATGTGGCATGGTGTGCCCGTCACACATATTCAGCCAGAGGAGGAGACTCAGCACTGCAGCAGAGCCGTAGAGAGCCGCCGAGCAGCATTGTACTTCCCGCCTTCTGAGCTTGCGGTGCCTGATGATGGACGTCACACGTCCCCCACAGGCCCGGATTGGACCATAGGGACGTCCATCATAGGCACTGCTGCACGTTCCAGAAGGTGGGACCTGCGGTGTCTTCCAGACCGGCACGCTCAGAAATAGAATGGTCCCTCCCTGCTTGGCAAAGATCGCGGCGGCGGAGCTCGAGGCTAACAATGCACTTCTTCATGCCTGAGACTCGGGGCTTTTCGGACACCCATTCGGGGGGTCCAGCCCCCCTAGCCAGGGCCTAACGACGCCTCTGCCAATGGGGCAGAGGGACTCCCTATAAGGGAGTGAGAGGATCTAGCCCGCTTAACCAGCCCCGTTAGTCCTTCGCCTCTCTTTTAAGAGACCACGTGGTCAAAGTACGTGCATGTTAACCCAATTTCGAGTGCGCGTAAGTGTGGTTGTTTTTGTGGGAGGGGGGGTGGGCGTACTAAGCGCAAGCTTACCTCGCATAGCACACCCACCGGGAGCCGGGCTGAGACCACCAAACTCAATTTACATGTAGCGGAGCACGGTATCCGAACCTCTAGCTGCAAAGGTGAATGGCTTGTTGTCAGCGCAGTGCCAATTGCGTCGAGCCACCGCAGCTCCCCAATACTTGGTTGTTCATTGTATTTAAGATCTTCTTATGTGAGACCAATTTTTTATTGCATGTAGATGTCTTATTAACTAGATTTAAATAATCCAACTTAAGTCATTATACAGTAAAAGGAGAGTATGCTCAGCGCAGAAATTGATTACACATATGCACACAGTAGCACAATGGTTGGCATGGCCGATCCGCCCTATAGGCTCGATATGCAAGCCGCTTAGGGCCCCGCAAATCTACGAAGGGCCCCCCAAATAACTAGAGGCCCCGCCTAGTAAGAAGTCATTTTCGCCCCCTCACCCTGCTTCTCAACTTGATGACTGCATGGGAGAAGAGGCAAGCAGTCAGCACCCCTTGCTTCTCAATGTAATGTAAGATGTAATTTCCGACAGCACAACACCCCCTCCCCCCACTTCTCAACTTTCTTTAATGTGACATGTCACTGTTGTCGGCGCCCCCAGCTTCACATTTTTAATGTGCCATGTCATTTAGCTTTGAGCCCCAGGGAGGTCATGATCGGCACTGAGTGTTGCTCACAACAATATATACTTGTTGTTTTTCCAGGTAGGAAACTTGTCCAAAGATAGAACAATTGCAGCAGCTTCGGTAATGGATAAAATCCATAGTTAAGCTTAGAAGGATTGTAAAAGCAGACAATTGTACTACACTTTTTAAAAAGGATGATTGATATTCCACTTTCAGGCCTCTAATTTTTTTGATTCATCTATCCCTTTTTTTACAATCTCATAGGCCGCAATCAAGCTGCAGCAGTGGAGCCGACCAACCCCACACAGTGCCAAGCCCCACCCTCGCCGGATGTGCAGGAAGTGCAAAATGCCAGCACATCAGGTCAGTGTCATACAGCACAGCTTCAGTTAATACATGTAGGCCTGCATAATTTTAATACATGTTTTGTCACAAATTTCAGGTGGACGAGCTGTTGGTGGTGGCTTAGACACTTCCAGTGCCCAGGTGCTCATTGGGGAGATATTGTCCTGCAGGGCACGAATAGAGGACACGAACAAGCCCTGGACAAGATCAAAATGGAGAATGTCAAGGTGGACCAAGACCTGAAGAACATTCTTGATGTTCTGGGGAGGGTTTAAAAAAAATACAAAAAAAAAATGTAAAATATATATATATACTATATATATATATATATATATATATATATATATATATATATATATATATATATATATATATACAAATATATAAAAAATAAATAAAAATGACACATGTTTAATTGTGATCCAATAAAGATTTTTGGATACTAAAGATTCTCTGGCTTCTTATTATATCAATGCTGCCTAAAAGAACAAATGTAGATTTGTGGGCCCAGATTCACGTAGATCGGCGCATTATCATTCCGGCGTAGCGCACCACTTTTCCGTTAGACTTGCGCAATCTAGCCGCGTAATCCGGCGATTCACGTAGCTTTTACGCAAGAGATTGCGCAAGCGTAAGGTTTTTTCCTGAGGCGTAAGGAGGAGTAATACAAATTGGGAGGGACGTGGGCGTGTTACATTGAAATGAGCCGTGACCCCATGCAAATGAAGGGCCGGCCGACTCGCGCATGCGCGCATGAAGGAAACCATGTCAGCTCCGTTGTGCGCATGCTCACAACTCGGGAGCGGCGCAATCAGTGAAATTGGAAATGGACTAGGGCAATGTTGTGAATTACGCAGACAGCATAAATAGACACACACAAACGCCCTTCCATTGCAAAAGTACATCCCTTTGTGTCCCTTCCCATTGAATCAAGTGCTTTTGCTCTGTTGTTCGTTAGAGTGTGTTTTGTACAGTAGTTGTGAGATTAGTGTTCTGTGTGATATAGTGCTTGTTGGTAGTTTTGTGAAAGTGTGTTTTGATAAGTGTTTTTTGACTGTTTGTTTGATTGATAGATTTCTGAGCGTTTGTTTTCTTGCTTTATTTTTTCATCTGATTTTTTTGTGTCTGTTTCTTGCTGAGTGCTAGTGTGATTTTTGGCTGTTCTTTTTCTCTTTGTGTGTGTTCTTGTCTGATTGGTTGTGCTTGTATTTGTGACAGATTTTTGGTGACTGCTAGTGAGTTTGTTTGGAAGTATGACTGAGAGAAAAAGAAAGCTCAATTTTACTGTGGGGGAAAAAAGAATTCTTGCCCGGGCCATTACCGACTATGGGCGTTTTCTCCACGGCCCGCAGAGTGCCACCACCACCCCGGCCAGGAGGAGGGAGATATTGGATATGATCACGGAGCAGGTCAATTCATCGGGGGAGGGGGAGACACGGACCCGCTCTGGGATTGAAAAGAAAATAAATGACCTCCGGCGTGAGGTAAAAAAAAAAACTGGCCGCAATAAATGCCCATGCCAGGGGCACAGGAGGGGGCCCACCATGCCGGGTTAGATTTACAGCGACGGAGCGTGTGGTGGCCCTGACCTTTCACCGGCATGAAGTGGAGGGCCTGCCAGGCTTTGACACAAGTCCGGTCCCCGCGGTGCCAGGTAAGGTTTTTATTTCTCTCAGGTGTGTAGCATGTGTGGGGGAGGGGGTGAAAGGGAATATGTGGCAAGTGTGTGGATCCTCCAACCTGTGAATGGTTTGTGTCATCCACAGATGTGCAGGAGGGTGCAGGGCCATCTGGCCTGACCGCTCCAACGCCAGGACAGCAGCCTAATGAGGCCCCCCCAACAAGGCCAGAGTCCGCGGAGGAGGAACAAGGGGAGGAGGAGGATCATGCGGAGGACGATCATGAGGAGGAGGATAATCATGAGGAGGAGGAGTCCATGGCAGGCACTGGACAATTGGTTTCTGCGGACTCTTCCCCTCTGGCTGCAAGAAGCCTGCCCTCCCTAAGGGTGAGCCCCCCCCCCTCCTCCCCCAACATGGCTCCCCTCACAAGGGCCTCCCCTTCTCCCCGGCCACAACCATCAGCTGGAGCCAGGAGGTCATCCCAGAGCACCAGGGGGGCGCCCAATCTCCTGCCCGCCTGTCTGAGAAGGAACCTGGCCACCCAGACCCGCCTTCTGAGACAGCTCTGCCAGACTATGGGGCGGGTGGATCAGAGCCTGTCCTCCATTAACGATAGCCTGGGTAACCTGGACTCCCACTCCCGGGCCTCCACAACCTGCCTAAATGACCTGCAAACTACAGCAGCAGGCGTTGGGCAGGATGTGAGGGCCCTTACCCAGGCTATCCAGGGCAACACGGCAACACTTGGTGCTGCCCTGGACAGAATAGCCGTGGCCTTGGAGGGCAGGCCGCCAGGTGGGCAGATCTCAGGGGCTGCTCCTCCTTCCCCGGCTTTTCCCCTCCCCCATGCGTCTCCCCTGAGGGTCCGGGGCCGTGGCCGGGGGCGCCCCAGGCGTGGCTCAGGCAGAGGGCATTAATTTTTTTTCCCCCTTTTGTTTGTTTTGAAAGCATTTTTATTTTTGTTCTCTGCTTATTTATTTTTTTCGATGCATTTTTTGTTTCTATGCATTTTTTTTTTCCCTGACATTTTTGGCATATTTTGGGTTGTGAATGATGTTTGAATGTGGGGGTGACATTCCTGCTGGAAAAGGGGTGTCATCCTCAATTTTGGTGGAGAAGGGTTCCCCAGGACCAGGGAGAAGTGATCTCCAGGTCCGTGTGAATGGTGTATGAATGTACAGTGACATAATTGGAGCCTTGACGTGGCGTTACTGCTCACCAGTCTAGCATGGTGGACTGGTGCCAATCCAATTTGATGAGGATGTGGGGTGTGTGTGCTAGGGACCATAGTGGTGTGCATGCATGCATTCTCATTGTGCCATGATTCATGTGTGTGTTTAACGTGCAAAGATGCCCAATATGAGCTGTCTCCTGACTGCTCTTCCCTCAGAAGACGGGGTATCCTCGGTTAGGGGTTGATTGTCTGGTTGGGGGGTTAGGTCATCACGTTCCTCTATCTGCAGGCCCTTCCTCACTGCGAGATTGTGCAGCATGCAACATGCAACGATGATATGGCACACAAAGTTTGGGGAATACAACAGTGTACCCCCAGACTTATCCAGGCATCGGAAACGTGACTTCAGGAGGCCAAAGGTGCGCTCCACCACTGCACGGGTTTTGATGTGTGCTTCATTGTATCGTTCCTCTCCTGGGGTTTGGGGGTTCCGGATAGGAGTCATGAGATGGGGTCCCAGGGCATATGCAGAGTCACCTGTAAAGGAAAAGACAGGAGAATGTTAGTCATGCATGTGCCACTTCTGTTGTGCATCACGGGAGGGGATAGTCATGCCTGACTCCCATGTCACTCACCAACCAGCCAGGTGTTCCCATACACGTTCTGTTCGAATTCCGTTCGGATGTGGCATTGATTGTAGATGTAGCTGTCATGGGTGGATCCGGGGTGTTTGGCACGAACGTGCCATATGAGGCCTTGGGCATCGACTATCACCTGTACGTTGATGGAGTGCCAATTCTTCCGATTGCGGTACATGTGCTCGGTCTCATGGGGGGGCTGGAGTGCCACATGTGTGCAATCTATGGCCCCGATGGTGCGTGGGAATCTGGCAATTCGGTAGAAATCTGCCATTGCCTTCAGCCGCAGCTCCTCAGTGGTGGGTTTTATGATTTGGTTGGCCAAGCGTGTGAGGATTGCAGGGACAACCTGGTGCACACATCTGCTCATGGAGGATTGTGACATCCCAGCCACCACTCCACTTGTACGCTGAAAAGAGCCACTGGCAAGGAAATGGAGTGTTGCCAGTACCTTGACCAGTGGCTGCACTGCATGTGAGCGTTGTGTTGGGCTGGTGATGTCCTCCTGCAAGGTTGTGGTTAATTCCAGGATGGCATGAGGGGGGAATCTGAAGATGCGAAAGACCTCTGAATCATTCATGCCAAACAGGTGTATGCGGGTGCGGTATACCCTCTCCCGTGCCATCCTCCGTGCCCTCCTCCTTCTTTGGTCATCTATATTCACTAGTGCAGCTATGAGCGACGATGCCCCTAGCATGTTGGCAGTCAAATTGTAGTGCAACACGTGTGTGTGGTCTGCTCCTCAGTAACGGTGTTGCTTTCTGTGAGATGTAGACGTTTTTTCAAAAGTTAGACCAGCTTTTAGGTGCTCTAACTTTAGACAGGACATTTTGCACTTGCGCACATCGCGTAGCCTGCGCAGCAACTGCGTTTTTTTGTGGATCCCCGTAAGTCCCTCATTAGCATATTTGACTAGCAAATCAATGGTGTGTCTAGCGCAGTTTTGCGCGAAGGGAAGCGCATGTCTAACTCAATTACGCCGGACAAAAAAACGTAGATTTCTGGTGTATATTGTTTTGTGAATCGCGTCCAACTATACGCACGCGCACATTTAGACTTACGCACGCGCAACAGCAGTTGCGCACGCGTAATCGCTCTGTGAATCTGGGCCGTGGTGTTTCCATTGACAATGCTGAGTATTTAGTAAAGGCAAATAAACATGACACTATGAGAACGTAGGAGAAAGCTCGAATGAACTCAAATTAGAAAAGAGGCAAACCAAGAAAATGACTAGAACAGGGGCAGAAAAATTGGGCCTTAGTCACTGGTGGCGGTGTCACAACACTGCAAACCCCTCAGAGATACTGTAATTGGAGCTCAGCAAAGAGACACATGCTAAGTATTGCTTTTAAAATTGTTATTAGACGCCCCTGTTAAACAGGGGCAGACACATAGGCCCAGATTCACAGAGCGATTACGCCTGCGCAACTGCTGTTGCGCGTGCGTAAGTCTAAATGTGCGCGTGCGTATAGTTGGACGCGATTCACAAAACAATATACGCCAGAAATCTACGTTTTTTGGTCCGGCGTAATTGAGTTAGACCTTCGCTTCCCTTCGCGCAAAACTGCGCTAGACACACCATTGATTTGCTAGTCAAATATGCTAATGAGGGAGTTACGGGGATTCACAAAAAAACGCAGTTGCTGCGCAGGCTACGCGATGTGCGCAACTGCAAAATGTTCTGTCTAAAGTTAGAGGACCTAAAAGCTGGTCTAAATTTTGAAAAAAAGTCTAATTGTCAGATAAAGCAACACTGTTAGTGAGGAGTTCAGCAGTCACACGTGTTGCCCAACAATCTGTATGCCAACATGCCAGGGGCATCGTCGCGCATAGCTATACTACTGACTTTAGATGAACAAAGAAGGATGAGGGCACGGAGGATGGCACTAAGGAGGGCACGGGAGATGTTTTATTTTTTTATTTTTTGGCTTATATAAAATTTACAATTTAATCTAATCTAATACAATATTCTTATCTGATACAAGCCCCTCACTCTTCACTTGATATATCACACACGCATAGGCATCTTTGGCATGAGAGATTCTGAGGTGTCTCGCATCTTCAGATTCACCCCTCATGCCATCGTGGAATTGCCACAACCTCGCAGGAGGACATCAGCAGCCCAACACATGGCACCACCCATGACACCCATGACAGCTACATATACAATCAGAGCCCCATCCCCACAGATTTCAAACAGAACATGTATGGGGACAGCTGGCTGGTTGGTGAGTGACATGGGAGTCAGGCATGACTATCCCCTCCCGTGATGCACACCTCACAAGTGGCACATGCATGACTAACATCCTCCTGTCTTTTCCCTTCAAGGTGACTCTGCATATGAACTGGAACCCCATCTCATGACCCCATCTCATGCCAGCTCACATTATGCATCTTTGCACGTTAAACACACACATTAATCATGGCACAATGAGAATGCATGCATGCACACCACTGTGGTCCCTAGCACACACACCCCACATCCTCATCAAATTGGATTGGCACCAGTCCACCATGCAAGACTGGTGAGCAGTAACGCCACGTCAAGGCTCCAATTATGTCACTGTACATTCATACACCATTCACACGGACCTGGGAATCACTTCTCCCTGGTCCTGGGGAACCCTTCTCCACCCAAATTGAGGATGACACCCCTTTTCCAGCAGGAATGTCACCCCCACATTCAAACAGCATTCACAACCCAAAATATGCCAAAAATGTCAGCAAAAAAATAAAAAAATGCATAGAAAAAAAAAATGCAAAGAACAAAAATAAACATGCTTTCAAACCAAAAAAAGGGGGAAAAAAAATTAATGCCCTCTGCCTGAACCACGCCTGGGGCGCCCCCGGCCACGGCCCCGGACCCTCAGGGGAGACGCATGGGGGAGGGGAAAAGCCGGGGAAGGAGGAGCAGCCCCTGAGATCTGCCCACCTGGCGGCCTGCCCTCCAAGGCCACGGCTATTCTGTCCAGGGCAGCACCAAGTGTTGCCGTGTTGCCCTGGATAGCCTGGGTAAGGGCCCTCACATCCTGCCCAACGCCTGCTGCTGTAGTTTGCAGGTCATTTAGGCAGGTTGTGGAGGCCCGGGAGTGGGAGTCCAGGTTACCCAGCCTATCGTTGATGGAGGACAGGCTCTGATCCACCCGCCCCATAGTCTGGCAGAGCTGTCTCAGAAGGCGGGTCTGGGTGGCCAGGTTCCTTCTCAGACTGGCGGGCAGGAGATTGGGCGCCCCCCTGGTGCACTGGGATGACCTCCTGGCTCTTGCTGATGGTTGTGGCCGGGGAGAAGGGGAGGCCCTTGTGAGGGGAGCCATGTTGGGGGAGGAGGGGGGGGGCTCACCCTTAGGGAGGGCAGGCTTCTTGCAGCCAGAGGGGAAGAGTCCGCAGAAACCAAACGGCCAGTGCCTGCCATGGACTCCTCCTCCTCATGATTCTCCTCCTCCTCATGATCGTCCTCCGCATGATCCTCCTCCTCCTCTTGTTCCTCCTCCGCGGACTCTGGCCTTGTTGGGGGGGCCTCATTAGGCTGCTGTCCTGGCGTTGGAGAGGTCAGGCCAGATGGCCCTGCACCCTCCTGCACATCTGTGGATGACACAAACCATTCACAGGTTGGAGGATCCACACACTTGCCACATATTCCCTTTCACCCCCTCCCCCACACATGCTACACACCTGAGAGAAATAAAAACCTTACCTGGCACCACGGGGACCGGACTTGTGTCAAAGCCTGGCAGGCCCTCCACTTCATGCCGGTGAAAGGTCAGGGCCACCACACGCTCCGTCGCTGTAAATCTAACCCGGCATGGTGGGCCCCCTCCTGTGCCCCTGGCATGGGCATTTATTGCGGCCAGTTTTTTTTTCACCTCACGCCGGAGGTCATTTATTTTCTTTTCAATCCCAGACCGGGTCCGTGTCTCCCCCTCCCCCGATGAATTGACCTGCTCCGTGATCATATCCAATATCTCCCTCCTCCTGGCCGGGGTGGTGGTGGCACTCTGCGGGCCGTGGAGAAAACGCCCATAGTCGGTAATGGCCCGGGCAAGAATTCTTTTTTCCCCCACTGTAAAATTAAGCTTTCTTTTTCTCTCAGTCATACTTCCAAACAAACTCACTAGCAGTCACCAAAAATTTGTCACAAATACAAGCACAACCAATCAGACAAGAACACACACAAAGAGAAAAAGAACACCCAAAAATCACACTAGCACTCAGCAAGAAACAGACACAAAAAAATCAGATGAAAAAATAAAGCAAGAAAACAAACGCTCAGAAATATATCAATCAAACAAACAGTCTCAAACACTTATCAAAATACACTTTCACAAAACTACCAACAAGCACTAGATCACACAGAACACTAATCTGACAACTACAAAACACACTCTAACGAACAACAGAGCAAAAGCACTTGATTCAATGGGAAGGGACACAAAGGGATGTACTTTTGCAATGGAAGTGCGTTTGTGTGTGTCTATTTATGCTGTTTGCGTAGTTCACAACGTTGCCCTAGTCCATGTCCAATTTCACTGATTGCGCCGCTCCCGAGTTGTGAGCATGCGCACAACGGAGCTGACATGGTTTCCTTCACGCGCGCATGCGCGAGTCGGCCGGCCCTTCATTTGCATGGGGTCACGGCTCATTTCAATGTAACACGCCCACGTCCCTCCCAATTTGTATTACTCCTCCTTACGCCTCCGGAAAAAAACTTACGCTTGCGCAATCTCTTGCGCAAAAGCTTCGTGAATCGCGGGATTACGCGGCTAGATTACGCAAGTCTAACGGAAAAGTGGTGCGCTACGCCGGTCCAATAATGCGCCGATGTACGTGAATCTGGGCCATTGGGCCTTAGGCACTGGTGGCTGAGCCCAGAACCAAAAATGTTCTTAATAGCTATGAGCAAGATGAGTGAGGAGGAAAATGATATTCAATCAGGAGCATAACAGGACAGTGACTCAGCATTAGTCTTGACAACTGGGCACTTAAACCCCCTTCCTAACCATATCAATTTTCAGCTTTCCGTGCTCTCACAATTTGAATGACAAGTAATGAGTCATCCAACAGTGTACCCGTCAGTAATTTTTTTCTTTTTTTTTCCACACAAATAGAGCTTTCTTTTGGTGGTATTTGATCACCTCTGCGTTTATTTATTTTTTGCGCTAGAATTGAAAAAATAATGAAAATTGTATAAAAATTAAAAAAAATTCTAGTTTAGGTCATATTAGCGGGTTATTTATCACACACAGCATATGCATACTACAAATGACACCCTAAAACACATTCTGGCGATACCACACATGTGACACTTTTACACAGCGTGGCCAGGGCACATAGAGAGACATGCGGGGAACACCACCAGGCGTTCTGGAGCACCCAGGCCAATTCTGAGATTTCTCTCCTACATATAAAAATCATCATGTACTTGCTAAAAAATTACATTGGACCCCCCAACCATTATATATGTTTTTTTTTTTTTTTTTTAAAGACCCTAGAGAATACAATGGCGGTTGTTGCATTTTTTTTTTTTTTTCTTCATTAAATTTTTTTTTATTGGAATAAAGAAAAATCAGAGTACAAAATACAGCCAGGGTACCGAAAACACAAATCAAAACATATCAATACATACTCTGAAAAGTAAGCTACTTTTATATATTATGTCACAAGATAGCTAAGCAAAATATCATGACCTAGGATATTACCCTCTACTAACTACTACTAAGAAAAAGAAAAAGGAAAGAGAGAAGAGGAAAAAAAAATGGGGGAAAAAAACACTGGCCCAGATTCACGTACATCTGCGCATTATTGGACCGGCGTAGCGCACCGCCTTTACGTTAGACTTGCGCAATTTTGCCGCGTAATCACCCTATTCTCGTAGCTTTTGCGCAGGAAATTGCGCATACGTAACGTTTTTCCAGAGGCGTAAGGAGGAGTAATACAAATTGGGAAGGATGTGGGCGTGTTCCATTGAAATGAGCCGTGACCCCATGCAAATGAAGGGCCGGCCGGCTCGCGCATGCGCGCTTGAAGGAGACCATGGTCAGCTCCGCTGTGCGCATGCTCACAACTCGGGAGCGGCGCAATCAGTGAAATTGGAAATGGACTAGGGCAACTTTGTGAACTACGCAGACAGCATAAATAGACAGACACAAATGCACTTTCTTTGCAAAAGTACATCCCTTTGTATCCCTCCCTCTACAGCAAGGTGCTTTTGTTTGTTTGTGACGTGTCTTTGAGATATTTGGGGACTGTTTTGCAGAGTGATTTTTGTCTTGTATGTGTTTTCTTTGTTGTTATTTTGTTTAAATTATATTTTTGCTGGGCATTTTTTTTTTTTTGCTCGTCATTTATTTAATTTTTTTGGTTCTGTTTGTGTATGATTTTGGAATGTGGGGGTAATATTCCTGCGGGAAAAGGGGTGTCACCCTCATTTGTGGTGGAGAAGTGATCCCCAGGTCTGTGTGAATGGTGTATGAATGTACAGTGACATAATTGGAGCCGTGGCATGGCGTTGCAGCTCACAAGTCCTGCATGGTGGACTGGTGCCAATCCAATGTGATGACGATGTGGTGTGTGTGTGCTAGGGACCACAGTGGTGTGCATGCATGCATTCTCATTGTGCCATGATTAATGTGTGTGTTTAACGTGCAAAGATGCATAATGTGAGCTGGCATGAGATGGGGTCATGAGATGGGGTACCAGTGCATATGCAGAGTCACCTTGAAGGAAAAAGACAGGAGGATGTTAGTCATGCATGTGCCACTTGTGAGGTGTGCATCACGGGAGGGGATAGTCATGCCTGCCACCCATGTCACTCACCAACCAGCCAGCTGTCCCCATACATGTTCTGTTCGAAATCTGTGGGGATGGGGCTCTGATTGTATATGTAGCTGTCATGGGTGTCATGGGTGGTGCCATGTGTTGGGCTGCTGATGTCCTCCTGCAAGGTTGTGGTAATTCCAGGATGGCATGAGGGGTGAATCTGAAGATGCGAGACACCTCAGAATCACTCATGCCAAAGATGTCTATGCGTGTGTGATATATCAAGTGAAGAGTGAGGGGCTTGTATCAGATAAGAATATTGTATTAGATTAGATTAAATTGTAAATTTTATATAAGCAAATAAAAAAATAAAAAAAACATCTCCCGTGCCCTCCTTAGTGCCATCCTCCGTGCCCTCCTCCTTCTTTGTTCATCTACAGTCAGTAGTATAGCTATGTGCGACGATGCCCCTGGCATGTTGGCATACAGATTGTTGAGCAACACGTGTGACTGCTGAACTCCTCACTAACAGTGTTGCTTTATCTGACAAGTAGACTTTTTTTCTTTTTTTAGACCAGCTTTTATCAGCTCTAATTTTAGACAGGACATTTTGCTGTTGCGCACACTGCGTCGCCTGCGCTGCCCCAACGTTGTTTTGTGGATCCCCGTAAGTCCCTCATTAGCATATTTGACTAGCAAATCAATGGTGTGTCTATCGCACTTTTGCGCGGACGGATGCGCCAGTCTAACGAAATTACGCGGGACAAAAAAAAGACGATTTTTTGCGTATCTCGTTCTGGGGATGCCGCGCAACGAAACGCACGCGCACATTTAGACTTACGCACGCGCATCTCCTGTTGCGCAGGCGTAATCGCTCTGTGAATCTGGGCCACTGTGCACAAACGGCTCATCTAGAATCTCTATATACCAATGGGAATGAACAGGAAAAGATCAAAACTACAACCACAATCTCATCTCTTTACTAATTGTGAGTATTGATCTGAATATCTGAACGCCACCCAAGGTGACCATGTCTGAATACATTTCTTTGATAAATCCCTGGCAATGCCTACTGTTTCCTCCCTTTGGTGGATATTCTCTATGGAGCTAAACCATTCTGGAATAGAAGGAATATCCTTTGTTTTCCAGTGCCTGGGAACTAAGGGCCAGATTCACAAAGCACTTACTCCGGAGTATCACGAGTTAGGCATGCGTAAGTCTAAAAATGCACACGCTTATCTATGCACCGTATCCCCAAAACGATATACGCCTGAAATCCACATTTTTTAGACCAACGTAATTTGGATAGACCGGCGCAGCCGATCCACAAAAGTAAGTTTGTGCGGTGCAGTCTACACGATGTGCTTATCAGCTGCACCGCCGGTCTAAAATTAGACCATATAAAAGCTTGCTTAAAATTAGACAATCTGTCTACATGTCAACAAAAGCAACACCATTAGGGCCGAGCTGAGCAGCCACACTTGCAGGACATTAATCTGTATGCCAACATGCCAGGGGCATCCTTGCTCATAGCTATACTACTGACTTTAGATGAGCGCAGAAGGAGGAGGGCACGGAGGAGGGCACGGGAGAGGATCTTTGTCAGGTATATCCGTGGGGTGAGCCCAATGGTAATAGGCCCCCCTTTTGGTGCAATTGGAGAGATACCCTGTGTTAATAGGAGGGTAGATGTTGGTTTCTCAGCTTCCACTAATTTCAGTGAAATTGAGTAAAGGTGGATTAATTAGGTCAGGGGCCTGTGCAGGCCAGCAGGCCCAAAGATTGCTAAAGTAAAATGATCCTATGCTGCTACAAGGATGCCAGTTGTGACCGATGCACCCTAAACCATATAAAACAAAGAAAAAATGTGTCTCTAGAGTCTAATAGGTAGGAATCCCTACTAGTGTGGTTGATTACACTAGTAACCACACTAGTAGGTATTCTAGACTCTAGAGACTCCTATTATCACAGGGTATCTCTCCAATTACACCCTAATTCCAGCCAAAAGGGGGGCCTATTACCATTGGGCTCACCCCACGGATATACCCGACAAAGGTATTAATTTAGCAGCGCCATTTCCCTTTCTACTATTCATATTTATATTAGCTCCCCACATAGGGATCCTACTGGGAGGCAACAGCTACTTTATTCACCATAGCGCGGACTCCCCTGTTCTTACACGGGAGAGGGTCTGCCGACCGCCACTGGGCAAGGTACTGGCAACACTCCATTTCCTTGCCAGTGGCTCTTTTTACCCTAATGGGTAAATCTATATTTTATATACATTTTTATTCTGTTTAGTATATATTTTATAATAATTAATATAATAAATATATATTTTTATTTTTTTAACTAATATAAATTTACTAATTTTAATATTATTATAATTATCTTATTTAATATTATATATATATATATATATATATATATATATATATATATATATATATATATATATATATATATATATATATATATATATATATATATATATATATATATATATATACCGACACGACACAAACCTCCAAACAGCAACAGACAACGAAATAAAAGCACCTTGCTTCAGGAAGGGAAAAAAATGGGATGTACTTTTGCAATGGAAGGGCATTTCTCTCGGTCTATTTAAGCACTGTGCATAGCTCACTAAGGGCCAGATTCAGGAACAGTTACGCTGGCGGATCGAGTGATCCGCCAGCCTAACTGTGGCTTTGAGCCGGCGTTTCTGTTTTCTGTAACCAGAAAACAAGAAACGCCGGGTTGAAGTTCCGATGCGAGCAGCGTAACTGAGTTTCGCCATCGCATCGTTACTTCAACTTAAAAATATGTTAATGAGCGGAAATCGGCAATTCACGATCGAAATCCGGCGCGACGCAATGACGATACGACGTTTCCGGACGGGATACGCGGCGCATAGATATACCTACATGGGGTTGGAGTATCCTATGTTAGGTATAGGCGTCGTCATCGCGTCGGGAAAAAAAAAAAAAACGTCGCTTGCGTAAAACGCTCATGAATGGGAATGTGACGTCATTGACGTTCATTCACAGATTTTGGAGCATGCGCACGGGGATGTTTTGACACTCGACGCATGCGCAGTACGTTGGCGGCGGGATCGCGCGTAGTTAGCATACTACACGCCCCGTACCCGCTACATTTGAATTCCGCCGGCTCATTTGTGATGCGCTGCCGCAACTTTAGGAGCAAGTGCTTCGTGAATGACAGCACTTGCTCCTAAAATTTCGGCAGCGCAACGCAAATCAGAAGCGTTACTCCAGAGCAAAGATGCTCTGGAATACGTGAATCTGGCCCTAAGTCTGTAAGTCTGACGGGCCTAGTTCCTATCTAACTGATTGCGCCGTGCCAAGTTCTGAGCATGCTCAGAGAGGTGCTGACCATAGTCTGCTTCATGTGCACATGCCCAGTCTGGCCGGCCCTTCATTTGCATGGGGTCACGGCTCATTTCAATGGAACACGCCCACGTCCTTCCCACTTTGAATTACACCGCCTTACGCCTTGGAATTTACATTGCACCGGTGCAAATTTGGCCGAAAATACTACGAGGATACGGTACTTGCGCCTCGAAATTAAGCCGGTCTAACTTAAAGGAGTTGCACTAGGCCGGTCCAAAAATGCGCCGATTTACATGAATCTGGCCCACTGTGTTTAATGGTCAAAATATTGGGCCAGATTCTCATAGAATTCCGGCGGCGTAGCGTAAGCCAGTTACACTACGCCGCCGCTGCTTGCTGGAGCAAGTGCTTGATTCTCTAAGCACTTGCTCCCGAGGTTTCGCTTACGTCGCGTAAATCGCGCAGCGTAAACCCGCGCAATTCAAATGGGGCGGCTTGTATTTAAATTAAGCGCGCCCCCGCGTCGAACGAACTGCGCATGCGCCGGCCGGGGGAAAAGCCCAGTGCGCATGCTCCAAAGGACGTCACATTTTCTCAATGTAAACGACGTAATCGCAGCGTACGCCAGCCCCATTGAGAATCGACGTACGCAAACGACGTAAACGACGCACAACACGACGCGGTCCCGAGGCCATACTTAACATGGCATCCGACGGGACACGACGGCATCCGACGGGACCTCGTAAGGTTACTCCACATAGAAGCTGGGGTAACCTTACGCGGACGAAAACGACGTAGGCGACGACGGGGCGGCGTAAAAGCGATCGAGAATCGGCGTACTACTTCATTTGCATATGCAAATGAAAAAACAACGTAAAGGCCACCTAGTGGCCGAAGTTGTCATTACATCTACGATCCGAAAGTGTAATTGTATTACGCTTGTCGGATGTAGAAGCGTATCTATGCAAAAGTGATGCTCAGCATCACACGCATAGATACGAGCCAAAAAAAAAGGCGATACGACGGGGTATCTGAGATACTCCGTCGTAACGCCTCTGAGAATCTGGCCCATTGTGCGCAGATTCTGACAATGTAAAGGCTGAGCCTAGTGTTTATATTGTTTTTGTTTTGCTATTCTAGAAAGAAAACCAGATAATGGACAAATTAAATATTCACGATAATCTGCTAAAATTCATTGATAAATATTGTGAACTTTCCTGCCTGTGGGATGTCAGGCACCCAAATTAACAGAGAGCCAGTGCGAGAACGGCAACACTTGAGCAATTTGCAAAATACATGCAGACATGGATTCCAGGGGTCACAACCAGCATGTCCCTTTTTTCTACACAGGAAGAGACCAGCCAGGAGGCAGAAGCTCTGGAAGGTGTCAGCCAGGAGGAAGGGGTGAGTGGCAGCCAGGAGGAGGCTGGGCCCACTGGCAGTCAGCAGGTCCCCAGGCCCAGGGGCAGCACTGTATCACAGGTGCCTCCCCTCCAGATGCGCCCACCTCCAGAAAGGAGGCACATGCACTAGCTGGAGGAGGAGTCCCTGCAGATCATCAGAGAGGCAGCGGAGATCATACGGGCCCCCCAGAACCCAGAGGAGAGCTTTGGCTCCTATATCTCCAACGAGCTGCAAACTTTGGGGGAGGACAAAGGGGCCTGGCCCGAGACATGATCGCATCTGTGATACAGTGGGGGAGAAGGGACCTGCTGACTAGGACCACACAATTGTGGGACCCGGCCTGGGCTTCTTCTCCTCCTCCTCCTCCCCCCTGCTGCCACATTATCACCACCTGCAAGGGGCCGTGGACGGGGCCGTGGAAGGAACGCTGCAGGGAAGGCTGCAGGCAAGGCTGGAAGGCAGACCAGAAAGTGATTCCCTGCCTTCCAGCTGATTTGGCCACAAACTGAGGTTCTTGTAGTACCACAACTTGTGGTCATGTATGTCATCTGCTGCTTCTGATTTCTGGGATTTGGGGAGCACATTGTGACTCCTGAGGTTGTTGATTTTGTTCTTGATTATGGTGGAATGTGCCTTTGGTGTCCAAAAAGTCTGCATGTATTTTTTTAATTGCTCAAGTGTTGCCTTTCTTTTTAAATTTTTGGTTTACAATGAATAAATGGTGATTTTATTTACGTTAAAAACTTGTCTATTGTGTTTTTCTGGTGAATAGCCATCAAACATTTCCAAAATACAATGTGTACTGTATTTATCGGGGTATAGCGTGCTCCCGCGTATAGCGCGCACCCCTAAAGTGGCCCCCATTCCTGTGAAAAAAAAAGTTTTTTGTTAGTTTTGTAGTTTTTTTGTACTTACAGTTTTGGTGTCTTGCGCGGCGTTCATCGGCGGTCTCGTCGGGTCCGGCTGCGGCTTCGGGTGTCCTCTTCGTTGGGTCCGGCGTGCGTCTGCGGCTTCAGGTGTCCCCTTCGTCAGGTCCGGCGTGGGTCTGCGGCTTCGGGTGTCCTCCTCGACGGTTCCGGTGTGCGTCTGCGGCTTCGGGTGTCCTCCTCGACGGGTCCGGCGTCCTTCTGCGGCGTCCTCCAAGCTCGATCTCCGCTTTCCCGCGCCGAATTTTGAATACTCCGCCTGCATATACCGAGCACAGTACACTCGTGTATAGTCGGGCAGGCTCGGCTACTCTCGCGCTGACGTCCTGTACGTCCAGGACATGAGCGCGAGAGTAGCCGAGCCTGCCAGACTATACACGAGTGTGCTGCGCTCGGTATATGCAGGCGGAGTATTCAAAATTTGGTGCGGGAAAGCGGGTATCGGCGTATATCGCGCACCCACGATTTTGCCCTGATTTTCAGGGCAAAAAAGTGCGCGGTATACGCCGATAAATACGGTAATTAACAAAGGACACAACCTCCTTGAGGGGGGGTGAAACAAAAAACATTGGTGTGATAACTTGGCCAACAAATAAAATAAAAATATCCCAAAACAAAAAAAACATTGGTGTGATAACTTGGCCAAAAAAAATTATCCCCCAAAAAAATATGGAGTACCAAAATTTTTTTTGGGGAGATCTGGCTTTCTAAAAAAAAATATATATATATATATGAGATCACAAGCAAAAAAGAAAAGAAATTAGTATTGGAGAACTCTTGTCTAAATAGCATCAGCAAAAGAACGTGTTTATTCTAGCAATAGGACGAAGAAAAAAATGCGCTGCAATAAACGAGACACTAATTTAAAAAATTTAGAATGTGCCATCTCAAAATCGAAGGCAAGTTTTACAAGAACGAGCGCTCCCGTCCCCTCAATTCGTCTGAGCATGCATGGATTTTTAACCGATGGTCGTGTGGATGTGCGTACTAACGATTGGTTTTGACCTATCAGTTAGGCGTCCATCGGTTACATTTTTAAGCAAGTTCTCTTTTTTTGGACCGAAGGATAACTGACCGATGGGGCCTACACACGATCGGTTTGGACCGATGAAATGGACCTTCAGTCCGTTTTCATCGGTTTTGACCGATCGTGTGTACGCGGCTTTACTCTTGCTAACTTTAGTCAATCAATTTAGATTCTAACCCTAGTTGGCAACTTCAATCTTAAACTTTAATTTTGATAACTATAGCTTCCCTAATTTTGAACCTTTCCTTGCATTGGCTTTGGGTGCAAACCACTTAAATTGATGGAACATAGACTTTTTTTTTCCAGTCTTTTAAACTATTAAATATATTAACCACTAGCCGACCAGCCGCCGTGGTTCTAAGGCGGCAGGTCGGCTCTCCTGGGCGAGAGCCTGTAGCTCTACGTCGGGACTTTCGCGGCCGCTAGGGGGCGCGTGCGCGCCGCCGGCGGCCCGCGCGCGGCGCCCCCCGCTCGCCCCCGAGTCTCGCGCGCGTGCCCGGCGGGGGCGCGATCGCCACCGGGCATGCCCGCTCGTTCGTTACAGAGCGGGTAACGAGAGCTGTGAGTGTAAACACACAGCGCTCGTTCCTGTCAGCGGGGGAAACGCTGATCTTTCGTTCATACAATGTATGAACGGAAGATCAGTGATTCCCCCTAGTGAGTCCACCCCCCCATACAGTTAGAACACAAATAGGAACACACTTAACCCCTTCCCCGCCCCCTAGTGTTAACCCCTTCACTGCCAATGGCATTTTTATAGTAATCCAATGCATTTTTATAGCAGTGATCGCTATAAAAATGCCAATGGTCCCAAAAATGTGTCAAAAGTGTCCGATGTGTCCGCCATAATATCGCAGTACAGAAAAAAAACGCTGATCGCCGCCATTACTAGTAAAAAAAAAAATATTAAAAAAAATGCCATAAAACTACCCCCTTTTTTGTAAACGCTATAAATTTTGCGCAAACCAATCAATAAACGCTAAGTGCGATTTTTTTTTACGAAAAATATATAGAAGAATACATATCGGCCTAAACTGAGGAAAAAAAATGTTTTTTTATATCTTTTTTTGGGGATATTTATTATAGCAAAATGTAAAAAATATTGAATTTTTTTTCAAAATAGTCGCTCTATTTTTGTTTATAGCGCAAAAAATAAAAACCGCAGAGATGATCAAATACCACCAAAAGAAAGCTCTATTTGTGGGAAAAAAAGGACGCCAATTTTGTTTGGGAGCCACGTTGCAAAAGTGCTCTGGTCTTTGGACAGCAATATGGTCCGGGGCTAAAGTGGTTAACTTCACCTTAAAGACCACTATAAAAAAATGTGTCTGTATTGTGAGCTCATTTAGGATTAAAAAAATAACTACTAGAGATCCATGTAATCTGTTGGCAGTGGGTTACCAAAATTGGCATATCATCCTTGCACAAAACCATGTTCATTGTACTGCCTTATTAAGTAAGTCAATATATTGTATGGTGAATATGGGCAGTCACATCATTTTGCATATCCAATTTAAATATAATACATAAGAAAATAGGCCCAGATTCACAGAGCGATTACGCCTGCGCAACAGGAGATGCGCGGCGTAAGTCTAAATGTGCGCGTGCGTTTCGATGCACGGCATCCCCAGAATGAGATACGCAAGAAATCTACTTTTTTTTGTCCAGCGTAATTTCGTTAGACAGGCGCATTCGTCCGCGCAAAACTGCACTAGACAGACCATTGATTTGCTAGTCAAATATGCTAATGAGGGACTTACGGGGATCCACAAAAGAACGTTGGGGCAGCGCAGGCTACACAGTGTGCGCAACAGCAAAATGTCCTGTCTAAAATTAGACCATATAAAAGCTGGTCTAAAAAGAGAAAAAAAGTCTACTTGTTAGATAAAGCAACACTGTTAGTGAGGAGCTCAGCAGTCACACGTGTTGCACAACAATCTGTATGCCAACATGCCAGGGGCAACGTCACGCATAGCTATACTACTGACTTTAGATGAGCAAAGAAGGAGGAGGGCACGGAGGATGGCACGGGAGAGGATATACCGCACACGCATAGACCTGTTTGGCATGAGTGATTCTGAGGTGTATCGCATCTTCAGATTCACCCCTCATGCCATCATGGAATTAACCACAACCCTGCAGGAGGACATCACCAGCCCAACACACCGCTCAAATGCAGTGCAGCCACTGGTCAAGGTCAGGGCAACACTCCATTTCCTTGCCAGTGGCTCTTTTCAGCGTACAAGTGGAGTGGTGGCTGGGATGTCACAATCCTCCATGAGCAGATGTGTGCACCAGGTTGTCTCTGCAATCCTCAGACGCATGGCCAACCAAATCATCAAACCCACCACTGAGGACCTGCGGCTGAAGGCAATGACAGATTTCTACAGAATTGCCAGATTCCCACGCACCGTGGGGGCCATTGATTGCACACATGTGGCACTCCAGCCCCCCCAGGAGACAGAGCACATGTACCGCAATCGGAAGCATTGGCATTCCATCAACGTACAGGTGATAGTCGATGCCCAAGGCCTCATATGGCACGTCCGTGCCAAACACCCCGGACCCAGCCATGAAAGCTACATATACAATCAATGCCACATCCGAATGGAATTCGATCAGAACGTGTATGGGGACACCTGGCTGGTTGGTGAGTGACATGGGTGGCAGGCATGACTGTACCCCCCCATGATGCACACATCACAAGGGGCACATGCATGACTAACATCCTCCTGTCTTTTCCCTTACAGGTGACTCTGCATATCCATTGGGACCCCATCTCATGACTCCTTTCCGGAACCCCCAAACCCCAGGAGAGGAAAGATACAATCAAGCACATGCCCAAACACGAGCAGTGGTGGAGCGCACCTTTGGCCTCCTGAAGTCACGTTTCCGATGCCTGGATAAGTCTGGGGGTACCCTCTTGTATTCCCCAAACTTTGTGTGCCAGATCATCGGTGCATGTTGCATGCTGCACAACTTCGCAGTAAGAAAGGGCCTGCAGATTGACCTACGTGATGACCTGACCCCTGAACCAGACAATCCCCCCCTAACCGAGGGTCCCCCGTCTTCTGAGGGAAGAGCAGCCAGGAGACAGCTCACATTGGGCATCTTTGCACGTTAAACACACACATTAATCATGGCACAATGAGAATGCATGCATGCACACCACTGTGGTCCCTAGCACACACACCCCACATCCACATCAAATTGGATTGGCACCAGTCCACCATGCAGGACTTGTGAGCAGCAACGCCATGCCAAGGCTCCAATTATGTCACTGTACATTCATACACCATTCACACGGACCTGGGGATCACTTCTCCCTGGTCCTGGGGAACCCTTCTCCACCAAAATTGAGGGTGACACCCCTTTTCCGGCAGGAATGTCACCCCCACATTCAAACAGCATTCACAACCCCAAAAAAAAATATGACCAGCAAAATCAAAAAATTTCCAGCAAAAAAAAAAAATAGAGGGGAAAAAAAAATTATTGCCCTTGACGTCAGCCACGCCTGGGGCGCCCCCGGCCACGGCTCCGGCTCCTCAGGGGAGACTCATGGGGAGGGGGAAAACCGGGGAAGGTGGAGCAGCCCCTGATCTCTGCCCACCTGGCGGCCTGCCCTCCAAGGCCACGACTATTATGTCCAGGGCAGCACCAAGTGTTGCCGTGTTGGCCTGGATAGCCTGGGTGAGGGCCCTCACATCCTGCCCAACGCCTGCTGATGTCGTCTGCAGTTCGTTTAGGCAGTTTGTGAAAGCCCGGGAGTGGGAGTCCAGGTTCCCCAGCGTATCCTTGATGGAGGACAGGCTCTCCTCCATCCGCACCAATGTCTGGCTGACCTGTCCCAGATGGTGGGTCTGGAGGAACTGGTCCCTTCTCAGAGTGGCGGGCAGGAGATCGGCCACCCCCCTGGTGGTCTTCTGGGACGACTTCCTGCCTCCAGCTGATGCTTGTGGCCGGGGAGAAGGGGAGGCCCTTGGGAGGGGAGCCATGTTGGGGGAGGAGGGGTGGCTCCCCCTTAGGGAGGGCTGCCTGCTGCCAGCCAGAGGGGAAGAGTCCTCAAAAACCACAAGTCCAGTGCCTGACATGGACTCCTCCTCCTCAACCTCCTCCTCCTCCTCTTGAACCTCCTCCGCGGACTCCGGCCTTGTCGGGGGGGCCTCATTAGGCTGATGTCCTGGGGATGGTGCGGTCAGGCCAGATGGCCCTGCACCCTCCTGCACATCTGTGGATGACACAAAACATTCACAGGTTGGAGGATCCACACACTTGCCACATATTCCCTTTCACCCCCTCCCCCACACATGCTACACACCTGATATTAAAAAAAAACGTACCTGGCACCACGGGCTCCGGACTTGAGTCAAAGCCGGGCAGGCCCTCAACTTCATGCCGATGAAAGGTCAGGGCCACCACACGCTCCTCTGCTGTCAGCCTAATACGGCATGGTGGGCCCCCTCCTGTGCCCCTGGCATGGGCAAGCATTTTGGACAGCTTCTGTTTGACCAGACGCCAGACGCCCGCTGAATTGACCTGCTCAGTGATGAGGTCCAAAATCTCCCTCCTCCTGGCCGGGGTGGTGTTGGCACTGTCCGAGCCGTGGAGGAAACGCCCATAATCGCTAATGGCCCGGGCAAGAATTCTTTTTTCCCCCAAAGTAAAATTTAGTTTTCGCTTTCTCTCTGTCATACTGCAAAAACTCACTCCCAGTCAACAAAAATCAGTCACAAAAACAAGCACAACCAATCAAGCAAGAACACACACAAAGAGAAAACTAACACCCAAAAAATCACACAAGCACTCAGCAAAAAACAGTCACAAAAACAAACAGCAACAATTCAGCAAGAAAACAAACGAACAGAAATATATCAAACAAACAGTCTCTCAAACACTTATCAAAAAACACTTTCAAAGAGCTACTATCAAACACTTGATCACACAGAACACTGATCTGACAAATACAAAACACAACGCAACGAACAACAGGACAACAGCACTTGGTTAAATGGGAAGGGACAAAGGGATGTACTTTTGCAATGCAAGTGCGTTTGTGTCTGTCTATTTATGCTGTCTGCGTAGTCCTTAGTCCATTTCCAATTTCACTGATTGCGCAGCTCCCGAGTTGTGAGCATGCGCACAGCGGAGCTGACATGGTCTGCTTCAAGCGCGCATGCGCGAGCCGGCCGGCCCTTCATTTGCATGGGGTCACGGCTCATTTCAATGTAACCCACCAACGTCCTTCCCAATTTGTATTACTCCGCCTTACGCCTCTGAAATAACGTTACGCATGTGCAATTTTCTGCGCAAAAGCTACGAGAATAGGGTGATTACGCGGCTACATTGCGCAAGTCTAACGTAAAGGCGGTGCGCTACGCCGGTCCAATAATGCGCAGATGTACCTGAATCTGGGCCATAGTTTTTTACTAAACCTCAGCAAAATCATGTCATTGTAATTCCCTGTGCTATGCTAAAATACCCCCCTTGTGTGAATTTCTGTGATATAGGGTTTTGATAATTTCATAAAATGTTGTTTATACACAAACTTTGAACTAGAATACAGTTGTGGATGAATGGCCAGATTTCCTTTTTTGTTTTTGGAAGATTCCTTTCCTAATATCATTGGGCCAGATCCACATACAAATAGATCGGCGCAGTGTATCAGAGATACACTACGCCGCCGTATCTTATCTGGCTTAACTTCGAATCCTGGAAGAATTTGCGCCATAAGTTACGGCGGTGTAGTGTATTTCTGGCAGCGGAATTTAAATCGGCGAGTAGGGGGCGTGATTCATTTAAATGAAGCGCGTCCCTGCGGCGATCGAACTGCGCATGCTCCGTTCAGAAATTTCCCGCCGTGCATTGCGCTAAATTACGTTGCAACAACATTATTTTTTTTACTAGCGTAAATTACGTACATTCCTATTCACGGACGACTTACGCAAAAATAAAAAAAAATCAAATTTCGACGCGGGAACGACGGCCATACTTAACATGGCAAGTCTAACTATAGGTCGGATAAGAGCAGCTTTAACTATATGCCGGAAAAAGCCGACTAGAGACACCGTAAGAGATTGCGACGGCCGCACGTACGTTCGTGGATTGGCGGAAAAAGCTCATTTGCATACCCGACGCGGAAAATGATGTGAACGCCACCCAGCGGACGCCGAAGTATTGCATCTTAGATCCGAAGGCGTACGAAGACGTACACCTGTCGGATCTAACCCAGAAGCCGCCGTATCTTGGTTTGAGGATTCAAACTAAAGATACGACGAGGTAACTTTGAAAGTACGCCGGTGTATCAGTAGATACACCGGCGAACTCTTTCTGTGGATCTGGCCCATTGTTTTTTTCATCACCCACTTAGATGAAACTTAGGAAAATTAGAATTTCACTATATATGTAAAACCACATGAGTTTTAGTGATGCAGTTTTCCAAATTTGCATTTCTAGTACTATATTCATTTATTTGCTCTACGACTTCTGGTGTGCTGAAATCTGATCACAATACACTGGACTGGTAAATTTATGGCCTTGTTTACATGAGGCATATGAATCTGTATCCCATGTGAGGGCTGTATTTACCCACATGGGGATGCACAGGGGTTCTGTGTATCCTCATGAAGGCAATCCCATTGCTGTCAATTGAGAAGCAGCAGCTGCACAGACAAAGCTGCTGCTCCCAATCTGACATCCATGTAGATATATACACCCCGTGTGAATGAGGCCTAACAGTGCTTTAGAAACCATTGCTTTTCTTACATGGGTCAGCGATATACAATAATGCCTGCAATACTTTTGCATATATCCACTGGTTCCCTCACTGTGATTACAGTATATACTCCCTGAAAGTAATGTGAACTAATATTGACCATTTTAAGAGTTCACTTAATTTATTCACCTAGAAGATTTGATGGAAAGATCTGTGGTAAACAACTGGTAGTTGCCCAGGTAAAATACTGATTCATTAATATCTAGATGAAAGTCTTTACATGCCTGCCACATTTTTACCTACAAAAAAAAAAATCACTTTTTTGTTACAAAAAACCCCCCCAGCTAGAATAGAAATTTCTTCCATTTGGTCACTACAAGCAAAACCTGGTTGGATTATTTTGTATGCATTTGTAGAATGCAATTTGACCAGAAAACTGTTTTATTATCATTTTAAGGATGACTTGGCATAACTCACTCGTACCTCATCCAACTGATGACTGATGTATAATGCACTCATGCGTACTGCATAATAATAAAAACTCCATTCTGCCTGAGTTGTAGTGTCTGTGGAATTTGCCTTTCCTGAAGATTCACACATATATTGATAAATGTTTTCAATAAATAGAATTTCAACAATTTATCTAATCAGCCATGTATGGTCCAACTTTTTTCTCTTGCAAAGCTCCAACATGAAATAGCTTTATCTACATAATACTAAAAAATACTACTTGTTTCATGTTCTTTCTGAACATGTTGTAATGTATTATTGTGAAGTGCTAATTTGAAAGCAAAAAATATTATACTGTCACTGGATCTGGAATCAACTACTTTAAATCCTGTTCTTCAATAGAGGGTAACTTTGGTGGCAAACATAAGACTTTTTTTTATTTAGGTCACAAGTGTCAGTGTCCTTCTTTTCTAATTTCAATATATTTTTGTTAAAGGAAAATGATATATACAAAATTCGAATTTAGTTAAATACAGCAATGGAACCATTGACAACAAAAGTTGAAAACTTTATTGTAGTAGCTCATGGAACATTCAGTATATGGACTTTATAACAGCATTAAATTTGATGGCTAATATTCATCCAATATTGTGTATCCTATTAACCACTTGCCTACTGGCCACTTAAACCCCCTTCCTGCCCAGGCCAATTTTCAGCTTTCAGCGCTCTCACACTTTGGCCGCGTACACACGATCGAATCTATCTGCTGGAAACGGTCCGACGGACCGTTTCAGCAAACAAATTCGATCGTGTGTACGGGCGGACAGACAGGTTTTTCCAGCAGACAGATTTTAAACCATGCTTTAAAACCTGTCTGCTGGGAACCCGTCCGTCCGACATGTCTGCTGGTTAGTACACTAACCAGCAGGCATATCTGCCCATGCATGCGTCGAATGGATGGAAATGTTTTACTTCCTGGTGACGGTGACGTGGCAGCGTCAACGTCACCGCCACGTCACCGCGTTGTCTGCCGGCGGGGATTTTGGTTTGATCGTGTGTACACAATCAAACCAATATACCCCAGCAGACAAATCTGTCAGACTGATTTGATCGGATTTATTTGGTCGTGTGTACGCGGCCTTTAACCACTTCCAGACCGCCTTACGAGTTTATATGGCGGCACTTTAAAGATGGATATCTTGGTAACGGCAGCAGCTGCTGCCACAACCGAGGTATCCATCTTTAGTGTGAGCGGTCCTGTAAAAGATAACGTCAGTCTCTGCGGCTGATTCGCCGCAAGATCGCCGTTATCAGCGGCGGGAGAGGCCCTCACCCGTCCCCATAGCTCTGCTGGGCGGAAGTGACGTCAAAATGTTTCTTGAAAAAATGACAGTTTCAATTCTTTTTTTTTTTTTTTTTTGCATTTTAGTCTAAATATGAGATCTGAGGTCTTTTTGACCCCAGATCCCATATGTAAGAGGACCTGTCATGCTTTTTTCTATTACAAGGGATGTTTACATTCCTTGTAATAGGAATAAAAGTGATCAAATTTTTTTTCCAGTGTAAAAAATAATAAAATATATAAAAATAAATAAATATATATATATATATATAATGTTTGGGGGTTTTAAGTAATTTTCGAGCAAAAAAAACCTGTTTTAGTCTTGTAAACACCAAATCTGAAAAACACCCACAGTACTGAAGTGGTTAAATATCAATTGCACGGTCAGACAACACTGTACCCAAAAAAAATTGTTATACATTTTTCCCCACAAATAGAGATTTATTTTGTTGGTATTTAGTCACTATTGGAGTTTTTGAAATTGTGAAAAAAAAATCTGTTTCAGAATTTGTTATAACATTTTGAAAATTGGTAATTTTTCTCCTTCGTTGATGTGTGCTAATGAGGCAGCACTGATGGGCATGGATAGACTGCACTGATGGGCATGGATAGACTGCACTGATGGGCATGGATAGGCTGCACTGATGGGCACTGATAAGGCGGCACTAAAGGGCAATGATAGGTGACACTGATGGGCACTAATAAATGATACTGGTGGGCACTGGTAGGTTGTCATGAAGGGCATTGGTAGGTAGCAATGGTGGGCACTGGCAGGTGGCACTGGAGGGCACTGCATAACAGCAATGCCTCTCCCTGTTTAGTACCGATGTCCCTCTGTCAGAAGACAGTGATAGGACCGCTGCGCAAATATGGTGTGACAAAAAGTATTGCAATGATCGCCATTTTATTCTCTAGGGTGTTAGAAAAATATATATATATAATGTTTGGGGGTTTTAAGTAATTTTCTAGCAAAAAAAAACTGTTTTAGTCTTGTAAACACCAAATCTGAAAACACACCCACAGTACTGAAGTGGTTAAATGACAATTGCACGGTCAGACAACACTGTACCCAAAAAAAATTGTTATACATTTTTCCCCACAAATAGAGATTTATTTTGTTGGTATTTAGTCACTACTGGAGTTTTTGAAATTGTGAAAAAAAAATCAGTTTCAGACTTTATTATAACATTTTGAAAATGGGTAATTTTTCTCCTTCGTTGATGTGTGCTAATGAGGCAGCATTGATGGGCATGGATAGACTGCACTGATGGGCATGGATAGACTGCACTGATGGGCATGGATAGGCTGCACTGATGGGCACTGATAAGGTGGCACTGAAGGGCAATGATAGGTGACACTGATGGGCACTGATAAATGATACTGGTGGGTACTGGTAGGTTGTCATGAAGGGTATTGGTAGGTAGCAATGGTGGGCACTGGCAGGTGGCACTGGAGGGCACTGCATAACAGCAATGCCTCTCCCTGTTTAGTACCGATGTCCCTCTGTCAGAAGACAGTGATAGGATTTTATTTGTCCTCTTACACTGAGAGAAGAAAAAAAAGCTTATTACTGATCTTCTGTTTACGTTATGTGATCAGCTGTCATTGGCTGATAGCTGATCATGTGTTAAGGGGCCAGGATTACCCCCTTACCCCAATCTGTGATCAACCGAGTCTCATTTACTCTGTTATCACAGAGCATGCCACTTGTGGGCAGCTCATGCATGGGAGGCCATCTATTGACATCCTCACAGCAATTAAGGCCTGTGCTGTAACTGTTATTTGGCTATAGCGTGGGTGGGAGATGATTAAAAGATGGAGAGTGATAGTGTCTATAAAATATAATGGCTGAATTTGTGTCAACAACAGGAGGCTGGAATTTGTATTATTTTTCTTTAATTAGTAGAGGTGCATGGTGGAACCTGCTTGCCTGCATTGTCTCTAAATCCCTGTACACATGATCGAATATATGATGGAATCTAATGCGATGGTTTTTTTCGTCAGATATCCAATGAAGCTGACTTTCATCAGTCTTACATACACACTATCAGACGAAATTCTGATCGTGCAAAAACGCTGTGACGTAAGACACTACAACGAGCCAAAAAAAAGTTCAATGCTTCTGAGCATGCGTCGACTTGATTCTGAGCATGTGTGGATTTTTCTCTGATGGAGTTCCACACAGACAATCAGATTTTTCTATCCGTTTTTTATCCATAGGAAAAATGTAACGTGTAATGTGTTCTGTTTTTTAACCCCAATGGAAAAAAGATAGATGGGGCCCACACACAATCGGTTTGTCCGATGAAAACAGTCCATCGGTCTGTTTTCATCGGACAAACCGATTGTGTGTACACAGCTTAACATTGTAAAGAGTTTTGGAAAGATTTTTTATGAATATGATTTGTATGAAGCAAAGTGTTACAAATAACAATAATAATTTTACTAAGCAACATCCTTTCTCCCCATTACCTAAATGTTCCTTCCTGGGAGTAAAAATTAGCGCAATAGTTGTTTTCATGAATGTTCAGTTTAAGGACAATTTTTTTGAGCTGTAAATGCATTGTACTTACAATTATGCAATACTATACTGAAACTTCTGCACTTGTTTAATTCAAAATAGAATTTTGATGTTTTTGAAACTGCAGGTTTACAGATACTGCCAAAAGTGCAAAAGGTAAATTACTAAAGTTAGGTGAGCCTGGTTTAACTTTGTTATTGTGATTGTGATGCTTTTTGTGATACTGAGTTCATATTGTACACCCAAATTCTGTTATATCCTTATCATAGTAAAGTTCTACCATATTATTGTTTGTTTAATAAATGTTTTGTTTCTTAACTATGTAATTCTTTTTTTTTTCATTCAAAATCTTTTATTGAAAAAGTAAACATACATGAAAAGAGTCAAGCAAATGGTGGAAATTCCATCACAGGCGTAGCCGGATAGGAATAATCAGAAGGTTGCCAAAAAAACAAAGAAAACAGAGTAAACAATAACTTGCTAACAATACATTTTCTGACAGAGTTAGCACAAGGGTAGCCAATGGGCCCCCAAGTTGCCGTTGGTTCTCGAGTTAGACATCAGAGTTCATAGTATTGTGTATTAGGAATAGCAACAAATTTCGGTAAACTATTGCAGCTACGATTGCATCAACCAAAACTGTTGTAAATCGGATGTGCAGGGTTGTAGCTGGCTGTAGGCGCCACATTCAGGCAGTCAAGAGAAAGGTTAGAAGTTATAGATAGAACTGAGGAGGACAGAGGTGGAGGGGGAAAAGGGGGGGGTGAGGGAGCTCCTAGGTAGCATGACATGTAATACATGGTGTACGGCCACATTGCTGAAAAAGACCTTTCGGCAGTTTATCCGGACTTCGCCACTTCATAGTCCTGCGAGTATCTAAAAGAAAACCAGGGTTGCCAGGTGTCATGAAAGATGTCAACTGAGCCTCTATCTTGAGCCAAGGTGTCCTCCATCTCGCACACCTCAGTGACTCTATGGAGCCAGTCGGAGATGGACGGGACTCTAGTGGAGTTCCAGTTCAAGGGTATGAGAGACTTGGCAGCGTTTAAGAGATGCATAGTCAAGGACTTCTTGTAGCGTGCTAATGGAAAGGAGGACAGGTGCAATAGGCAACAGGCAGCATTTAGCACTAGTTTGGTCTCCGTTATTTGCTTAATCAGACAAATTATCTTCTCCCAGTAGACAGAGATGAAGGGGCAGCTCCACCAAATGTGGAGCAAGGTGCCCCTTCCCGTCTGGCATCTCCAGCATGTGTCCGGACTCTGGGGGTTCCATTTGTGGAGCCTAACAGGAGTGTGGTACCAGCGTGTTAGGAGCTTGTAACTCGTTTCCTGCAGTTTGGTACTAATTGAGCATTTATGTGCAAGAGAGCAGGCATACCTCCATCGTTCCTCAGAGATCTCCATCCCAAGGTCCTCCGACCACCTCTCCTTATGTCCGGTCTTCTCTGGGTCGCCAGCGTATTGTAGCCAAGAGTACACTACCGAAGTGGCTTTATCCAGAGGGGATTGGGAACTACAAACGGTCTCTAAATCGGTCAGTGGTCTGGTGAGGTCCTGCAGTCTCCCAAGTCTGCCCAGGTAACTACGAAGCTGAAAATATGTCCATAATCTCATGTTGGGGAAGTTGTGTTCAGCCTTAAGATCTGTCCAGTCTCTAATCTTGTCTCCAATAAAGCAGTTGTTAGCCAGCAAGGGGGCACGTGTGAGCGTCTGTCTGAGAGTCAAGTTACCGACGCCCGGGGCAAAGTCTGGGTTGTCCGCTAGGGGCGTGAGAGGGCCAGGTGAAGTGGAAATCCCCCTCTTTTTCGCCAAGGCGTGAAATACCCCTAGTGTAGTGCCTGTCACTGGGTGATTGCGAAGGGCTCGGGGACAGGCATGCCTGGGGAACCAAGGGGAGAATCTAAGGGGGGTCGGACAAAGCTCCATTTCCAGAGCCACCCAATCTTTCGTAGAGCCATGGCAGTGCCAGTCAATGATCCTGGCAAGATGTGCCGCGGCGTGGTAGCATTGGAAATCGGGGAGACCCAACCCACCCAGATCCTTAGGTTTCATTAGGGTGGCCAATCTAATTCTGGGCTTCTTACCGTTCCACAGAAACCTCAGTAGAAGCGCGTTTAGAGCCAAGAAGAATCTGTGGGGAACCTGGATCGGCAGGGTGCGCATCAGATAGAGGAACCTTGGGAGTATCACCATCTTAATGATGGACGCCCAGCCAAACCAGGAGAAATTTCCCCTGTCCCACTGGGTAAGGTCCTTTTCACAGTTTTTAAGTAAGGGCGGGAAATTCTTAGCAAAAGTGTCCGAGAGTCGGGGCGTGAGCCAGGTGCCCAAATATTTGAGGGCACCTGGTTCCCAGCGAAAGGAAGAGTGGGCTTTGATCATCTCCAGTTGCCTAGCCGGCAATGAGATGTTTAGGGCCTCTGACTTCGAGTAATTAATTTTCAGGTTTGAAACATAGCCATAATGTGCGAATTCTTTCAGTAAGTTGGGGAGTGCAATGTGTGGGCCTGTCAAGAAAAAGAGAAGGTCATCGGCGTACGCCGCTACCTTGAACTCGTTGCCCCCAACCCTGAACCCCGTCACTGCGTCGTTAAGTTTTACTGTCCTAATAAAAGGCTCGAGTGTCAGGATGAACAATAAGGGCGACAGTGGGCATCCCTGTCTCGTACCGTTCTCTATTTTCACTTTCTCCGAGAGGGTGCCGTTAATCCGCAGTTGCGCTGACGGGTTCTGATAAAGCGCCGCTATCCATGACAGCATGTGCGGTCCCAGACCCACCCTCGTACACACCGCCATCATGAAGTCCCAAGCCACCCGGTCGAAGGCCTTCTCCGCGTCAGTGGACAGGAGAAGGCCCTCGATCCGCCGATCCCCCGCCGCCTGGATGAGCAAAAGCGCCTTGGTGACATTGTCTTTGGCTTCCCGACCGGGCATGAAGCCTACTTGCTCCATGCCTATCAGGCCTGAGAGGAGTGGTCCTATCCTGGTAGCCAAGATCTTCGAAAACAATTTCACGTCCAGGTTCAGCAGGGAGATGGGGCGATAGCTCGCACAGTCCGATGGGTCTTTACCCGACTTAAGGATGACCGTAATGTGTGCAGACAAAAAGTCTGGTGTAACCTGCCTGGGTAGGGACAACGAGTTCAAGGCATTTTTGAGTGGTTTGTTGAGTTGGTCAGAGAAAGTCTTAAAGTATATGGCTGAGTAGCCATCCGGGCCCGGACTTTTCCCAGATTTCAGTTGTTTGATGGCCTGGGTGATCTCCACAGCCGTGATCGGTCCCTCAAGGAGGGCGATATCAGCGCTCGGGAGGGCAGGGAGGCCACTGTTGGTAATGTAATCATGAATGATCTGCATCCTGTCCCCTGTCATGTGTGGTTGTCTATGTTGCGGAGGGAGGGCATATAGCTTAGTATAGAAGCTATGGAAATGTTCCGCGATCGCTTCCGTCGTTACATCTAGGCCTCCATCTGCTCTCTTAATCCCCGCAATGTGATTTGCCGACGAAATGTCGCGCAGGGCCCTTGCCAAGAACCTACCCGCCTTGTTTCCTGCCTCATAGTATAATTTTTTCCTAAAGAACAGCATGCGTTTGGCCGTAGAATCCAGCAGTTGCTGCAATTCCCGTCGGGTTTCGAGGAGCTCGGAAGCTGAAGCAGTGGAGAGGGATTGTTTATGTAGCGTTTCCAGGGTGTTAATTTGAACTATGTAATTCGTCATGTCACAGCTCACTGTCTGCAATTAATTTTATTTTATAGCCACTAATATCTTCCATAAAATTAGCCAATGGCATGGAATAAAATAAAATTGTTAAAGTTTAAGTAAACTTCCATCTTTTCCTTTTACCTATACAGTAGGTAAGCCTATATTAAGCAAAGGATGTCACTGGCTGCATGTACACTAAATATCTCCTAAACTGTGCACGTTTAAGAGATATTTAGTATACATGCAGATAGTTACACATTGGGCTCATGCCGAGCCCCGTGCCATGAACGGTGGCATCCTAGCACATTATGCCTTTACCTTGCAGGTATAGAAAAAAAATGTTCAAAGGTTTGCAACCTCTTTAAGTATTACGCCTCTATTATTATTCAAGAAAAACAAAATCATTATGAATTTGGAAATCTATTTGTTATCTGTTATCAAAAACTCTAGCCTCTACAGTAGATCAAGTGAGTCAAAAGACATTTCATTAGTAATTTCACAGGGTACAAAAATATAAAGATTTGAATGGGGTTAAAATGCATGCATGTCTGTCATTTCCAAAATAAGAAAAGAAAAACATTATAAATAATGCTTGAAATGTCCCAACCTCTTTCCATTACCAACATTTCATTTGTCACAGATTATTAAACAACACAAAGAATATATTACTACCAAGCAGAAATAAATGACACTGCCTTGATCTTGCTGCTGGAACATGCAATTTGGTTCACAAAATGTTTGCTGTATTTCTAAAATAAAAACATGTTCAGACTGCTGAGATTATAAATTAATTATAAATACTTTGTCGGTATGAATATTTGCAGTTAATTTGATTTTCAGAATATTAAATATTAAATCGCAGAGCAATTATAGAAAGGCTGGGAATCTGTCCTTTTTATTTTATCTTTTCCCTGTTTAAAAGAATATTAAATGAGTTTTAATGTTTTGTAAAGCAGATGAAAGGCATGTAGAGCCAAGATAAAGAACCTTGAATGTGATTATTTAGAATTAATACAGATTGTTTTGTGGCTATACTGAGCATTTTATTGTGGTATTACACATTGCTTAGGATGAAAAGATGTTTGACTTCAATTAATTAGGCTAATTTGAAAGCATAATTTAGAAAATTAGTACTTCCTGTTATTGTGCAAAACTGATGAGTGTAAATGGATTAGTTTATTTAAATGAAATGTATACTTAATAAATTAAAAATGTAAATAAAAATGATATATAATGTTACCCGGAAGTTATATTTTGAGATTTATTATCTCTCGGATATGATTTGGTTAAATGAAGGAATACAGAGTATATTCCTTAAAAACATTAAAATACAAACAGCAAAACAAACAGCAAATAAGATAAACATGCATACATTGCAAGTGCTAGGAGGTGTCCTACCAGTGGGGTTGTGTGTGGGTTCAGATTAGATGCATCTCTTCTCCTGCCATCTCAGTTTCAAACTTTAACTTAATTTGGACACCTTTCTACTCTGATCCTTATCCCTGGTTATTTGTGTATACTAATATATGCCTAAAGCTCCTTAAGAAGCATTCACACGAGTAACACGTAGAGCCGAGCCACTGCACATTTCTGACTGATTCGTACCAAGCCTGTATATCCTTGTCTCAACAAGGATATCTCTATGATCATTTCAGGATTTATTTTTGGTTTATGGGTTATGTGCTGATAAAGTATACAGGCAATATTTACTTTACAAAGCTTTTAAAAATATGGTCTTTGTTTGGTTGTTATTTCTAATCAATTTGTAATAAAATTTATATTTTTTACCACTTAAGTCCTTAGAAGGATTTATCCCATCCTGACCAAGCCCTTTTTTGCAATATGGCACTGTGTTGCTTTAACTTGCTTTAGCTTGCGACATTGTACCCAAACAAAATGTATGTCTTTTTTCCCCCACAAATTTCTTTTGGTGGTATATAATTACCTCTGCGTTTTTTTTCCCACGCTATAAACAAAAAAAAGCGACAAATTTGAAGAAAATTTTTTTTATTTTTTTTTTACTTTTTGCTATAATAAATATTCTTCCTCAGTTTAGGCCAATATGTATTCGTGTACATATTTTTGGTAACAAAAAAAAAAATCACAATAAGCGTATATTGATTGATTTGTGCAAAAGTTATCACGTCTACAAATTTGGGATAGATTTATGTCATTTTTATTATATATTTTTTTGTAATCGAACACTTTTGACACTATTTTGACATGCATGCTTTGGCCAATCCCAGTGCCCTCTGATAAGGAGAGGCATAATTGGCCAAAGGCATGGCTCAGGGGGACTAAGTCCATGTCCCACACTATATAAGGCTGCCTGCATGGCGGCCCTGTGTAGTGGGTTGTTGACGTGGATGGAGAGATGGTGTGATGGTGTGATTTAGATTGAGCAGGTAGGTTACTCAGTTAGCTGCAGTGTATTTAATATATATGTATATATATATATATATATATATTAGGGCTGTGCAAATTAACTTTTAATTCATCGATTAATCTTTAATTTTTTTGATCGATCAAAATCTTTTTGATCGATTAAAATTCTTTTGATTGGTACTCACCTCTCCGCCGGCTTCTGGGCCTTCAGGGAGTTCCGTTGGAGATCCGGTAATGTAACGGACACCCGTGGGGCTTGCCGTGTCCATCTGAAGGGCTCCTTTGCTGTGCCTTCATATCTGCATGCCGGCGGGACCTTACTATCTGCCACACGCAAGGGCTGTTACACTTCCCTCTATCACTTCCCTCTATCAACCTACTACAGCCATCCACTGGGAGTTGTTATAGTCCCCTTCATCTCCTCATCTGGATTCAGCAGTGGTATCGTTGTACACATTTTTATACCAGTATCATACTTAGCTACATGTTTTTATGACTGCTTTTGCTACCGTTTGGTATTACTTGCAGCATTTTTACATTTTATGTAGCTACACCGATTTTATCTCCAGTGCAATATTTATTTGGTTACCTACTTGAAGACTATAAAAGTTTTTATGCTATTCCCATCAAGCGCTGCCTTTGTGTGTTTTTTGTATCCTGCCATCCATTTTTCCAGTTGTTGGTAGCTGCACTGGGAATCGGCCTGCAAGGAGATTAGCTAAAAGTAGTTGGATCTGTATGTGCGTTATAATTAATCGAAATTAGTCGATTAATCGATTTAAAAAAAAACCGATTAATCGAACACAAAAATTTTGATCAGTAACAGCCCTAATATATATATATATATATATATATATATATATATATATATATATATATATATATGTATATATATATATATATATATATATATATATATATATATATGTATATATATTGTAATATTGGGGGTTATTAACTCTCGTGGTATAAGCGTTTGAGTGATCCACGCCAGTCCGGAACTATGTTTAAGGGCTTGTTGACCCACTTTTATTCAAAAGGCAAAAATAAACAAAAGTCCAAACATAGGTCTCCCACGCAGGGGTTTTCACTGTCCACACAAAATGATACCTTCAGCCTCCTGGCTTACACGTGCAAAGAAAATACCGAGCCATCTGTCTCTCCTCGGGAGGGTGGAGCCCAGAATGCTGGTCCTGAGTCTCCTATCAGGCCCACACACACCTGCACAATCAGTGTGCTGATCCATCTGAAAATCTGGACCCAGGACTGGGGATTTCATCCCACCCGGGTCTCTACAAAATCCCCAGGCTCCAGGTCCCAAAGTGGACTTTAACAATTGAGGAAACTGGAATGTCAGTTTCCCCTGTAAACTGCAAGCTCCCTGGAGCCCCTCAACCAGTCAAGTTGAAAACCCTAGGTCACCACACCCCTGGGGTACCACACTACTATATATATATATATATATATATATATATATATATATATATATATATATATATATATATATATATATATTGTAATGTTGGGGGATGTTAACTCAAGTGGTAAATGTGTTTTTTAGCAAGTACACAGCAGTCAGATGTTAGGTTTGAGGGCATGGCAGACCATTTTTATTGAAAGGAAACAAAATAACAGTTCACACACAGGATTCCCACGCAGGTGTTCTTTTCCAGTAATGTTCATATAACCAAAATGCCAAGCCTCCTGGCTCCTAGGCTTACTTAGCCTTGCAGTACCTGCTAAACCTGGTCCACTCCTGGCCTCAACAGGATTCTCCAGCCTACTGTCTCCCAGACTTCCGGACTTCCTTTAGCCCCCTTTAGACTTGCTAGCCACCTCAGGTCTACCAGCCTCCCAGTCCGTCAGGCACAAAGTCCCCCCTCACCAGGGATGTAGTCTTCCACAGGGCAGACAGGTAGACAGACAGCTCCCCACACACAGGTCTGTCTTGAACCAGCAGCCAGCTGCACACACACCTTCCTCTCCACTCTGCTTTCACCAGTCCCTCATTATATTGGTTGTGTGCACATGGGCAAACAACATGCTGGTTATTCACAAGACCTGGACACAGGGTTGGAGATCCCATCCCACCCAGGTCTCTGCAGGATCTTAAAACTACACAGCCCCATCCTAACTTAAAAAAACCAGGAGAAAGCTGCCAAAACCGTTTTCTCTGTTTCAAAACTATTGTCAGGGATTCTAAATAGACCAGTACTGTGTGATTGCAAAAAGAGGAATCCAAAACAGATCTAGGTAAGAATAGTGATTTATTTAGGAAGAGGGGGTAACACTCCACCACCTTCAACAAGCTCAGTGCAATCAATCAATAAACAACAGTGACAAAAACAATACTAAAGACGATATGTACAGTAAAAGGGGAATACCAGAATCATAAACAGGCCAGGCCGAGGTCATACACAGGGGGATCATGAAATGCCTGTGGACGGGGAATGAGCAGGAAGGGAACGTCCAGGAGAGGGATCAGGTCAGGTCAGATCAGATCAGATCAGATCAGAAGTCCAGGATGGGGACAACAGGCTCAGGGTCCAGATATCAGGTTAGTAGACAGATACCAGGGCAAGGTATGATTACAAATGCCGGGTATATATATGAGGTGTGCTGATTAGTTCAGGTCACACCTGAGCGCAGCAAGGGCCATACGCTCCACACTGCCAGGGTCTATCTGCTGGTGAAGACTAGTACTGTGTCCCAAAGGTGGTATAACACCAGCAGGGGGAAATTCTCCTGACAGCTCCAAACTGCCAGGAGACCCCTGCTGGTGGAACGCAGCACTGCAAGACAGATAATAAATAGCACCAGCGGATGGAACCTTTCCTGACAACTATGCTGTGTAGTTCTGCAGCCTGCTGACATGCAGACTCTGGGCCAGATCCACAAACAATTACAGGGGCGTATCTGGAGATACGCCGCCGTAATTTAAAATCAGCACCGGCGTATCATTGTTTTGTATCCACAAAACAAGATACGCCATTTTTTTGCATAGATACACCGTCTTACGCTGTCCTAATTAAGTTTAATATTTACGCTGGACGCTAGAGGCGGTTCCGTATATTTTCCACGTCGAATATGCAAATCAGCTAGATACGCTGATCCACGAACGTACGTACGGCCGGCGCAGTGTTTTTACATTGTTTGGGTAAGCGTAGGTCCGGAGTAAAGTTACCCCTGCTGTATAGAGGTGTACGTAATGTCAAGTATGGACGTCGGGCCAGCGTAAATTTTTCCGTCGTTCACGTTGTTTGCGTAAACAGTTCACGAATAGGGAATTGCGTAAGTTACGTTCACGTCGTTTTTAGTCAGTTTTGTGTGTGTATATATATATATATATATATATATATATATATATATATACATAGGGCCAGATTCACGAACACTTGCGCTGGAGTATTTGGATATGCGCCGCGTAACTGTGCTGATGCGCCGACGTTTCTATGTGCCCGTACCCACCAAACTAGATGCGCCCAATAACGGGTCATTTGCGACCGGCGGAACGTTCCGACGCCAGAGTATCGTCAGCGTTTATTTTCGCTGGGCGCATCAGTCGCGCCCATTGATTTCCCCTGCAAATATGCAAATGAGGGATTTTTCACAATTCACGAACGGATTAGCACCATACGCTGGCTACATGCGCCGCGCGTATCTGATCCGTCCGGCGCAAAGTTATTTCTACAAAAGGCTGCTTTATCTTTACTCCAGACGGTCACAGGTCAGCAGGAGAGCAGCTACAGCAGCGTTACCGACGATAGGAGCTAGCTGAGCACCCCCACTTGCAAGGACAACACCTCTGTGTGCCAACATGCCAGGGGCACTCGTGGTCCTAGAACTACTGATGGGTCCCCTGGAACCAAGAAGGCGGGCACGTGAGAGGATATACCGCACACGTATGAGCCTCTTTGGCATGGGGGATGAGGAGGTGTATCGCCTATTCAGATTCAGCCCAGATGCAATACTTGAACTAACCACAACCCTGCAGGATGACATCACCAGCAAGACACGCCCCTCACAAGCAGTGCAGCCACTGGTGAAGGTCCTGGCAACACTCCATTTCCTTGCAAGTGGATCATTCCAGCGTACAAGTGGAGTGGTGGCTGGGATGTCACAATCCTCCATAAGCAGATGTGTGCACCAGGTTGTCCCTGCAATCCTCAGACGCATGTCCAACCAGTTCATCAGACCCACCACTGAGGAGCTGCGGCAGAAGGCAATGACAGATTTCTACAACAATGCCAGATTCCCACGCACTGTGGGGGCCATTGATTGCACACATGTGGCCCTACAGCCCCCCAGTGCCACAGAGCACATATACCGCAATCGGAAGCATTGGCATTCCATCAACGTACAGGTGATAGCCGATGCCCAACGCCTCATATGGCACGTCCGTGCCAAACACCCCGGGTCCAGCCATGACAGTTTCATATACAATCAGAGCCCCATCCCAGCAGAATTTAACCAGAACATGTATGGGGACAGCTGGCTGGTTGGTGAGTGACATGGGAGTCAGGCATGACTATCCCCTCCCGTGATGCACAACAGAAATCGCACATGCATGACTAACATTCTCCTGTCTTTTACCTTACAGGTGACTCTGCATATGCATTGGGACCCCATCTAATGACTCCTTTCCGGAACCCCCAAACCAGAGGAGAGAGAAAATACAATGAAGCACACATCAAAACCCGTGCAGTGGTGGAGCAAACATTTGGGCTCCTGAAGTCCCGTTTCCGATGCCTGGATAAGTCTGGGGGGACCCTATTGTATTCCCCTACCTTTGTGTGTCAGATCATCGGTGCATGTTGCATACTACATAACTTTGCTATGAAAAAAGGCCTGCATATTGACATACGTGATGACCTGACCCCCGACCCACACAGTCCCCACCTGCCAGAGGACACCCAGTCTGCTGATGGAAGAGCAGTCAGGAGGGTCCTCGCCGTAGGCATCTTTGGACACTAAACCAAAACATTAATCACACAGACAGTGCACGCGTGTACACCACTGGATCACACACACCACAGGCACATCGCATTGGATTAGCCCAAGTCCAGCATGTAGGAGTTGGGAGCAGTAACGCCAGCGTCAAGGCCCCAATGATGTCACTGTCCATTCACACACCTTTCACACGTCATTCATTCAGCCGTGGGGTTCACTTCACCACCACGGCCGAGGGTGACACCCCTTACTTTCAGGAGTGCCACCCTCTCACATTCACACACCATTCACACTGTCCCCTGCACTCCTGACCGTGTGCAGTACAAAAATAAATTATAAATATCATATCCTGATCATTAAAAGACAAAAAATCTCATAACCTGAGAAAAATAAAAAATAAACTCATGACCTGAGTATGTCAAAAACAATAAGATAAAACCAGAAAAAATAAAAGGCCTCATCGGGGATGCCGGGGGCTTCTTCTGGGGGCCCCTCTCTGGCTCCGCAGCTGCCTGGATGGAGTGGGTGGGGGTGGGGGGGCATCTGGAGGTGGCTGATCCCCAGGTGGACCACTCCTGGCAGGTGTGGCCTGCGTGCCCTCCAAGGCCCTGGCTATCCGTCCAAGGTATGTGTTCGTCTGGGCCTGCATCCGGAGCTGCCGGGTCACCTGGTAATGCTGGGCCCGCCGACTCAGCCTCCCCTGCTCCCGGATGGCAGCACTGTTCCCATGGATGGCAGCAGTGAGGTGCTGGATATCCCCCTGCACCTCCCCCAAAGTGGTGACCACTGCAGCGCAATTAGAGCTGACATCCTGCACTGCGTTGCTGAGGTTGGCAACGGAGCCCAGGCTGTCAGCCACTTTCTCCAAGTGCACCGCTATGGCCCCCATCTGTTCCGTCTGCCTGGCGTGATCCCTCGCCAACTGGTCCTGGACACCATCAGACACCCCCCTGGTCTTCTGGGTCGCCTTCCTGGGGCCAGAAGATGGATGTCCACGGGTGGAAGGAGTCGCCCTTGAGGGGCTTCCAAGGATGGGGGAGGGGACGACAGACGGGCCAGGAGAAGGGGAGGAGACAGACAAAACCAATGAAAAGTCCTGCTCTGCCACAGCAGGATCCTCCACAACCACCTCGGCAGGTGTGGTGTGGCCACTCTCCTCCTCCACAACCTCTTCACCACCCAGTGGCTCGGGCACATGATGGCGTGGGGGGGATGGGGTGGAATGCAGGCTGACAGATGATGGCCCAGCTCCGTCATCTGTGGATGACACAAAGCAGACACATGTTGGTGGTCCCACACACTTGGCACATGTCCCCCCCCCCCAAATGCAAAACAACAAATAGGGGATTATAAAACACTTACCTGTCCTTGTGCCTTCCTCCACGGAGTCATAGCCTGCGACCCCCTCCACCTGCTCCCTCTCCAGGCAGCGAGCAACCACCTCCTCCTCTGCGGTTAGGGTGACAGGACATGGGGGACCACCACCTGTGCCCCTCTCATACCTCCTGATGGAGGCCACCTTGTCCCTCACCTTGCGCCGCAGGTCATTTATTTTCTTTTGTATGTCCCCAGCAGTCCGGGTGGAGTAGCCCAGGACATTGACCCTGGCAGCAATCGACTCCAGGATGCCCTGCTTCCTCTCCCGACTGGTCTTCCGGCTTTTTTTGCCATGGAGAAATTCATTCTCCATCTCCATAGCCGAGATAATCACTGAGACCTCCTGGGTATTAAAGTTGAGGTTCCTCCTCTCTCTGGGGGTAGCGGGAGCAGCCATTACAGTGCAAAAGTATCTTCCCTGGGGTGGGGGGAAACGGAACTACTTTTGCGCCGGAATGGCGTTTCCGCCAGCGCTTTTAAGCGCCCAGCGGAACGCATTGCGCTGACGTTTCCCAGGAAGTGGTGCCGACGGAAGTTGTGAGCATGCGCACAAGGGGGCGAGTGGAGCCGCACTCACTGCGCATGCTCCGTGGATGATGCGCTGAACGTAAGCCTCTGCGCCGGGCTCCGCCCATCATTTACATATGATCACACCCACTTCCACTTGCGTCGGGTTACGCCAGCGCATTATCGTTACTCTGGCGCAAGTTTACGCGCAACTGCTATGTGAATTACAGGAATTGCGCTGAAAGGGTCTTCAGAGTAACGTAAATGAGAAGCGTTACTCCAGAGGAAAGATACTCTCATCTACCTGAATCTGGCCCTATATCTGACTGCATGCCATTCCTGGTGTACTTTTTCTAATATACTTCTGGTGGTGTGCACTATACATAATACAGTGCAGCCGTAGTTGCTACTACACTTCTGGTGGTGTACACAGTACACAATACAGTGCAGACATAGTTCATATTACACTTCTGGTGGTGTACCCAATACAGTGCACCCACAGTGCACTTGCTACTACTTTTCTGCTGGTGTACACAGCACACAATACAGTGCAGCCATAGTTGCTATTACACTTTCTAGTGGTGTACACAATACAGTGCACCCGTAGTGCACTTGCTACTACTTTTCTGGTGGTGTACACAGTACACAATACAGTGTAGTGTAGTGTTGCAAAACAAAATTTACATCATGTCCAGAAGGCCACCAAGGAGAGGCAGACGCTCACAGACCACTAAAAGAGGGCAAGCAGGCTCTGTGTCTACACTCAACAGTTCTGTTCATGGATACGGTGCATTCTCTGCATGTGGCTGTGGGGCATGATTGTCCTATTTTTCTGCTGCTGGCTGTGTTATTAAGCCACAACATGCAGAGTTGGTGGAGTGGATAACAAATCCTTCCTCATCCTCCTCATCCTTTGTCACCGAGGCTCAGGGTAGTTTGCCTGCCAATGCAGCTGCCAAAGCGGCCTCTTCCATTGGCTCCTTGTCAACAGTCACTCTTTCCCTAGCCCCTTCATCATGCATGGAGGAGTCCCCCGAATTATTCGACCAAAATGTCGGGGACATGCTTCTGGAGGATGTGCAGCGATTTGAATGCTCCATTGATGGTACCCAGGTTGACGAAGGGAGTAATGTGAGCCTTGAGAGAGGGGGTGCCCAAGAAGGACAAGAAACTGGCAGTCATGTTCCCCCAGTTGCAGCATACTGCCAGGTTTGCTCCAGTAACAAGCAGGGAGGGGATGATGAGGTCACTGACTCTACTTGGGTGCCTGATAGAAGAAAGGAGGAGGAGGCACATCTCCAATGAGGCAGGATGCCCTCCAGTGGCAGCCACCTTATTGCATCACACTGCAGAGCTAAGTATGTTCAGGGCGCTGCCGACTCCCTGCTTATTTTGAAAAGTTCTTTGGTGTGGGCCTTTTTTGACACATGTGCAGCAGATCACACCAATGCTGTTTGCAACCTATGTCTGAAGCGGATCAGGCATGTCCAAAACACCGGCCACTTTGGCACCACATACTTGACCAGACATACAACGACATCCCATGCAGTCCATTGGCAACAGCACTTGAAAGACCCAAGCGGACTTCTCCTTGCTCCTCATTTGGGATCTCCAACCCCACCATACCTCCAGTCCTCTCATAAACCTGCAGTGAGAGGAATGTAGGTATAGCAATCGGTGTCTCAAGTACTTGCCGCCAATCTGCTAGCCATACACCACCATCCAATTTTAGCAGTAAATTTCTCTACACCAGTTGCTAAACCGTAGAAAAAAAATTTGGTCCCAGCCATTCACGTCTGATTGCTAGATTGGCCAAATTGCTAGCACTCCAACTTCTGCCTTTTCAGCTGGTAGGCTATACCCCCTTTCATGAATTTATGCAATGTGCAGTACCTCAGTGGCAGGTTTCCAAATTCCATTTATTTTCACGGAAGGCTATTCCGGCTCTCTACCGGCATGTGGAAGGCAATGTCTTGGCCTCGTTGGACAGGGCGGTCAGCAGTAAGGTGCATATTACTGCTGACTCATGGTCCAGAAGGCATGGACATGGAGGATACCTTTCTTTCACGGCACACTGGGTAACTGCTGGCAGCTGGGAAGGTTGCAGGACATTATTCAGTATCGTTGGAGCTTGTTCAGCCACCGCGCCTCCAAAATTCTAGTGGTGATTCTGCCACAGCTCTCTCCTCCACCCCCTCTTCTTCTTCCTCTATGGCCTCTTCCTCTGCAGATTTGTCCTCTGAACCAGCGGTGCTCCGTAGGCGTTCAAGGGGCTACGCGAGCACTCAGGCAAAAAAATGCCATGCAGTGCTTGAGTTGGTCTGCTTAAGGGACAGGAGCCACACTGGGGCAGAGATTCAGTCAGCTCTGCAGGGGAAGGCTCAGAGGTGGTTGACACCATGCCAGCTTCAGCCAGGAATGGTTGTATGCGACAATGGCACCAACCTCCTCTTCGCCCTCTGACAGGGACACTTGACCCATGTTCCATGTTTGGCTCACATCCTGAATTTGGTGGTGCAGCGATTCTTGAGCAGGTACCCAGGCTTACAGGCCAGGAAAGTCTGTGGTCATTTCTGCCGGTCATATAATGCCAGTGCTCGGCTGGCTGACATTCAAAGGGACCAACCGCCTCATTTGTGACATGCCCACCAGGTGGAACTCAACGTTGGCAATGCTGCAGCAGCTACACATGCAGCAGAGGGCCATCAATAAGTACCTGTGTGAGTATGGCACCAGGACAGCGTCAAGGGAGCTTTTTTTTTTTTTTGCCACGCCAGAGGCTACTGATCAAGGATTCATGCACTGTCATGTTACCATTGGAGGAGGCCACAAGAATGGTGAGCAGAGACAATGCATGCATCAGTGATACGGTCCCTCTAGTCTTCCTGGTTGAGCACACGCTTTGTGGATTAATGGACATGGCAGAACAGCGGGAGGAAGGGAAGGACTTCTGATTCTGATTAAAGAAATGGAAATATATGGCAGACTTTCATACTTCAAAATAAACTGTAGTAAATCAGAAGCCTTGATGATAGCAATACCAAAGGAAATATCAAAAGGAATAGGTCTTAGTTATAAGTTTAAATGGGCAGCTCAAAGTTTGAAATATCTGGGGACAAGGATCGCAGTGACCTCAAAGAAAATGTACGAACTGAACTTTGTACCGTTATTGAGTAAAATACGTGAATTATTGGAAAGATGGAATAAAGGAATGTTTTCTTGGTTTGGAAGGAGTAACATAATTAAGATGAATATATTGCCTAAAATATTGTATCTCCTTCAGGCAATTCCGATTACATTACCAAGGATTTTTTTTAATAGTTTACAAACGGCATTTACAAGGTTTATATGGGCTGGTAAGCAATCAAGAATAAAGAGGTCACTGCTGTCCTTGCCAAAACGATATGGAGGCTTGGCTGTACCAGATACTTTTAAATATTACCAAGCAGTTCATTTGGGTCGAGTACTCGATTGGTGTAGACACAAGAATATAAAGATTTGGCCAAACCTAGAGCAAGCACAGTGTAAGGAATTACTAAGTAGAGCCCCCTGGTGTTATAAAGAAGTAACAACTGATATTAAAAAACACCCAATAATAGGAACCACTCTACGGATCTGTCACAACCTATTCTCTAAGGAATTAATATCTACGCATAATTCACCCTTGACACCCATACTAGGCAATCCACGATTTGTACCTGGCATACAGAAAGGGCCCTTTATGGCATTGATTGAGAGAGGGATATATCAGATTTCCCATTTCAGAAGTCGGGGTAATTGGCCAACAATAAAGGGCTTGATGGATAAAAATGGACCCTATCAGTTAGAGTTCTGGCAAGCAGCCCAATTAATACACTTTTTAAATACTCAGGTGATGCCACTGTACCGAGAACGGGAAATGACACCATTTGAGAAACAGTGCATGAAAAAAGAACCAAGCACACATACAATATCTAAAATGTATGCAATATTGAGTAGTCCATCAGAAAATTTCCAGTTGCCCTTTATTCAGAAATGGGAAACAGACTTGGGGAGGTCTTTCAAGGAAAAACAAAAAACTAAAATGATACAAGCAATATTTAAGACAGCAACTTGCACCAAAATGCAGGAAAGTAATTATAAAATAATTGCACAATGGTACAGAACTCCAGATAAGTTACATAGATATTTCCCGAATATAAAAAATGAATGTTGGAGATGCAAGGCAGAGAAGGGAACAATGGTACACATCTTCTGGACCTGCTCCTGAATTAGGGGGTACTGGGGGGACGTCCGGAGGACTATTCAAAAAATTTGCAAAAAGGTTATACCGGAAGACCCAGCTCTCTTTCTCCTGCATCTGTCAGATACTGCCTGGGGAATAAACGGGAACTCATTAATGCATCATCTGTTGAATGCTGCTAAAGCATGTATACCGCTTAAATGGAAACAAACACAACCCCTTACTTTGAGCATGTGGATTAGGAAGGTGGAAGAAGTGAACAGAATGGAGGACTTGATTTGGACAAGTAGGAAAAAAAGAGAAATATACTGTAAAATTTGGACACCATGGAATGATTTGATCCAGTCTGAGGAGAATGAAGGACTATTGGAGGGGGAGTAGGGGATGGGGGGGAGAGGGAGAGTGGAGAGAAGGGAGGGACATTTTTTTTTTTTTTTGGTGGGGTTGCTTTAATTTTGGATAATGGTTAGGACTGGGTAGGGTGAACATGGGAAGGAACATGTGGATAAGGAACCATTAGTACTAAGGTAGAAGGGTGAACGGGGAGTGGGTTAAGATATTCTGGAAGGACATGGGAGAGCGTCCCCCCATGACCAGACACTAAGAAACTGAAAGTTTTTGCCCTTTTTTTTTTTTAGAGCGAGATAAGAGGTTGTTTCCAGGGAGCTCCCTTCTCTCGCCATGAACCGAAATGGGGACCCAATGGCCCAAGCTCTCGGCTCGGTAGGGTGGGAGCGGAGGGTGGGGGGGATCAGAATGGGTCCCAATAGTGAGAATGTTGTTGCTTGGTTCCTTTTCCTTTTTTATTTTTTCTCTCTTCCTTAATTTTTTGTGGATGGGATAAATAGTAAAGAGAGACTGCATTGTACTAAGATAACTGTTTTTTAGCTAACATGAATGTTATCTCCCATGTTTTGTATAGATGTTGGAAAATTATTTGAAAAATAAAGAAATTGTAAAAAAAAAAAAGAGAAGGACTTCCTCAACTCTCAAGCCCCCTTCAAGAGAAGGAGGATTGTGTCAGCATGGATGTGGAGGATAAAACTCAGCAGCAGTCTTCAAAGGATCATTTTCAGTCCCCAGAAACCCAAGGAGTTGTACGTGGCTGGGAGGAGGTAGTTGCGGATCATGTGAGCCTTAGTGGCCCAGAGGATTCAGGATCGAATGCCTCTGCAAACTTACACTGCATGGCCTCCCTGATTCTGCAAAGTACCCTAGGATTCGTGGTATCAAGGAGAGGAATCATTACTGGCTGGCAACTCTTTTTGATCCACGCTACAAGGGTAAGGTTGCGGAACTAATCATGCTTTTGCAGAGGAACAGAGGATGAAACATGTTCAGGAGGCCTTGAAGAAGGTTTGTGCAGTGCATTTCCAGACCCTGGAAGGTTACAATTTCCTGGAAATGGACAACGTGTTGCTGAGGTTTTGTTCAGTCACAGAAAGAGCAGTGGAGAAGATGGCCCACTGACCGATGCCTTCAGACAATTCTTCAGTCGTCAGCACCAAGGTCTAATCGGTTCAAGCAACCATTGCCAGCGTCTGCATTACATGGTGCAAGATAATGAAAGGGCAAAATCAGACTTGGAGTCCTTTCCAAAAGAGCACCCACTGGGTTACTGGATCTTGAGGATGCACCACTGGCCAGAGCTTACTCAATATGCAATTGAGCTACTGGCCTGTCCTGCATCCAGCGTTCTTTCTGAACGCAGATTCAGTGCTGCTGGAGGGCTTTTAACCGATCACAGAGTGCGCCTGTCCACTGACTCTGTTGATAGGCTCACATTCATAAAAAATTAATCAGTCTTGGGTCACCAGCTATCAAGCACCTGATGCTGATGTAGCCAATTGATTTTTCTATGGATGTGGGATCCCTTGAAGACTGCCTATGCTGAGTGACTATATTATTATGCTAAGTGACTATACTATTCCTCCTCAATCTTGATGATGCTAGCTTCTAAGAATATTTTTGGTTTAGGGCACCGCCACCACTGCCTGAGGCCCAATTTTTTATCTAATATTTCACAGCAGGGCCCGAAAGAGTATTTGTGAGGGTTTACAGTGTTGTGCCACCACCACCACCACCACCAAAGGCCCAATTTTCCAGCCTCTGTTTAATAGGGGCATGTAATTACAATTCTTGATATAATAGTTCACAGCAGGGCCCGTTCCTGCGCTCAACAAGAGTAACTGTGAGGACTTTTTTATTGTTCTGAACCAAAAAACCAAAGGCCCAATTTTTCAGCCCCTGTTCAATAGAGCCACGTAATTAAAAATTGTAATCTAATATTTCACAGTAGGGCCCGTTCTTGTGCTTAACAAGAGTATCTGTGAGGGATTACAGTGTTTTGGCACCACCATCACCACCACCAAAGGCCACATTTTTCTGCCGCTGTTTAACAGGGGCATGTAATTACAATTTTTGATCTAATATTTCACATCAGAGCCCATTCCTTGCACTCAACAAGAATTTCTGTGTAAGCAACGAATGTCGCTTTACGCCGATTGCGTTCCACGCTGGAACGCATTCGGCAATTGCGCAATGATGCCATCGATTGGCGCCGCTGCGTTCCACGCCGGAACGCGGAAGTACCAAGCACAACGTGGGGTTCCTCTCATCCGCACTTCCTGGCTCTATAAAACCACTTCTGGGACAAAAAAACACAGCGTTCCTTTATTGTTGGCCATAGCCTTGTGTATTCCGGTTCCATGCTACCATCAAACTACTAAATGCTGGGTCCATGCTACCATCATTGCATTAAATCCGCGATCCACGCTACCATCAATACATTACTTGCTTTGGGGACATCCTGCCTTACTACCTGGAGTGGACTCAAGACCCTCTACATCATTCCAGACCACAAACAACTTTACTACTAGAAGCAATCCTCTGGGAAGCGATAAGTACCCCAGAAACTATAAGTTTAATGCTTGTGACTTATCTTAGTTTCTTATTGCATATAATTAACTTCCGTGTACATATTGAAATCAGGCGTGTTTAAATTACCTTCATACTTGGAGATGGAGATTGTGGATTCATACTACTATCATAGGATCTGCCATACTTAATTTTGCATGAGTACTCCTGAATAGGGATGAGCCGAACACCCCCGGGTTCGGTTCGCACCAGAACGTTCGAACAGACCGCGGGTTCGCACGAATATTTCGAACCCCATTGAAGTCTATGGGACCCGAACGTTCAAATTCAAAAACGGTCGTTTTAAAGACCAAAATTCAATTAAATGTTGGAAAATGTCATTCATAACCCGGGTCTTGCCCCAGGGAAAATGTATCAATGGAAATTTTTTTTTTAAAAAGGACGTTTTTTCCGGAGCAGCCATTTTAATGATGCTTAAAGTGAAAAAAAAAAATCCTATAAATATCACACCTGCTGGGTGTCTATAGTAGTGGCACGTGTTTAGAAATGTCACTGCACAACATGAGAGGACTATAAAAAAAAAGTAATTAATGCTACTGATTTGGATAGACAAAACTGTCAGGGGCAGATTCACAAAACAATTACGCCTGTCTAACTGGTGTTAGACAGGAGTAATTTCAAATTTCCCGCGGCGTATCACTAGTTTGAATCCTCAAACCATGATACGCCGGCTTCGGGCTTCGATCCGAGAGGCTTACGTCTTCGTAAGCCTTCGGATCTACGCTGCCATCTATTTGCGGCCGCTGGGAGGAGTTCGCGTCGTTTTAATGCGTCGGGATATGCAAATGTGTTTTTACGGGGATTCACGAACAAACGAGCGAGCGTCGCAATCGTTTTCGTCTATTTTTTTATACGTAATGTTAGAGCAGCTTTTTGCTGCTCTAACTTTACGTAGCCCATGTTAAGTATGGCCGTCGTTCCCGCTTCGAATTTATTTAAATTTTTTTTTTATTTACGTAACTCGTCGGGACGTGGATCGCCCGTAAAGTACGCTACATAAACAACGAATGACGTCACGACGTGATTTCGCGCAATGCACGGCGGGAAATTTGCGAACGGAGCATGCGCAGATCGATCGCCGCGGGAACGCGCCTAATTTAAATGTTTCACGCCCCCTACTCGTCTATATGGATTGCGACGGGAGAAATACACTACGCCGCCGTCGTTTACCGTAGAAAATCTACCTGAATTCCACGTAGAGCAAGGTAAAAAACGGCGGCGTAGTGTATTTCTGATACGCTACGATAATCCATTTCTCTGTGAATCTGCCCCACAGTTTCTTTGGTATCTGCTTCCTGGCCAAATCTGATAAGAAGTGAATAATTGCATGCATGCATAGAATAATTTCACACTGACAAAACTTGCAGTTTGAAATACTTCCCCTTTTTTATTTCGATCTCGACTTAATATATGGTTAATGACGTGCATATTCTTGAATATCCAACCTGCTCATTAATACGTAATATTAGTCTTGTGACGTGTGAGCTATTAACTATTTTGTGTTAGGATGGTGCGAAGCATGAAGCAACAATCCCATATATATATTTGGTTTGTCTGATGTCTGGTTTTCTGTGGTTCGATATCCAGACGGGGCTTTCTTTCGCCGATCTATTTTCGACTTGTTTTGCAGACAGAGTTCCCCTTTTTCTTCAGATCTTGTGACACATATCTGATAGCAGCATCATGTGAGCAAGGATTGCAAGGGTTGTATAAGATCATTACAAATTATGACTGTGTATGATAGCAATCAATAACATATAGGGCCAGATTCAGGAACACTTGCGCTGGAGTATTTCGATATGCGCCGCGTAACTGTGATGATGCGCCGTCGTTTCTATGTGCCCGTACCCACCAAACTAGATGCGCCCAATAACGGGTCATTTGCGACCGGCGGAACGTTCCGACGCCAGAGTATCGTCAGCGCTTATTTTCGCTGGGCGCATCAGTCGCGCCCATTGATTTCCCCTGCAAATATGCAAATGAGGGATTTTTCCCAATTCACAAACGGATTAGCACCATACGCTGGCTACATGCGCCGCGCGTATCTTGAAGTTATTTCTACAAAAGGCTGCTTTATCTTTACTCCAGACGGCCACAGGTCAGCAGGAGAGCAGCTACAGCAGCGTTACCGACGATAAGAGCTAGCTGAGCACCCCCACTTGCAGGACAACACCTCTGTCCATGCTTGTCTGTCAAATTTTACAGCCATGGAGGAAGACATCATAGGTCTCCATAGCCGAGATGACGGCTGTCAGCTCCTGGCCATTAAAGTTCAGCTTTCTCCTGTGTGTTTGCGGGGAACGGGAGCAGCTATCTCAGAACAAAAGTAACATCACTGCGGGGAGGGGGAGCAGGATATACATTAGTGCCGGAATGGCGCTTCTACGGGCGCATTTAAACGCCCAACGGAAGGCATTGCGCTGACGTTTCCCGTGAAGTGGTGCCGACGGAAGTTGTGAGCATGCGCACAAAGGGGGCGAGTGGAGCCTCACTCACTGCGCATGCTCCGTGGTTGATGCGCTGAACGTAAGCCTCTGCGCTGGGCTCCGCCCATCATTTACATATGATCACACCCACTTCCACTTGCGTCGGGTTACGCCAGCGCATTATCGTTACTCTGGCGCAAGTTTACGCGCAACTGCTATGTGAATTACAGGACTTGCGCTGAAAGGGTCTTCAGAGTAACGTAAATGAGAAGCATTACTCCAGAGGAAAGATACTCTCATCTACCTGAATCTGGCCCATAGAGTATATAGGATATATATGAGATATAGAGCATGTGGAGCATGTGTTTGCGCATTGAAATAAGCATTTCACCATCTTCCTTTGGCCATTTTTAGCATATCCATAGCAGTTCCCCCCTTGAAATGCTATTTTAATCTATTTTAATCTGTTCCTGTCTTTAATCCGAGATTCCCCACCCCAGGGCGCGCGGAGTCTAAGGTCCAGCAGGTGTTCCCCAGAGCCTCTAGTGGTGAGGATGGATTTCGCTGCAGCTGAACCCAGGTCGCGGCCCTTGGGTTTCCTACCCTGTCTGTCCCTGTTGTCCTGCCTACTCATGATGTGAGACTTGGAATGTCTGTAGTGGAATGTGTGGTTCTTCGTACTTGTCTTCCTCGTGTCCTACATCTTGGTTCACGAATATGGGGATTCCTTGTTTCTCTATACATTTCTTCAGACAAGGGAGTATGCAACAAATTACCAGAGCGAGGAGAAATAGGACGATTAATATAGTTACTCCTATTTGGGTTAAAATTCTCTGCCACCCGTTCATCCAACTGAAGTATTGGTCCCATGGATCTGTGATGCCTGAATTTTTCTTTAATTCAACTGACAGATTCTTTAACTTTTTAAGAGCTACAGTGACTTGGCCATTCGGGCCGGTGTTGTCTGGGATGTAGGTACAGCAAGTGGTGCTGGTCATTTTGTCTATCATAGTACAAACCCCTCCTTTCTCTGCAAATATCATATCCAGAGCCATCCGGTTCTGGAAAATCATTTGAGAATCGGCCTCCAACTGTTCGGCAGTTCCCTGGAATGCATCTCTCGTGTAGTTGACAAACCTTTGCTGATTGTAATATATATAATTTATCCAATCTACATTTTTGCTAAGGCCCCATACACACGATCGGATATATCCGATGAAAACGGTCCGCGGACCATTTCCATCGGATATGTCCGATCGGGAGTTTGATCCGATGGCGTGTACACACCATCGGATCAAATTCCCCGCCGCCGGACGGCGCGGTGACGTGGCGATGACGCGGCGGTGACGTTGACGCCGCCGCGTCACCGCTACGTCACCGCACCAGGAAGTAAAACACTTCCGCGCATGCACCGAATCCATTCGGCAGCGGCGCGGCGGTGGTGGGAGCCGACATGTCTGCTGGTAAGTGTACTAACCAGCAGACATGTCGGGCGGACAGATTCCCACCGGATAGATTTCAAAGCTTGCTTTGAAATCTGTCGGGTGGACAAATCTGTCCGCTAGCCCATACACACGAGCGGAGATGTCTGCTGAAACGGTCCATCGGACCGTTTTCAGCGGACATATCCCCTCGTGTGTACGCGGCCTAACAGTTATTATGGGGATTAGGGCCTCTAAACCTGCTTTTACCTGGTCTCGGGCCTTGAATTCATCAGGGACTCCCCTTGGCACTCCAATGGCATCTAAATACACATGAGGGTCAAAACTTCCAGGAAGGGCTTCCCTTCTTTGTCCTCTTACCCTGTGTGTTGTGAATACCTTCCGTTAGGATGTGTAGAGGCATGATAGCCTTTGCAAGGGCACATTCTCCCTTCCATTGCCCCTCCAACCTAGTCCTCACCTGCATGTCTCCACATATCCACTACACATCCCCAAGGATTGACTTTGATTTTGTACTAAGCTGGCCGGGACATGACTGTAAGATGCACAGTAACCTTTGGAAAAGTTGCCTAGGTTTTTACCCCTCCCTTCATGGTGAGCATAACAAGTGTAGTTTCCAGGGTATATGGTCATAGCTACCTTGGGTATCAGATGAATTATACCAAAGAATAACCTTCCCATCTTTCTTAGTGATGGCTGCATGTTGTGCCCTAGTCAAACCACACAGACAAAGGATATATAGGATCATGATTTATCTTTTCCTACTTCCTCGGGTATGGAAGCCTTCTTACAATGGGAGGTGTGTATCCAGGTGTTCTTCCCTGCAACTTTCACCGATGTAGCTGTTATTAGGAGGACCTGGAAGGGACCATCATATCTTGGTTCAAGAGGGTGTTTTCTCACAAATTTCTTTATCATAACCCAATCACCGGGGACCAGCTTTTGTGTTCCTGTATCTAACTCAGGATCTGGAATGGAAGAGAAAACTTTTGCATGGATACGGGTTAGTTCACGAGACAAAGCAGTCACATAATCAGTTAATACATTGGATTGTAACTGTAATTGCTGTGGATAATAACACCCTAATCTCGGTGCTGAACCAAACAGTATTTCCTAAGGAGATAAACCATGGCTCTCTTTAGGAGTGTATCTTACACTGAACAGGGCAATGGGTAGACTGTCTGGCCAGCTCATCCCAGTCTCCTGAGACATTTTCAACATTCGGGATTTTATTGTGCCATTCAATCTCTCTACCTTCCCACTGCTCTGAGTGTGGTATGGGGTGTGGAAAGCCAGTGTGACTCCTAGGGCTGTCCATATTTCTTTGGTTAATGAGGCCGTGAAAGCCGGCCCCTGATCACTCTCTATGACCTCTGGGACACCATATCTGCACACTATTTCCGTTAGAAGTTTCTTGGCTGTGGTCTTTGCTGTCATATTGGTCACAGGGAACGCTTCAGGCCAGAAACTGAACATATCAACGATTACTAGAGCGTATTCATACCGGCCACTCTTTGGCATCTGAATGTGATTGATCTGTATTCGTTGAAAGGGATATTGAGCTTTAGCTAGATGTTTCACGGGTGTCTTTTCCGTTCTTCCTGGGTTGCACTTAGCACAAATGACGCATGACTTGCAGAAGTTGTTGGTAAGCGGGGTAATTCCCGGGGCCAGGTAGTATTTATTGATCAAAGAATTCATCAAGGTCTTCGACAGGTGAGAAGCACCATGAGCCCACTGCACCACAGCTGGGAACATGGACCGTGGTAAACATGGTCTCTTATTCACTTCCATGAGTCCATCCTTCAATATGGCTCCCTTCTTTGTCCATGTTCCTTTTTCCTCCTCACTTGCTGCCATTTCCTTCAAGTGTGCCCAATCCACAGGAGGGTTCTGCAAGATCATGGTGGCCTGTACCGCGTCTTGTGACCAAGTTTCTTGTGTCAAAATGTTTTGTATCGGAGTGCCTTGGACGTCCACTCTGCGTACGACTTCTCGCACACCTTTCGCGGCATGTTTTGCTGCAGTGTCCGCCAAGTGATTACATCGTGCTTCTTGAGTATTCAGTCTGCCATGTGCCTTTACCTTGAGAACCGCCACTTAGGTAGGAAGAAGCAGAGCGTCAATCAGGTCCCTGAGTGCTGCGCTGTGTTTTATGGGTGTTCCCACTGCTGTCAGAAATCCCCTGTTCTTCCACAGGACTCCATAATCACAGGCCACTCCCAGACGGTATCTTGAGTCTGTATAAATGTTAGCCTTTTTCCCCTCCGCCAGCTTGCATGCCATGATTAGGGCTTGAAGTTCTGCTTCTTGTGCGGACTTAGAGGGGGGCAATGCAGAGGCATTGAGGATTGTGTCTTTGGTAGTGAAAGCATATCCGGTATGGTACCTCCCTTCATGATCTGCATATCTTGATCCATCAACATAGATAGTCAGGTCAAGGTCATCCAGCGGCACTCTGCTAACTGTTGGCAGGTGTGTAGTTTCCATCTTCATCATTTCAAGACAGTCGTGAGGGGTATCGTATGGGTCGTTTCCCCCCTCGAGAAGTGGGAGCAAAGTGGACGGGTTGAGGGTGTTACACCTGAGGAGGGAGATGTTATCCGGGAGGAGCAAAGTGCATTGTAGTCTGAGATGTCTTGCTGCTGACATATGTTTCGGTTGTACTTGGTTCAGCACAGCTGATATGTCATGAGGGGCTAGTAGGATGAGAAGGTGGCCCAGCACGAGATCTGCAGTTTTGTCCAGAAGGGCCTGGGCTGCAAAAACGGCTCTGAGGCATGAGGGTGCCCCCCTAGCTACTGGATCCAATCAACAGGAATAGTACCCGATAGGTCTGAGTCTGTTGTCATAAGATTGGGCCAGTACTCCTGTGGCGTGTCCTTCTCTCTCTGAGACAAATAGCTTGAAGCTTTTCTCATAGTCTGGAAGGCCAAGCGCAGGGGCCACAGACAGGATCTGTTTCAGAATTTCAAAGTTCGTAAGGGCCTCTGGTGGCAGTGTGAAAGGATCAGCCTTCAGAGCATCGTAGAGTGGTTGCATTAGCAGAGATGCTTCTGGAATCCAAGAACGACAATAAGATATTAGGCCCAAAAATGCATGGAGAGACTTGTGGCCAGCTGGAACCGGAATTGCCTTGATCACAGCTATTCGCTCTTGAGTAAGATGTCTTACACCTTGTGAGATACAATGTCCAAGAAAGACCACTGTTTGCTTGCACCACTGAATCTTCTGCTTTGACGCTTTACAACCTTGTTCGGCCAGGTAACAGAAAAGGTCTTCAGAATGGGTTGCGGCATCATCTCGACTGGTGGTCCTCCTGAATCTTTGTATGCTGCGATCATGGTTGGAGTGTATGACACAGGCTTGCTGAATTCCTATGGGTCCATATGGCCAAAAAGAGGAGGAGGAGGAGGCCAATCATTAGGTGCTGAGCTGGAATTCCCCTGGACATTTTGTCCTTGGTGTTGAGCATCTCCCCTTCTTGGGTTGTCTCCATGATCGGGCTGTCTTTGATCGGGTTCCACGGGCTTCGGCATTGTTTCCGAAAGTGTCCGGGCCTCCCACAGTTGTAACAGCAGGCTTGCGAGTTTCGTGCTTGTGGTGGCGGATATGATGTGTCAGAAGCCAACATGAGAGGGACTGCCTTCCTATTACCCTGTGAGGACTCTATACCCTTTGCTACCAGTAGTAGAGTGTCAAGAGGTAACACTCTGTATTCTGGCCGAGATAGTAGCAGGCCTTTCCGGATTGCTTCCCTGAGGCCTGCTACAAATGCAGAGGATAGCATCTGTGTATGTGCCTTGTTTTGTGTGCTGAACCCCAAATCAGTAAACACCTGTAACATCCTAGTATGGAATTTCTCAACTGATTCAGCCTTGTCTTGTGTAATGTCTTGTATGCTTGTTGCTTGGTCTGCCAGGCGGTCACGTGCCCACCGTTGTAACTGTGTTACAAACTCACATCCCGAACCATATGTATTGTCAGGGACGCCACTGTCCACCCTAAAACACCTTTCCATTACTGGCCAGTAAGCATCCCCTGCTTTGATTTCACACAGGCTTACCAGGTCCCGCCAGGCACAGGAGTATGCCTTCTGGATCTGGGCAATCCTTCTGTAAAATGACATGGGCTGTTTCTCAGGGTCTGGAAGACTGGTTACAAGGGATGATGCTTGTTGAGGGTTAAAGGTCACATACATCATGGGTGCGCCTAATGGTGCAGGCGGCATTTCCCCCTTGGTATGTGAGGTATGTGAGGCTGCAACCCATGGGGTGGAGGTCTCCAGTCATTCCCCTGTTGTGGCAGTTGAAGAGGTAGTCCCCTATTTGGTGGGGGGGGACCATACTGTATGGTGTCATGCGAATCACCTGTGGGTCTTCCTGAGACATTTGCCATGTCCTCGAAAAAGGGTTGTGAAAGAGGAGGGGAATACAGTGGGAGTGAGTACCTAGCACCCACTCTGGCTTTTTGCACTGCTCCCAAAGGGCCTGCAGATGTAGGCCGTGCTGCTGTGGATGTGGAATGGGGATGTGAGGATGTCACTCAGTCAGATTCCATACAGATTCCCCGCAGTGCCCTTTGAGGTGACTGGTAGGGGGAGTGTACTGGTTCATGGCCCTGGTAGGGAAGTGTAGTTGCCCTGGTGTCCACATTCGACAGGCCTCCGGACACTATAATCTGAGTTGGGCCATGGCTTCCATGACTGGCTGAACTAGGGGTGGTTGCAGTTGGATTGACGCCCCCCTTGGTCACTAGTACTTCTTGGAGCTCAGGTGAGTGGCAGTGAATGCCACTGCTTGCCTCTGCCCCGTCCTCATCATCTTCTAACATCATTAATGGGTTAACGTGGTTAACATCTTCCCTGTAATATGCTCCGGTCTGATCTAACACTGGGCATATAGGGATGGGTGTACCAACATGGCCGTCACAGGAAGTAGTCATAGGGAGTCTTCCTGTGGGTTGACTGGGTGTGTCACCACTGTTGGGTGTAGCAAGATGGCCACCATCCCGGGGAGGTGCCGTGGGTGGTAAGGGAGGTGGTACATTGGGGCGGAGCCTGATGGGAGGGTCAAGCGAGGGGGTGGTTTCTGAGGGGCAGGGTTTCCTGTCTTGTGTTCGGACTCCATTATAGGGTGGTGGCCTTTCGGCCAATGTACTTTCTGGTTTATGATACACATATACAATATATCCATGTTGATTTGTCTCTCGCTCTACAAACCCCTCCCCCTGAATGGCTTTCGATACTCTGTACCAGGCTTCAGCTGTAGCCAATAAGCCATGATCAGACAAAAAACCCTTTTTTCGTTTTAACAATATCCGCCATTCCTCTGCTTGTAATCTTCCACCCATATTCATGTTGATGTCACATATTCTTGCAAGCTCGTTCACCTTTTTAACTGCTCCTCTTCCTTCCCTCTCTGCAACCAAGCTGCACGCTAAACTCCCTTCCACCGGCTTCTGTAATTTCTGTCCCATTTTTATTCCACTATATAAGGAAAGACACTTAAGTTTTGGCTGCGTGTAATCTTAAAATCTTTCCCTTAGAACAGCAGCGCGGCCACTTCCTCTTTTTAAAAGTACACTTTCTCTTTTTTTTTTTTCTTAAAACGAAAGTGTCTCTACCCTGCTGCAGACGGGCTTAACAAAACAAAACAGTTGAATTCAGTGCGTTCCTTCAAATATCATCCAGACTTCTGACTCTATCCTTTTTACTCTCCTCACACTGCTCTGGCTGGAGTGGACACCTAATAGGTAAGTATCCCCTTTCTCTAGCTTCACCTTCTATCGCTGGCAATGATGCACCGACTACAATTCTAACAGGGTAATGCACATTTAATCTGAACACCAACACGTCTGGAACATCCACCAACAAAGGTTTCAGGCCAAGAATTTCCTCCCTGTACCCTGGGGTTATCACCTTCACCAGCCCCCAGCCTTCTGAATGAATTCCCAACAGTAGCCCACAGACACATTCAGGACATGACACTCCTGGCTCATGTGATGAAAAGATGAGACCGCAGAACACCTGTCACAGGATTTCCTGCACCGATTGTGCATGTATGTACCTCTGAGATACCTCCTGATACCCTGGTTATGCGCCCTCTCTCCGGCACACTTTGCATCAACCCTGAGAGAAGTTTGACCACGTTTCACAGCCAGTTATCGCATCTGTGACCCTATTCCGTTCTGCCTGTCTCATCAACCCACCAGAAGCCAGCACATATAACAATAAACCAACAGGATATGTGACAACCGCAGTGAAGTACAGGATTATCAAGTCCTCACGGGATCCCCACGCAACTACTATGCGTTCTCTTGACGCCCCCTCCTGGTCATCCGTGCTTCACAGCACAATTATTTATCCCCCAGGAGGAGTTTGACCATGTCGATTCTCATCCGTGACTATATAATTAATCCCCTTATTCCCAACAGCCGTCACAAGCATGACAAAACAGAACAGGAAACAGGAAACAAATATACAGGCAGCAGATACCAGTTATGCAGGTTCTTATAAAAATGACCTTCGGGCAAGCTATAAGCTATATTACCTGCCTTTTCTGATCGAGGTAAGCCGACACGGGAACAACAACCAACCAAAACCACGGGACAGGATATAAACAGTAGACAATATTAAAAGTCTTACCGTTCAGTCATCAGAGAGTGATCAATTCTCCGTGCCCTGTCGTCCGCGATGGTTCGTCCAAGTTCACTCTCGATCGGCTTGGCCCTTCAAATCAGGAAGCCCGAGGGCCCCACGTTGGGCGCCAAATTGATTTGGATAGACAAAACTGTCAGTTTCTTTGGTATCTGCTTCCTGGCCAAATCTGATAAGAAGTGAATAATTGCATGCATGCATAGAATAATTTCACACTGACAAAACTTGCAGTTTGAAATACTTCCCCTTTTTTATTTCGATCTCGACTTAATATATGGTTAATGACGTGCATATTCTTGAATATCCAACCTGCTCATTAATACGTAATATTAGTCTTGTGACGTGTGAGCTATTAACTATTTTGTGTTAGGATGGTGCGAAGCATGAAGCAACAATGCTATATATATATTTGGTTTGTCTGATGTCTGGTTTTCTGTGGTTCGATATCCAGACGGGGCTTTCTTTCGCCGATCTATTTTCGACTTGTTTTGCAGACAGAGTTCCCCTTTTTCTTCAGATCTTGTGACACATATCTGATAGCAGCATCATGTGAGCAAGGATTGCAAGGGTTGTATAAGATCATTACAAATTATGACTGTGTATGATAGCAATCAATAACATATAGAGTATATAGGATATATATGAGATATAGAGCATGTGGAGCATGTGTTTGCGCATTGAAATAAGCATTTCACCATCTTCCTTTGGCCATTTTTAGCATATCCATAGCACTACTTGCGCAAGTTCTGTGTGGCAACATTATGTTGAATATTTTAGAGGTGGTGGGGGGCCATTATTGTTTTGTGAAAGAAATTTTTTAGAAAAAAGGGCACCCCTCAAACATACGTGCAAATTATTGCATCAAAAACTGTTATTAGGTGCCCCTGTTAAACAGGGGCAGAAAAATTGGGCCTTGGGCACAACACAACACTTGCAACCCCTCCCAATAACTCCAATTGGAGCGCAACAAGGAGCCACGTGCAAAGTATTGCATCAAAAATTGTTATTAGGCGCCCCTGTTAAAACAGGGGCAGAAAAATTGGGCCTTGGGCACAGCACAACACTGCAACCCCTCACAATAACTCCAATTGGAGCGCAACAAGGAGCCACGTGCAAAGTATTGCATCAAAAATTGTTATTAGGCGCCTCTGTTAAAACAGGGGCAGAAAAATTGGGCCTTGGGCACAACACAACACTGCAACCCCTCGCAATGACTACAATTGGAGCGCAACAAGGAGCCACGTGCAAAGTATTGCATCAAAAATTGTTATTAGGCGCCCCTGTTAAAACAGGGGCAGAAAAATTGGGCCTTGGGCACAACACAACACTTGCAACCCCTCCCAATAACTCCAATTGGAGCGCAACAAGGAGCCACGTGCAAATTATTGCATCAAAAATTGTTATTAGGCGCCCCTGTTAAACAGGGGAAGAAAAATTGGGCCTTGGGCACAACACAACACTGCAACCCCTCACAATAACCCCAATTGGAGCGCAACAAGGAGCCACGTGCAAAGTATTGCATCAAAAATTGTTATTAGGCACCCCTGTTAAACAGGGGCAGAAAAATTGGGCCTTGGGCACAACACAACACTGCAACCCCTCCCAATAACTCCAATTGGAGCGCAACAAGGAGCCACGTGCAAACTATTGCATCAAAAATTGTTATTAGGCGCCCCTGTTAAACAGGGGCAGAAAATTTGGGCCTTGGGCACAACACAACACTGCAACCCCTCACAATGACTACAATTGGAGCGCAACAAGGAGCCACGTGCAAAGTATTGCATCAAAAATTGTTATTAGGCGCCCCTGTTAAAACAGGGGCAGAAAAATTGGGCCTTGGGCACAACACAACACTGCAACCCCTCACAATGACTACAATTGGAGCGCAACAAGGAGCCACGTGCAAATTATTGCATCAAAAACTGTTATTAGGTGCCCCTGTTAAACAGGGGCAGAAAATTTGGGCCTTGGGCACAACACAACACTTGCAACCCCTCCCAATAACTCCAATTGGAGCGCAACAAGGAGCCACGTGCAAAGTATTGCATCAAAAATTGTTATTAGGCGCCCCTGTTAAAACAGGGGCAGAAAAATTGGGCCTTGGGCACAACACAACACTGCAACCCCTCCCAATAACTCCAATTGGAGCGCAACAAGGAGCCACGTGCAAAGTATTGCATCAAAAATTGTTATTAGGCGCCTCTGTTAAAACAGGGGCAGAAAAATTGGGCCTTGGGCACAACACAACACTGCAACCCCTCACAATGACTACAATTGGAGCGCAACAAGGAGCCACATGCAAAGTATTGCATCAAAAATTTTTATTAGGCGCCCCTGTTAAAACAGGGGCAGAAAAATTGGGCCTTGGGCACAACACAACACTGCAACCCCTCACAATAACTCCAATTGGAGCGCAACAAGGAGCCACGTGCAAAGTATTGCATCAAAAATTGTTATTAGGCGCCCCTGTTAAAACAGGGGCAGAAAAATTGGGCCCTGGGCACAACACAACACTGCAACCCCTCACAATGACTACAATTGGAGCGCAACAAGGAGCCACGTGCAAAGTATTGCATCAAAAATTGTTATTAGGCGCCCCTGTTAAACAGGGGCAGAAAAATTGGGCCTTGGGCACAACACAACACTTGCAACCCCTCCCAATAACTCCAATTGGAGCGCAACAAGGAGCCACGTGCAAAGTATTGCATCAAAAATTGTTATTAGGCGCCCCTGTTAAACAGGGGCAGAAAAATTGGGCCTTTGGCACAACACAACACTGCAACCCCTCACAATAACTCCAATTGGAGCGCAACAAGGAGCCACGTGCAAATTATTGCATCAAAAATTGTTATCAGGCGCCCCTGTTAAACAGGGGCAGAGAATTTGGGCCTTGGGCACAACAAAACACTTGCAACCCCTCTCAATAACTCCAATTGGAGCGCAACAAGGAGCCACGTGCAAAGTATTGCATCAAAAATTGTTATTAGGCGCCCCTGTTAAAACAGGGGCAGAAAAATTGGGCCTTGGGCACAACACAACACTGCAACCCCTCACAATAACTCCAATTGGAGCGCAACAAGGAGCCACGTGCAAAGTATTGCATCAAAAATTGTTATTAGGCGCCTCTGTTAAAACAGGGGCAGAAAAATTGGGCCTTGGGCACAACACAACACTGCAACCCCTCACAATGACTACAATTGGAGCGCAACAAGGAGCCACATGCAAAGTATTGCATCAAAAATTGTTATTAGGCGCCCCTGTTAAAACAGGGGCAGAAAAATTGGGCCTTGGGCACAACACAACACTGCAACCCCTCACAATAACTCCAATTGGAGCGCAACAAGGAGCCACGTGCAAAGTATTGAATCAAAAATTGTTATTAGGCGCCCCTGTTAAAACAGGGGCAGAAAAATTGGGCCTTGGGCACAACACAACACTGCAACCCCTCACAATGACTACAATTGGAGCGCAACAAGGAGCCACGTGCAAAGTATTGCATCAAAAATTGTTATTAGGCGCCCCTGTTAAACAGGGGCAGAAAAATTGGGCCTTGGGCACAACACAACACTTGCAACCCCTCCCAATAACTCCAATTGGAGCGCAACAAGGAGCCACGTGCAAAGTATTGCATCAAAAATTGTTATTAGGCGCCCCTGTTAAACAGGGGCAGAAAAATTGGGCCTTGGGCACAACACAACACTGCAACCCCTCACAATAACTCCAATTGGAGCGCAACAAGGAGCCACGTGCAAATTATTGCATCAAAAATTGTTATCAGGCGCCCCTGTTAAACAGGGGCAGAGAATTTGGGCCTTGGGCACAACAAAACACTTGCAACCCCTCCCAATAACTCCAATTGGAGCGCAACAAGGAGCCACGTGCAAAGTATTGCATCAAAAATTGTTATTAGGCGCCCCTGTTAAACAGGGGCTGAAAAATTGTGCCTTAGGCACTGGTGGCGGAGCCCAAAACACAACATTTCTTACTAGCTATCAGCAAGAAAAGTGAGGAGGAGAAGGATATTCCATCAGCAGCATAAGAGGACAGTCACTCAGCATCAGCAGGCTAAAAGGGATCCGACATTTCAACAAAAAGATATTATTCATTAATATCAGCATCAGGTGCTTGGTAGCTGGTGTTGATCCAAGCCTGATTCATTTTGATGAAGGTCAGTCGATCAACAGAGCCGGTGGAGAGGCGCACCCTGTGATCAGTCACAAAGCCTCCAGCAGCACTGAATGTCCGTTCTGAAAGAACACTGGATGCAGGGCAAGCCAGTAGCTCAATTGCGTACTGGGCAAGCTCTGGCCAGTGATCCATCCTCAAGACCCAGTAAGCCAGAGGATTTTCGGTGGGGAAGGTGTCCAAGTCGGATCTTGCCCCTAGGTATTCCCGGACCATGTAAACCAGATGCTGGCGATGGTTGCTGGAACCGGTCAGACCTTGGGGCTGCGGACTAAAAAACTGCCTAAACGCATCGGTCAGACGACCACCTTCTCCACCGCCCCTTCTGTGACTCACCAAAGCCTCAGCAAGATGTTGTCCAGAGCCAGGTTTTGGTAATCCCCCCGGTTCTGGGAACGCATTGCACAGACCCTTCTGCAAGGCATCCTGCAGAAGTTTCATCTTCTGCTCCCTCTGCGATGGCAACATAAGGTCCGCAACCTTACTCTTGTAACGTGGATCAAGGAGAGTCGCCAGCCAGTAATGATCCCTCTCCTTAATAGCACGTACACAACGATCCTTACGCAGGCTTTGTAGGATCAGGGAGGCCATGCAGCGTAGGTTTGCAGAGGCATTCGGGGCACAGTCCTCTGGGTCACTGAGGACGACAGGATCCACAGGCACCTCATCCCAGCCACGTAAAACTCCACGTGCTCCTTGGGACTGTAAATGATCCCTTGAAGACTGCTGCTGCTGAGTGCTAGGCTCCACCTCCATGCTGCTGATACAATCCTCCTCCTCCTCCTCCTCCTCCTCCTCTTCCTGTGTGCTAGGTGGGCAAGCAGGACCACTGTCTGGGTAAAGGGGGCCTTGAGAGGTAAGGAAGTCCTCCTCTTCCTCCCTCTGTTCTGCCTCAAGGGCCCTGTCCATTATTCCACGTAGCGTGTGCTCCAACATGTGAATAAGAGGGACAGACACACTGATGTATGCACTGTCACTGCTCACCATCCTCGTGGCCTCCTCAAATGGTGACAGGACAGTGCATGCATCCCTGATCAAGGCCCACTGGCGTGGGGAAAAAAAACCTAGCTGCCCAGACCCAGTTCTGCTGCCATATTTGCACATGTACTCATTGATGGCCCGCTGCTGTGTGTGCAGCCGCTGCAGCATGGCCAACGTTGAGTTCCATCTGGTGGGCATGTCACAAATTAGGCGGTTCTTGGGCAGGTTGTATTCCCTTTGGAGGTCAGTCAGCCGAGCAGTAGCATTATATGACCTCCGAAAATGCACACAGACTTTCCTGGCCTGCTTCAGGACATCCTGCAAGCCCGGGTACCTGCCCAGGAACCGCTGCACCACCAAATTGAGGACATGCGCAAAACAGGGCATGTGGGTGAGTTTTCCCTGTCACAGGGCAGAGAGGAGGTTGGTGCCATTATCGCTGACCACCATTCCAGGCTTCAGCTGGCGTGGCGTCAACCACCTCTCAGCCTGACCCTGCAGAGCTGACAAAACCTCTTCCCCAGTGTGGCTCCTGTCTCCCAAGCACACCAGCTCTAGCACCGCATGGCATCTCTTGGCCTGCATTCCTGCGTATCCCCTCGTGCGCCTACAGAGCACGGCTGGTTCGGAGAAAACATCCCCACAGGAAGAGGCCACAGAGGAAGAAGAAGAGGAGGGGGTGGAGGAGAGAGGTGTGTCACAAGCAGTAGTATTGTTTTGTAGGCGTGGTGGCGGAACAACCTCCAAAACTACTGGACCTTGCCCTGCGTCCTTCCCAGCTGCCAGCAAAGTCACCCAATGCGCCATAAAAGACAGGTAACGTCCCTGTCCATGCCTGCTGGACCATGAGTCAGCGGTAATATGCACCTTACCACTGACCGCCCTGTCCAGCGAGGCATGGACATTGCCTTCCACATGCCGGTAGAGAGCCGGTATAGCCTTCCGTGAGAAAAAAGTGGCGTTTTGGTACTTGCCACTGAGGTACTGCACATTGCACAAACTCACGGAAGGGGGCAGAATCTACCAACTGAAAAGGTAGCAGTTGAAGTGCTAGCAATTTCGCTAAGCTAGCATTCAACTGCTGGGCATGTGGATGGCTGGGATTGTACTTCTTTCGGCGCTGCAGCATCTGGGGCAGGGAAATTTGCCTGGTACTATCAGTAGATTGACCGCTACTACTAGCTTGTGACACATCTATTTCTACACCTTCACTGCAGGCTTCAGAGTGGACTGGGGGTCTACTGGGGTTGTGTAACGACTACGCTAACACCGAGAAATAGGAGATGGATGGTAATGACTTGTTATGGAGGATACTCAGATTAAACCACCTGGTTGCTCTATGATGTTAAACAGAGCTTTATGGGGTTATTTCATCACAACCTCCTGCGCTATATCTCCTATTGCTGGTGTGGTGCATCTACCATAGGATATCTTGGATTTCACGTGACACGTATCAGTCTCTACAAACATATGATATCAGGCAATCAGGAATATATCATAGTATGCAATCCAGGATGAACAGTATTCCAGTATGCAGGCTTGCTATGGATAGCTGTGGGTACTTGCGGTTTAGATGTGACGAGGTGTGGAGTTCCTTCCTGGAGAGGGATTAATAGCAGGTGCAGGATGCCTCTATGGATCTGTAGATAGCCAGCTCTGTGGTCAAGCAGGAAGTCATAGGTAGTAGCTGGGTCCTTGGTGTAGTACTTGGTCGTGTGAACCTGGTGATCTCCTGTACTAGGTGAGGATCTGTGGGACTCTGGAGGGGGTCTTGGGTCTCAGATGGCGGCGAGCGTCAACCTCAATAACCAGACACTGAGCCGCCATGAGAGGAGGTTTAAATAGCCGGCCTGTCGCGGGACACACGCTGGGCGCGCTTCCGCGTTCCAGCGTGGAGCGCAGGATTCGACGGCGCGTCGGAAATTACGGAATCAGGATGCTGGACGGGGCGCAGGATTCGACGGCACGTCGAAAGTGTCGATGACAGGGTGTTGAATGGAGCGCAGCTGTCTAAGGATGATACAGCTGCGCTCGTTCTGTACAAGGTAACGCCGATGGTGTTACATACTCCCCCCCTCAAGGGGGTCCCAAATATACACCCAGAAGGTCATGGTCGATCAGGGTATCTGCGGTGGAATTGATTAACGAGCCGGGGAGCATGAATGTCGGAGGAATCTACCCAGGAGTCATCAAGATGGCTGTAACCCTTCCAACGGATTAAATATTGCAGGGAAGATCTATGTCTCCTGGAATCCAGAATCTTCTGTACCTCATATTCAGTCTCACTGAGAACCTCAACAGAAGGGGGTTGAGGGTCTCTGTTAGGGAACGGATTAGGAGTGAAAGGCTTAATAAGTGAGACATGGAAAGAAGGATGTATCTTCCAATCCGGAGGTAGAAGTAGTTTAACGGTATTGTTGTTGATGATATGTGAAATGGAGAATGGACCAGTGAATTGGCGACCGAGTTTTCTTGAAGGGATGTTAAGGCGTAAATTTCGAGTGGAGAGCCAAACCAAATCTCCAACTTTGTATTTAGGAGGTGGAGTTCTACGGGAGTCATAATACTTCTTCTGTCTTTGTTGGGCTGCAGAAAGATTAGAATGGAGTATTCCTAAGGTCCTCTTTAAGGTGGAGAGGTAATGTTCCACAGCGGGAACATTGTTAGGGAGAACGGAAACTGGAGCAGATCTGGGGTGGAACCCATAGTTTGCATAGAAAGGAGAAAATCCGGAGGAAGAACTGGAAGCGTTATTATACGCAAATTCGGCATGAGGAAGAAATTGAAGCCAGTCGTCCTGTAGATGGGTGCAATAACATCGTAAATACTGTTCCAGTGTTTGGTTTACTCGTTCTGTCTGTCCGTTCGTTTGAGGATGGTACGCAGTGGACATTCGATGATCAATTTGCAAGGCCTGGCAGAGGGCTCTCCAGAATCTGGAAATGAATTGAGTGCCTCTGTCAGAGATAATTTGGGAGGGCAACCCATGTAACTTAAGGACATTCTGAAGGAAGGCTTGTGCAGTTTCTAGAGCAGTTGGTAAATTTTTCAATGGGATAAAGTGAGCCATCTTTGTTAGTAAATCTACTGTAACTAGAATTGTGTTGGCACCTTGAGACCTGGGGAGATCGACTATAAAATCCATAGAGACTACGTCCCAGGGTCTTTCAGGTATTGGAATCGAAGTAAGGAGACCATAGGGCGGCTTCCTGGAATGTTTGTTGGCAGCACATATTGCGCAGGAATTGACATAATCACTGACGGTCTGTGAAAGCTTGGGCCACCAGTAATTTCTTTTAATTAGATGAATGGTCTTACTTATTCCTGGATGTCCTGCCAGAGGAGCATCATGAAGTTGTTTGAGAAGTAGAGGTTGTAAGGTGGCGGGAACGTAAATCTTATTGTTGTAGGTAAATAGCCCGTTAGGTTCTTTCTTGAGACCCTGGGGCATTAGGGGAACCTCGCTAGGGAGAGATTGGACCAGTAGGTCCCGGAAAGGAATAGATGCTCCAATAAATCGATCGGGTGGAATAATAGAAATGGGAGGTGTTTCAATTGTCTGGTTGTCATGCATACGTGACAACGAATCAGCCTTGACATTTTCTGTACCAGGACGATAGGAGATGTTGAAGTCGAACCTATCAAAGAATAAACTCCACCTGACTTGGCGGGCGGAAAGGGTTTTACAGGCCCTCAAATGCTGCAAATTGCGATGATCAGTGAGGATGGTAATGGGGTGTTTGGAACCTTCCAAGAGATGTCTCCAATTGCTCAGGGCATCCTTTATAGCAAGGAGTTCTTTTTCCCCAATGGGGTAATTCTTTTCGGCAGGTAATAATGTCCTAGAGTAGAAAGCTACCGGATGTAGAGGTTCAGAAGGTGAAGCTTTTTGAGAGAGTACCGCTCCCAAAGCAAAATGTGACGCATCTACCTCTAATGTGAAGTGGTATAGAGGGTTAGGAAGTTGTAAGATTGGTGCGGAGGTGAAACTGAGCTTCAAAAGGTCAAAAGATTTCTGTGCCTGATCAGACCAGGAAAAAGGCATCTTACTACTAGTGAGATTGTTCAGTGGTTTCACGATCGTAGAGAAATCCTTAATGAATTTTCTGTAGTAGTTGGAGAATCCGAGAAAACGTTGTAGAGCCTTCCTGGAATGGGGAACAGGCCAGGATAATATGCACTGTACCTTCGATGATTCCATCTGTATTCCGTTTGGGGTAATTAGATATCCCAGGAAAGAAATAATGCGCTGACTGAAAACACACTTTTCAAGTTTGGCATATAAAGAGTGTGTTCTCAATCTGGCCAAAACCCAGCGTACATGCTTGATGTGTTCTTCGGGAGAATCTGAATAGATTAAGATGTCATCCAAATAAATCACAACGCAAACGTCGAGCAAATCTCGGAAAATGTCGTTGATAAAGTATTGGAAAGTTGCAGGTGCGTTGCATAACCCAAAGGGCATTACGGTATACTCGTAGAGGCCATAGCGAGTTTTGAAAGCTGTTTTCCACTCATCACCAGATCAAATTCTTATAAGATTGTAGGCACCCCTCAGATCTAATTTAGTAAAGATTTTTGAGGTCTGAAGTCGTTCGATAAGTTCTGGAATTAATGGTAGTGGATATCTGTTCTTTATAGTAATGTTATTGAGTGCACGGTAGTCGATAATTGGTCGGAGTGAGCCGTCCTTCTTCTTTACGAAGAACATAGCTGCACTCGCTGGAGAGGTTGAAGGTCTGATAAAACCTTTTTTGAGGTTTTCGTCAATGTAATGCTTGAGGTGTACAAGTTCAGGTTGGGATAATGGATAAATCGGAGCAGTCGGAATCGGTGCATCAGCAATAAGGTCTATGGGGCAATCATAGATCCTGTGTGGGGGGAGCAAGTTTACCTTGGTTTTGCTAAAAACGTCGGCGAAATCATGTAGATAAGGTGGAAGATCAGGAGGGTAGACTTCTGTGAAGGAGATAGAGCAATTAGGATAACAGTTCTCTTTACAGTAAGAGGATTGTAAGGTTAAGGAACTAGTAGACCATTGGAAAGTAGGCTGATGAAGACGTAACCAAGGTAGTCCGAGTATTATTGGAAATAGAGGTGTTTGGATGACGTCAAAAATGAGGCTCTCAGTATGACCTGGAGCACAAGTCACCCAAAGGGGTGAGGTTTGGAATGTGATTGGACCTGTGGGGGAACTGGAACCATCAATGAAAGTGAGTGACACAGGGGTATGCTTGAACACACAAGGTATTTTATTAGATTCTACAATCTTTGAGTCAATAAAGTTTCCACAGGCTCCAGTGTCGACCATTGCTTCAATGGAGAACGTTTTTTGATCCCACTGTAAGGTTAGAAGAATAATAATGTAACGGTTAGAAATACTTCCAGTGAAATTAAATTTGTTTCTGTGGTGATCTTTACCTTCTGAATTCCTCTTAAGAAGGGGACAGGTGGATACAACGTGGTCAGGAGCAGAACAGTACATACAGAGGTTTTGGTCTCTGCGGCGTTGTTTCTCCGCTGTGCTTAATGGACCTTTAATCGCACCAAGTTCCATCGGAAGCTCCTTGGGGGGAGATCTGGCTCTCCTGAAAGGTGAAGGGAAAAACGCATTGGCACGTTCGGCTCTTCTCTCTCGAATACGTCGATCAATGGTGATGGACAGTTGCATTAGGTCCTCTAGGGATGATGGAAGTTGTACTCGTGCGATTTCGTCTTTCAGGGTTTCTGTCAGGCCTAGCCGAAATTGGTTCCTGAGTGCGATATCTGACCACTTGGTCTCTCGGCACCAGCATTTGAATTCAGAAATGTAGTCCTCCACAGGTCTTTTCCCCTGTTTGAGATTTCTGATGAAATTTTCAGCAGTCAACTGTTTATTGGGATCCTCATAAAGGAGGGACATTTCTGCGAGAAAAGTGTCAAAAGCTCCAAGGAGATCTCCGTGTTCTTCCAGATAATCATCAGCCCAAACTCTCGGTTCTCCCCTGAGATAGGAGATGAGGGTGAGAATTCTAATCCTATCAGAATAATAAGTACGGGGACGAAGCTCAAACAACAAGCGAGAAGAGCTGATGAATTGCCGGAAGAGTTTTCTATCCCCAGAGAAAGGTTCTGGAGAACAGACTTTTGGTTCTGGTCTCTCTCTAACCTGAGCAAGGTTCTGCTGGCGGAGAGCTTCATTTTCAAGGCGGAATTCATTTAAAGAGTTAGTTAGGGTATCTACCCTTTGAGTGAGTCCCAGTAGAGGATTCGCTAAATCAGCGGGATCCATCTATATATATATATAGGGTCTGGTTATTCTGTAACGACTACGCCAACACCGAGAAATAGGAGATGGATGGTAATGACTTGTTATGGAGGATACTCAGATTAAACCACCTGGTTGCTCTATGATGTTAAACAGAGCTTTATGGGGTTATTTCATCACAACCTCCTGCGCTATATCTCCTATTGCTGGTGTGGTGCATCTACCATAGGATATATTGGATTTCACGTGACACGTATCAGTCTCTACAAACATATGATATCAGGCAATCAGGAATATATCATAGTATGCAATCCAGGATGAACAGTATTCCAGTATGCAGGCTTGCTATGGATAGCTGTGGGTACTTGCGGTTTAGATGTGACGAGGTGTGGAGTTCCTTCCTGGAGAGGGATTAATAGCAGGTGCAGGATGCCTCTATGGATCTGTAGATAGCCAGCTCTGTGGTCAAGCAGGAAGTCATAGGTAGTAGCTGGGTCCTTGGTGTAGTACTTGGTCGTGTGAACCTGGTGATCTCCTGTACTAGGTGAGGATCTGTGGGACTCTGGAGGGGGTCTTGGGTCTCAGATGGTGGCGAGCGTCAACCTCAATAACCAGACACTGAGAGGAGGTTTAAATAGCCGGCCTGTCGCGGGACACACGCTGGGCGCGCTTCCGCGTTCCAGCGTGGAGCGCAGGATTCGACGGCGCGTCGGAAATGACGGAATCAGGATGCTGGACGGGGTGCAGGATTCGACGTCACGTCGAAAGTGTCGATGACAGGGTGTTGAATGGAGCGCAGCTGTCTAAGGATGATACAGCTGCGCTCGTTCTGTACAAGGTAACGCCGATGGTGTTACAGGTTGGAGGTCCCAGAAGGGCAAGGGGGGTACGCTTTTGTCTTTGGTGTGGGTCTTTTTGGTGTGCTTGCCAACGAGCTGCATGGCAGGTCGACATATGTCTGCACAAGCATGTGGTACCCAGGCGGTTGATGTTTTGGCCACGAAAGATACGCTTGCGACATAAGTTGCAAATAGCAAAGGTACGATCTTGTGGACATGTTTCAAAAAACATGTGTCAAAGAACTTTTGCTATACCGGTCAGACACAGCAGCGCCATGCACAAGCACCGTAGATGTGCGCTGTAATGCAGTGGGTGTGACCTTAAGCTGACCCCTGGAGGGCATCCTGCCTCTTTGGAGATGTGCCTGTGCCTCGTCCTCCTCCTCCTCCTCTCTCCTATCAGGCACCCAGGTAGAGTCAGTGACCTCATCATCCCCTCCCTCCTCATCACTGTCAACAACCTGGCAGTATGCTCCAGCTGGGGGAACATCATCACTGACAAATTGCTGTCCCTCTCGGACACCCCCTCTCCCTGGGCTCACATCAATGCCTTCCTCTATCAGTGTTCCGTCATCGGAGTCTTCAAAACGCTGTGCATCTTCCTGCAGCATGTACCCAACACTGTGTTGAAACAGTTCGGGGGACTCCTCAGGAGGACATGGTGGTACTAGGGAAGTATTGTGTGAAGCCATTGTGCAGAGGGAAGAGGACGCCTTGGCAGCTGCTTTGCCAGATAAACTTTGATCAGTCTGCGTGAGAGAGGATGAGGAGGATGAGGACGGCTTGGTCATCCACTCTACTAATTTCTCTGCATGTTGAGGCTCAACACGGCCAGCTTCCGATAAGAAGGATGAGCGGCCACGGCCACGGCCACGTACTGAAGAGGATGCACCACATACACTACCAGCTTTACCTCTACATGCAGAGCCTGCTTGCCCTCGTGACTCTCTGCCTATCTTTGTTGTCCTTCCAGACATATGTATGCGTTCAGGTGGTATATAACAGCACACGTACAGTGACACTAACTGCGCTCAGGTGGTATATAACAGCACAGGTGCGGTGACACTAACTGCGCTCAGGTGGTATGTAACAGCACACGTACAGTGACACTAACTGCGCTCAGGTGGTATGTAACAGCACACGTACAGTGACACTAACTGGGCTCAGGTGGTATATAAAAGCACACGTACAGTGAAACTAACTGCGCTCAGGTGGTATGTAACAGCACACGTACAGTGACACTAACTGCGCTCAGGTGGTATGTAACAGCACACGTACAGTGACACTAACTGCGCTCAGGTGGTATATAAAAGCACATGTACAGTGACACTAACTGCGCTCAGGTGGTATATAACAGCACAGGTGCGGTGACACTAACTGCGCTCAGGTGGTATGTAACAGCACGTCCATTGACACTAACTGCGCTCAGGTGGTATATAACAGCACAGGTGCGGTGACACTAACTGCGCTCAGGTGGTATGTAACAGCACACGTACAGTGACACTAACTGCGCTCAGGTGGTATGTAACAGCACACGTACAGTGACACTAACTGCGCTCAGGTGGTATATAACAGCACACGTCCAGTGACACTAACTGCACTCAGGTGGTATATAACAGCACAGGTGCGGTGACACTAACTGCGCTCAGGTGGTATATAACAGCACAGGTGCGGTGACACTAAATGCGCTCAGGTGGTATATTACAGCACACGTACAGTGACACTAACTGCGCTCAGGTGGCATATAACAGCACTCGTCCAGTGACACTAACTGTGCTCAGGTGGTATATAACAGCACACTTACAGTGACACTAACTGCGCTCAGGTGGTATATAACAGCACACGTCCAGTGACACTAACTGCGCTCAGGTGGTATATAACAGCACAGGTGCGGTGACACTAACTGCGCTCAGGTGGTATGTAACAGCACACGTACAGTGACACTAACTGCGCTCAGGTGGTATATAACAGCACACGTACAGTGACACTAACTGCGCTCAGGTGGTATATAACAGCACACGTCCAGTGACACTAACTGCGCTCAGGTGGTATATAACAGCACACGTCCAGTGACACTAACTGCGCTCAGGTGGTATATAACAGCACAGGTGCCGTGACACTAACTGCGCTCAGGTGGTATATAACAGCACAGGTGCCGTGACACTAACTGCGCTCAGGTGGTATGTAACAGCACACACGTACAGTGACACTAACTGTGCTCAGGTGGTATATAAAAGCACACGTACAGTGACACTAACTGCGCTCAAGTGGTATATAACAGCACAGGTGCGGTGACACTAACTGCGTTCAGGTGGTATGTAACAGCACACGTGCGGTGACACCAAATGCGCTCAGGTGGTATATAACAGCACAGGTGCGGTGACACCAAATGTGCTCAGGTGGTATATAACAGCACACGTGCGGTGACACCAAATGCGCTAAGGTGGTATGTAACAGCACACGTGCGGTGACCCCAACTGCGCTCAGGTGGTATGTAACAGCACACGTGCGGTGACACCAAATGCGCTGAGGTGGTATGTAACAGCACACGTGCGGTGACACCAAATGTGCTCAGGTGATATGTAACAGCACACGTGCGGTGACACCAAATGTGCTAAGGTGGTATGTAACAGCACACGTGCGGTGACCCCAAATGCGCTCAGGTGATATGTAACAGCACACGTGCGGTGACACCAAATGCGCTTAGGTGGTATGTAACAGCACACGTGCGGTGACACGAAATGCTCTAAGGTGGTATGTAACAGCACACGTGCGGTGACCCCAAATGCGCTCAGGTGATATGTAACAGCACACGTGCGGTGACGCCAAATGCGCTAAGGTGACACCAAATGCGCTAAGGTGGTATTAAACAGCACACGCACAGTCAGAGCGACTGCGTTTCTTTGCAATTCAATAGCCCACTTGCATGGGCACTAACTGCACTCAGGTGGTATGTAACAGCACACGTCCAGTGACACTAACTGTGCTCAGGTGGTATATAACAGCACAGGTGCGGTGACACTAACTGCGCTCAGGTGGTATGTAACAGCACAGGTGCGGTGACACTAACTGCTCTCAGGTGGTATGTAACAGCACACGTACAGTGACACTAACTGCGCTCAGGTGGTATGTAACAGCACACGTTCAGTGACACTAACTGCGCTCAGGTGGTATATAACAGCACACGTCCAGTGACACTAACTGCGCTCAGGTGGTATATAACAGCACAGGTGCCGTGACACTAACTGCGCTCAGTTGGTATGTAACAGCACACGTACAGTGACACTAACAGCGCTCAGGTGGTATGTAACAGCACACGTGCGGTGACACCAAATGCGCTAAGGTGGTATTAAACAGCACACGCACAGTCAGAGCGACTGCGTTTCTGTGCAATTCAATAGCCCACTTGCATGGGCACTAACTGCACTCAGGTGGTATGTAACAGCACACGTACAGTGACACTAACAGCGCTCAGGTGGTATGTAACAACACACGTACAGTGACACTAACTGCGCTCAGGTAGTATGAAAGCACACGTACAGTGACACTAACTGCGCTCAGGTGGTATGTAACAGCACACGTGCGGTGACACCAAATGCGCTTAGGTGGTATATAACAGCACAGGTGCGGTGACACCAAATGTGCTCAGGTGGTATATAACAGCACACGTGCGGTGACACCAAATGCGCTAAGGTGGTATATAACAGCACAGGTGCGGTGACACTAACTGCTCTCAGGTGGTATATAACAGCACAAGTGCGGTGACACCAAATGCGCTAAGGTGGTATGTAACAGCACACGTGCGGTGACACCAAATGCGCTAAGGTGGTATTAAACAGCACACGCACAGTCAGAGCGACTGCGTTTCTGTGCAATTCAATAGCCCACTTGCATGGGCACTAACTGCACTCAGGTGGTATGTAACAGCACACGTACAGTGACACTAACTGCGCTCAGGTGGTATGTAACAGCACACGTACAGTGACACTAACTGCGCTCAGGTGGTATGTAACAGCACACGTTCAGTGACACTAACTGCGCTCAGGTGGTATATAACAGCACACGTACAGTGACACTAACTGCGCTCAGGTGGTATATAACAGCACAGGTGCGGTGACACTAACTGCGCTCAGGTGGTATATAACAGCACAGGTGCGGTGACACTAAATGTGCTCAGGTGGTATATAACAGCACATGTACAGTGACACTAACTGCGCTCAGGTGGTATATAACAGCACACGTCCAGTGACACTAACTGTGCTCAGGTGGTATATAACAGCACACGTACAGTGACACTAACTGCGCTCAGGTGGTATATAACAGCACACGTCCAGTGACACTAACTGCGCTCAGGTGGTATATAACAGCACAGGTGCGGTGACACTAACTGCGCTCAGGTGGTATGTAACAGCACACGTACAGTGACACTAACTGCGCTCAGGTGGTATATAACAGCACACGTACAGTGACACTAACTGCGCTCAGGTGGTATATAACAGCACAGGTCCAGTGACACTAACTGCGCTCAGGTGGTATATAACAGCACACGTCCAGTGACACTAACTGCGCTCAGGTGGTATATAACAGCACAGGTGCCGTGACACTAACTGCGCTCAGGTGGTATGTAACAGCACACGTACAGTGACACTAACAGCGCTCAGGTGGTATGTAACAGCACACGTACAGTGACACTAACTGCGCTCAGGTGGTATATAAAAGCACACGTACAGTGACACTAACTGCGCTCAGGTGGTATATAACAGCACAGGTGCGGTGACACTAACTGCGCTCAGGTGGTATGTAACAGCACACGTCCAGTGACACTAACTGCGCTCAGGTGGAATGTAACAGCACAGGTGCGGTGACACTAACTGCGCTCAGGTGCTATGTAACAGCACACGTACAGTGACACTAACTGCGCTCAGGTGGTGTATAACAGCACACGTACAGTGACACTAACTGCGCTCAGGTGGTATATAACAGCACAGGTGCGGTGACACTAACTGCGCTCAGGTGGTATATAACAGCACAGGTGCGGTGACACTAAATGCGCTCAGGTGGTATGTAACAGCACACGTGCGGTGACCCCAAATGCGCTCAGGTGATATGTAACAGCACACGTGCGGTGACACCAAATGCGCTAAGGTGGTATGTAACAGCACACGTGCGGTGACCACAAATGCGCTCACATGATATGTAACAGCACACGTGCGGTGACACCAAATGCGATAAGGTGGTATGTAACAGCACACGTGCGGTGACACCAAATGCGCTAAGGTGGTATTAAACAGCACACGCTCAGTCAGAGCAACTGCGTTTCTGTGCAATTCAATAGCCCACTTGCATGGGCACTAACTGCACTCAGGTGGTATATAAAAGCACATGTACAGTGACACTAACTGCGCTCAGGTGGTATATAACAGCACAGGTGCGGTGACACTAACTGCGCTCAGGTGGTATGTAACAGCACACGTCCAGTGACACTAACTGCGCTCAGGTGGTATATAACAGCACAGGTGCGGTGACACTAACTGCGCTCAGGTGGTATGTAACAGCACACGTACAGTGACACTAACTGCGCTCAGGTGGTATGTAACAGCACACGTACAGTGACACTAACTGCGCTCAGGTGGTATATAACAGCACAGGTGCGGTGACACTAAATGCGCTCAGGTGGTATATAACAGCACACGTACAGTGACACTAACTGCGCTCAGGTGGTATATAACAGCACACGTCCAGTGACACTAACTGTGCTCAGGTGGTATATAACAGCACACGTACAGTGACACTAACTGCGCTCAGGTGGTATATAACAGCACACGTCCAGTGACACTAACTGCGCTCAGGTGGTATATAACAGCACAGGTTCGGTGACACTAACTGCGCTCAGGTGGTATGTAACAGCACACGTACAGTGACACTAACTGTGCTCAGGTGGTATATAACAGCACACGTACAGTGACACTAACTGCGCTCAGGTGGTATATAACAGCACACGTCCAGTGACACTAACTGCGCTCAGGTGGTATATAAAAGCACATATTCAGTGACACTAACTGCGCTCAGGTGGTATATAACAGCACAGGTGCCGTGACACTAACTGCGCTCAGGTGGTATGTAACAGCACACGTACAGTGACACTAACAGCGCTCAGGTGGTATGTAACAGCACACGTCCAGTGACACTAACTGCGCTCAGGTGGTATATAACAGCACAGGTGCGGTGACACCAAATGTGCTCAGGTGGTATATAACAGCACACGTGCGGTGACACCAAATGCGCTAAGGTGGTATGTAACAGCACACGTGCGGTGACACCAAATGCGCTAAGGTGGTATGTAACAGCACACGTGCGGTGACACCAAATGCGCTAAGGTGGTATGTAACAGCACACGTGCGGTGACACCAAATGCGCTAAGGTGGTATGTAACAGCACACGTGCGGTGACCCCAAATGCGCTCAGGTGATATTATTATTATTATTATTAAAAAGTGTTTAATATCGCGCCGGTCTTACCCATAGGGCCTCGAAGCGCCAAACGCAAAAGTACACATCACCCATAGCAGAGAACAAAAGTCGGCACCGCAACAATTAAAAGGGGTACTAAGAAGGGAGAAACCTAGTATAACATGAGAAGGACTCAAGACACCCCTCTACTGATTCAGCCATAGGCTTGGGTAAACAGGTGGGTTTTAAGTTTACGACGGAAAGCCAGGAGATTGCTAACCTGTCTAATCGGCAGGGGGATGCTGTTCCAAAATTTTGCCCCCTGGACGAAAAAAGAGCGACCTCCTCGACGAGCCTTCCTAAAGCGAGGCACCATAAAATCCAGGGAGGTACTGGAACGGAGGGGGCGGGAAGGGACGTATTTGATGAATCTTGCACGGAGGTAGCCTGGACCCGAACCATAGAATACCCTGTGCATAATACAACCAGTCTTGAACAATATCCGTTTTGAGATAGGAAGCCAATGCAGGGCGACAAGAGAGGGGGTGATATGCTCTCTACGGGAAGCCCCCGTGAGTAGCCGCGCAGCTGCATTTTGGACAAGCTGGAGTCTATGCAGGTTGTTATTAGGAAGTCCTAGATACAGGGCATTACAATAGTCCAGGCGACTAGCGATCGTGGCAGAGACAACCGTTTTTTTTGCTGGGGTGGTCAATGAATCGAAATAACACCCTCAGAAGTTTAAGATGGAAGTGGCAGGTGCTTACCACCTTGCTTATCTGGGGGATCAGAGTCAACCGGGAGTCCAGGATGACTCCCAAGTCCCTGACCTGGGTGGCTCTCTCGGGAACGCTGCCAAACTCCGAGGGCCATTGGGGCAGTGTAGGGGCCAGACTCAAGTCACTGAAGGTAATACAATCGGTCTTACTATTGTTTAACTTCAGAGAGTTGGCACACATCCACTGATCGATCTCCCGAAGGCAAGCGGCCAGGGTTTCGGGAGCAACTTCACCATGTTTGAATTTAAAGTAAAGCTGCGTGTCATCTGCATAGACATGGAACTGGAGATTGTGATGCCTGATGAGGTCAGCCAGTGGCCTCACATAGATGTTGAACAGGACTGGAGATAAAGCCGAGCCCTGTGGAACTCCACAGGAGAGGGGGAGGTCAGCTGATTGAAAAACCCCCAGCTGTACTCGCTGCGTCCTCTCCTGGAGAAAGGAGGCCATCCATACCAAGGCTTGACCTTCTAGTCTGGCAATCGTTACCAATCGATCCAGAAGCACCTGATGGTCAATGGTGTCGAATGCAGAAGACAGGTCCAGTAACACTAGAACCACCGAGTGATCCTGGTCTAAAGCCGTCAGAAGATCGTCCTGGACGTTGACAAGAGCTGACTCTGTGCCTCGCCCAGGCCGGAATCCCGACTGGTAGTCATCCAGAATGTTATTGGACTCTAGGTGACTCTGAAGTTGACCTACCACAGCTTTTTCGGCTATCTTCGCCACGAACGGAAGGCCAGAAATTGGTCTCAAGTTGCTCATCTCAGTCGGGGCGAGCAATGGTTTCCTAAGCAGGGGAGTCACCACCGCCTGCTTAAGAGAACTCGACACCTGACCGGAGGCAAAGGAGCTATTAATGATGTCCTGTATAAACGGGGCCAGGGCCTCCGCGCAGGACCTCATCAACTTAGGGGGACAGGGATCCAAAGGGGAGGAGGAGGCTTTTAAGGCCCGAATAATCTCTCTAACCGAGATTTCCGTGAGTGGGGTAAATTCCCGTAAGGGAATAATAGTGTGATCCCCACTCAGTTCTAGGGCTGGATGGCTTACGCTAGGGGCAACTAAAGGAGGTATAGAGGCTCGTAACTTTAATATTTTGTTGTGAAAGTACTCTGCCATTTGTTGGCAGAGCTCCTGTGTATGAGCCAACGGGGTAGTTTTACTAATGGGATTAGAGAGTTCCTGCGTGATGCGGAACAATTCACCAGAATTGTTTCCCGCCTTGACTACCCTTTCCGAGAAATAGTGTATTTTTGCTTGTAAAATGGCTGTTTTATACATTTTTTGGCACTCTCGGAATTTAAGAAGATGCTCTGGAGTTTTATTCTTCCGCCAAAATCGTTCCGCGGCCCTAGTTTGCTGTTTTAGCAATCGTAGCGCCGGCGTAAACCACTTCGGATTTTTTTCTGCCATTCTAGAATTGGGTTTATTAGAGATTGGGGCTAGGGTATCCAGTGACGATGATAAGTGATTATAAAAGAAACCTAGTTTTTCTTCCGTAGTTCCCAAGGCCAATTGGTCAGTCAGTAGTGTATTCTGGGTAAAGTGCTGTGCAAAGTCGGAAGGAATTAGGCCATTTAAATTCCTTTTTTTGACAGTAGGTCCTAATCGATTGGGAATGTGCGGGGGTTTAATATTGGTTCGAAAGTAGTGATTAAAAAAGATAATGTAATGGTCTGACCAGGCTAGTTCCCTTGTTTGAATATCTTTAATAGTGACATTGTGGGTCAGTATCCAGTCAAGGGTGTGCCCTGCCCTGTGTGTAGCTTGAATTATCAGTTGAGAGAACGAGAGATCTTTCAATTGATTAAGCAGGGAGAATGTGGCAGCATCCGAGGCGTCATCAGCCCACCGGTTGAGATCGCCAAGGATGACACACTTTCCACTGCTAAGACTGGCCAAAGAAGCCAGGTCCATTAGTTCCCTCTCAAAGTCTTTCTTTAAGTGAGGAGGGTGGTAGACCAAGTAAAATTTGACAAGTTCTTCCGGGTTAATCGTACAATTCACCACTAATAGTTCAAATGAACTAAAAGAAGGATTGTCAGGTGCTACTTTAAAATCAAGACGTTTATTAAAAATTATTGCTATCCCTCCCCCACGGGAAGAGTCCCTGTCTAAATGTAAAATTCCGTAATTTGGCGGGATCAATTCGTCAAAAACGGGAAGAGACCAGGCCTGAAGCCAGGTCTCTGTGAGACACAGATAATCTAGCTGCGATTCTCGAATTAAATCGGCTATAAAAGGGGCGTTCTTCACCGCAGAGCGGCAATTTAGTAAGGCACCAGATAATACATTTTTACTATTTCTTATTAAGTGTGTGGTAGAAGATGACCAAGGTTGAGAACCTGTAGTGCTTAACATTGCCTCGAGACTAGTATTAGAGTAAATATGAGACCGTAAGATCCTTCTGATTGATTGATTTGGGATGACGTATGGGGCATTTTTTTGAAGGTCTCTAAGCTGCTCGCTGAAGTAAATCAAGTGGCCCATATTGTGCGTAGTCAGATACTGATCCCATAAACAAGCCCCGCCCAGAGTGGTGAAATGCCGATCCCGCCCACAATGTCTCTAGTCACTGGTGATCGCCTTCAGATGGGGTGATTTGCTGGAAGGTGCTGTGCTCAGGTGAGCAATTCAAACTGGAAAAAGTGCTGGTGCAAAGTAATGATCGTCTGCTGGGGTGATCTTCTTATTAGGACCCACTGCCCGCTCACCCAGGGAGGAGGGGAGTCTCTGGCCCTATAGCCGGCGCAGTGGGGCTCTGTGTTTTAAACAAGGGCTTAACAAGCCCCGCCCAGAGTGGTGAAATGCCGATCCCGCCCACAATGTCTCTAGTCACTGGTGATCGCCTTCAGATGGGGTGATTTGCTGGAAGGTGCTGTGCTCAGGTGAGCAATTCAAACTGGAAAAAGTGCTGGTGCAAAGTAATGATCGTCTGCTGGGGTGATCTTCTTATTAGGACCCACTGCCCGCTCACCCAGGGAGGAGGGGAGTCTCTGGCCCTATAGCCGGCGCAGTGGGGCTCTGTGTTTTAAACAAGGGCTTAACAAGCCCCGCCCAGAGTGGTGAAATGCCGATCCCGCCCACAATGTCTCTAGTCACTGGTGATCGCCTTCAGATGGGGTGATTTGCTGGAAGGTGCTGTGCTCAGGTGAGCAATTCAAACTGGAAAAAGTGCTGGTGCAAAGTAATGATCGTCTGCTGGGGTGATCTTCTTATTAGGACCCACTGCCCGCTCACCCAGGGAGGAGGGGAGTCTCTGGCACACGTGCGGTGACACCTAATGCACTAAGGTGGTATGTAACAGCACACGTACGGTGACCCCAACTGCGTTCAGGTGGTATGTAACAGCACACGTGCAGTGACACCAAATGCGCTGAGGTGGTATGTAACAGCACACGTGCGGTGACACCAAATGCGCTCAGGTGATATGTAACAGCACACGTGCAGTGACACCAAATGAGCTAAGGTGGTATGTAACAGCACACGTGCGGTGACCCCAAATGCACTCAGGTGATATGTAACAGCACACGTGCGGTGACACCAAATGCGCTAAGGTGATATGTAACAGCACACGTGTGGTGACACCAAATGCGCTAAGGTGGTATTAAACAGCACACGCACAGTCAGAGCGACTGCGTTTCTGTGCAATTCAATAGCCCACTTACATGGGCACTAACTGCACTCAGGTGGTATGTAACAGCACACGTACAGTGACACTAACATCGCTCAGGTGGTATGTAACAGCACACGTACAGTGACACTAATTGCGCTCAGGTGGTATATAAAAGCACACGTACAGTGACACTAACTGCGCTCAGGTGGTATATAACAGCACAGGTGCGGTGACACTAACTGCGCTCAGGTGGTATGTAACAGCACACGTCCAGTGACACTAACTGCGCTCAGGTGGTATATAACAGCACAGGTGCGGTGACACTAACTGCGCTCAGGTGGTATGTAACAGCACACGTACAGTGACACTAACTGCGCTCAGGTGGTATATAACACAACACGTACAGTGACACTAACTGCGCTCAGGTGGTATATAACAGCACAGGTGCGGTGACACTAACTGCGCTCAGGTGGTATATAACAGCACAAGTGCGGTGACACTAAATGCGCTCAGGTGGTATATAACAGCACACGTACAGTGACACTAACTGCACTCAGGTGGTATATAACAGCACACGTCCAGTGACACTAACTGCGCTCAGGTGGTATATAACAGCACAGGTGCGGTGACACTAACTGCGCTCAGGTGGTATGTAACAGCACACGTCCAGTGACACTAACTGCGCTCAGGTGGTATATAACAGCACAGGTGCAGTGACACCAAATGTGCTCAGGTGGTATATAACAGCACACGTGCGGTGACACCAAATGCGCTAAGGTGGTATGTAACAGCACACGTGCGGTGACACCAAATGCGCTCAGGTGGTATGTAACACCACACGTGCGGTGACACCAAATGCGCTCAGGTGATATGTAACAGCACACGTGCGGTGACACCAAATGCGCTAAGGTGGTATGTAACAGTGCAATTCAATAGCCCACTTGCATTAACAGCAACTGACTTTCTGTGCAATTAACTAACATGTTAGAGCATCAAGCACAATCTCCTGCCTGACAGATACTAATAGCAGAACTAGCTAAGCTATACAGTTTATAAATATATTGACAACTCCTAGGGATGTCAATAGATTCTCTACAAACTGTACATTTAACTACACTAACTAGTAGCCTCCCTGATCTATCTATCTATCTATCTATCTATCTATCTATCTATCTATCTATCTATCTATCTATCTATCTATCTATCTATCTATCTATCTATCTATCTATCTATCTATCTATCTATCTATCTATCTATCTATCTATCTATCTATCTATCTATCTATCTATCTATCTATCTATCTATCTATCTATCTATCTATCTATCCTTGCAGGATGTCTCCAATTTACAAGCCAACCTCAATGCTCTGTCTAATTGGGCGACTAAGTGGCAGATGAGGTTTAATGTTGATAAATGTAAAGTTATGCACTTAGGGGCTAAGAATATGCATGCATCATACATGCTAGGGGGAGTTCAACTGGGGGGATCTCTAGCGGAGAAGGATCTGGGGGTTTTAGTTGATCATAAGGTCAATAATGGCATGCAATGCCAAGCTGCGGTTTCCAAAGCGAGCAAAGTCCTTTCTTGTATTAAGAGAGGTATGGACTCCAGAGATAGAGATATCATTTTGCCCCTGTACAAATCATTAGTAAGACCTCATCTGGAATATGCAGTCCAGTTTTGGGCACAGAGAAGGGCAACTAAACTGATAAGAGGCATGGAGGAGCTCAGCTATGAGGAAAGATTAGAAAAACTGAATTTATTCACTCTTGGGAAGAGGAGAATAAGGGGGGATATGATCAACATGTACAAATATATAAGAGGACCATATAGTGAACTTGGTGTTGAGTTATTCACTTTAACCACTTAAGACCCGGACCAATACGCTGGTAAATGACCCAAGGTGTTTTTGCGATTCGGCACTGCGTCGCTTTAACAGACAATTGCGCGGTCGTGCGACGTGGCTCCCAAACAAAATTTGCGTCCTTTTCTTCCCACAAATAGAGCTTTCTTTTGGTGGTATTTGATCACCTCTGCGATTTTTATTTTTTGCGCTATATACAAAAATAGAGCGACATTTTTGAAAAAAAAACACTATTTTTTACTTTTTGTTAAAAAAAAAATCAAATAAACTAAATTTTAGTCAAACATTTAGGCCAAAATTTATTTAGCCACATGTCTTTAGTAAAAAAAAAAATCGCAATAAAAAAAAATAGCTACCTAGCGGGAACAGCGACACTAATACAGCGATCAGAAAAATGATCGCTTAGTGACGCTGGCAATAGGGAGTGAAAGGGTTAACTAGGGCGGTGATCAGGGGGTTAAAACTTTATTAGGGGGGGTGGGGGGGCTATCCTGAACCTAACACTAACTTTTTTTTACACTGTCTGTCACACTGACACTAAATGCAGTGATTAGATCACTGCATTCAGTGACACTGTGACAGGGGGGTGGGGGGGGCGATCACAAGGGGTTAATATGCCTATGTGAGTGTGTGTCAGTGTTGTGTTGGTGCACACTTACTTGTGGTGTCTTCTCTCATCAGCAGCGCTGGGAAACAGCGCTGCGATGAGAGATTACATCATTTCCTCCTTCCTGTGTAAACACAGGAGGAGGAAATGACAGGATGGGAGCGCGCTCCCATTGGCTGGGAGCGATCGCGGGGGGGCGGGTATTCGCCGACATCCGCCCCCAGATGCCGGATCGCTCCCGGAGCCAGGGGGACCCCCGCACGCCGCGGAGGGGGTCCCGATGGGACCCCCGAACCGCACTCAGGCGGGGACGTAAATTTACGCCCTTGTGCCTGTACGTGCCCTTCTGTGGCCGTATATGTGCGTGCGGGGGTCCTTAAGTGGTTAAGGTCAACACTGAGGACAAGGGGGCACTCTTTACGTCTGGAGGAAAAGAGATTTCACCTCCAAATACGGAAAGGTTTCTTCACAGTAAGAGCTGTGAAAATGTGGAACAGACTCCCTCTGGCCAGCTCAGTAGATTGCTTTAAGAGAGGCCTGGATTCTTTCCTAAATGCCCATAATATAACGGAGTACTAAGTTTTATAGGTAAAGTTGATCCGGGGTAAATCCGATTGCCTCTCGGGGGATCAGGAAGGAATTTTTTCCCCTCCAGCAGCAAATTGGATCATCACTCTGCTGGGGTTTTTTGCCTTCCTCTGGATCAACTGTGGGTATGGAGTTGGGTGTATGGGATGTACTGTGTTTTATTTTGTTTGTTTATTTTTTTTATGGTTGAACTGGATGGACTTGTGTCTTTTTTCAACCTGACTAACTATATCTATCTATCTATCTATCTATCTATCTATCTATCTATCTATCTATCTATCTATCTATCTATCTATCTATCTATCTATCTATCTATCTATCTATCTATCTGTCTGTCTGTCTGTCTGTCTGTCTGTCTGTCTGTCTGTCTATCTATCTATCTATCTATCTATCTATCTATCTATCTATCTATCTATCTATCTATCTATCTATCTTTCTCTCTCTGTCTGTCTGTCTCACTTCTCTAAGCAAGCCGGAACACACTACACGAGGCCGCCCGGGAGGCGGCCTTTTATAGTGTGGGGCGTGTGCTAAAGCCCTGAGCCCTAATTGGCCAAAGCACCCAGGCTTTGGCCAATTAGGTCTCTTCGATTTTTGGGCGCTGTGATTGGCCAAGCATTCGGGGTCATGGTGCATGCTTGGCCAATCATTAGCGCGCAACGCCGCAGTGAATTATGGGTCATTCGAATTTGGCGTGAACGACCCGATTTGTTCGTTTTCGACGAACGATCGAACGGCCAATGTTCGATGCGAACATTTGTTCGCATCGAACACGAAGCTCATCCCTACTCCAGAAGCACATATGTATACCAGTCAGCTTAAGTTATATCTTAACTGGAAATAATTTCTCAGTATTCATACAACTATCAAATGACTTTCTCTAAAGTATTATCATAAATAACCCATGTCCCTAAGCTACGTGCATGACATTTGTTTTACCTTTTATAGGTCATATTAGCCTGTATATGAGACAAGTTTGCATATGCATTTTACAGTAATCTAGTGCCTGCAGGTATGCAATAATAACTCTTGGCCTACCTTCTAAAAAGATTCCTCTTCAGAGTGACAGATGATGTAATGAACCCAAAACTCTTCACTTAAGATTAAGAGTGATGCCTGTGGTCCAATACTGAATGTCATACTGCACAGAGAAATGTACTGTTCCCCTTAATGTAATTCAAATGTCTGCAGTTGTGGTTCACTTTCGTTCACCATAGTTTGTGAAAATCTGTGAGGGGTTACAGTGTTCTGGTACCACCAACACCTAAGGCTCAATTTTCTGCAGAGTATATAGGGCAGGTCGTATAGTATATACAGGTGGTCCCCTACTTCCAAACATCCAACTTACAAATGGAGGGAGACAACAGGAAGTGATAGGAAATCTACCCCTAGGAAAGGAAATTCTCACCTGTAATGGGAAAAAGGTGTCTCCACTGATGCTTTATCACCAATCCTTGTTTCCCTAATAACCCAACATTTTCAAAATCCAATTGTCATTGAGACAAAAAGTGAGGTGAAATCTTCTGAACAGGGGAACAGACAGCAATACAAATGTTACATGGGTGATAACCCTTCCCTATGCTATCCAAAAAGCTTAAAAATATATTTTTTGGCTGGAGCTACACTTAAAAAATGTACCTGTTCCAAATTACAAACAGATTCAACTTAAGAACAATCCTACAGTCCTTATCTTGTTTGTAACTCAGAGACCACCTGTATACTGCTGTTTAGAGTATATGGGGCCTGGGGGCCCCACGCCTTTTTTTTATTTGGGTGCCTGGTTCCCCTTACAGTAATATCCATACCAGACCCAAAAGGACTGATAATGGTGATGAATCCATCACAATCGATCACAAAAATGTTCTTTTAATTAAAATCGATCACAAAAATATACATGCCACAGCAAAAAAATTGGAACAAAACCAGCTTTGTATTCCCCAAACTTTGTGTGTCAGATCATCGGTGCATGTTGCATTCTGCACAACTTTGCCATGAGAAAGGGCCTGCAGTTTGCCCTACGTGATGACCTGACCCCCCAACCAGACAGCCCCCCCCCTGCCAGAGGAGACTTCGTCTGCTGATGGAAGAGCAGTCAGGAGTTGCCTCGTGTTATGAATCTTTGACCGTTAAACACACACAATCATCATGGCACACAGACAATGCACACATGCACACCACTGTGGTCCCTAGATCACACACACCCCACATCCACATCACATTGGATTAGCCCAAGTCCAGCATGTAGGACTTGGGAGCAGCAACACCGCGTCAAGGCCCCAATGGTGTCGCTGTCCATTCACACGTCATTCACACAGCCGTGGGGATAACTTCTCCCCAACGGCCAAAGGGTGACACCCCTTACTGGCAGGAGTGCCACCCCCACATTCACACACCATTCACACTGCACCGTGTGCAGTATCAAGAAAAAGAAAAAAAGCTCTTCACCAGAGCAAAAAATAACATAAAAAGCTCTTCAGCAAAGCAAAAAATAAAAATCCAAAAATTACTGGGCCTGGCGTGGGCTCCGCCTGGTGCCAAGGCTCCTGGCCCTCACTTGCCTGGGGGCAGCCTCAGGTGGGGGGGGTGGGGTATCAGGTTGAGGAGTAGCATCCCCACGTCCCTCCCTGGCTGCCTGCATGCCCTCCATGGCGACCGCTATGCGGGTCTGCACAGCAGTCTGCTCCTGGCCTGCAAGCCGCAGGGCTTTGACCTCCCCCACAAGGTCTGAGGTGGTCGCCTGCAGCTCCCCCAGGCTGGTGACCGTCGCTGCGCTGTTGCCAGTGACATCTAGGATGGCATCCATTAGGTGTCCCGAGGAGGCAAGGCTGTCGGCCAGGCGCCTCATCTCCTCAACAACCTCTGCAAGGTGCCGATTCTGCTGGTCCTGTTGTCTGGCCAGCTGTTCCGGCATGATCTGGGGAACACCCCTCGTCTTCCTAGTCACCTTCCTGGGAGTGGCTGGGGACCTGGCATATGGGGAGGATGTTGAGGGGCCGGAGATGAGGGGGATGGAATCGGAGGGACTGGAGAGGTTGGGGTTGGACACTGATGGGCTGGAGCTATATGGGGTGGTGGATTGGGCTGGTCCGGGCAACCCATGGTCCTCCTCCAAAACCAGGTAGAGCTCCTGGTCCTGGTCGACAAGCTCCTCCTCAACCACCTCCTCCGTAGAGGTGTGCCCACTTCCCTCCAACAAGGCTTCTTCCAGGGGGGCAGCCAGAGGGACTGGATGCTCGGGGGATGGATCCTGACGGGCCCTGGCCGCAACAGATGGCCCCGCTCCGTCCTGCACATCTGTGGATGACACAAAAGATGCACATGTTGGTGGACCCACACACTTGGCACATGTTCCCTTCCACCCCCACACATGCTACACAACAGATAGTATATAAAACACACTTACCTGTCCTCATGGCTGGCTTTTCAGACTCGTAGCCCCTGACTCCCACCACCTGCTCCCTCTGCAGGAAGCAGGCGACCACCTTCTCCTCCTCAGTAAGGCAGACGTTGCAGGGTGGGCCCCCTCCAGTGCCCCTGGCATGGCGTGAAATCGTTGCCAGTTTGCCCTTCACGAGACGCTGCAGGTCATTCATTTATTTTTGTTATGTCCTGTGATGTCCGGATCTCGTGTGAGAGGGCATTCACCTGGCAAGCCACCTTCATCAGGATTTCATCCCTCCGGGACTTGCTGGTCCGCGCACTGTCAGCACCATGGAGCCGGGAATCATACTTTTCCATGGCCGCGATGACGATGGCCCTCTCCTCTGGGGAGAAATTCTTCTTTCTCCTGTCCCTCCAAATAGCAGCCATGGTCATGCAAAAGATTTCCTGTGTCAATTCAAAAAATGGGAGACTTTTGCGCTGCACGGGCGCATGTGTGGGCGCATTATATACACAGCGCCGGCGAATCGTAGGGAGGCTTTGCCCATGCGCAGAAGGCATCTACGTCACGGCGCAGGTCATCCACGTCACGGCGCGGGTCATCCACGTCACGGCGCATGCTCCGTTCGTCCCGGCGTTCATTTGCATGGGGTCACGCTTCATTAGAATGCAACACGCCCACTTCCTTCCTACTTTGGAGTTGCGCCTTCTTACGCCGATGAATTTCCGCTACGCTGGCGCATCTTGGAGCGCATTTGCTGCGAGAATACGGTACTTGCCTCTCCGCGTTACGTCGGCGTAGTGCATCTGAGATGCGCTACGCCTGCATAAATATGCGCGCATCTACGAGAATCTGACCCTGTGTGTCCAGTATATTGTTTAGGCCCAGGTTCCTGCAATCTCCTATAGTGACTAGAAATATATAGGTGACTATCTCTGCCTATTTCACCAGCACTGCACCTGTCACCAGTGATATACTGTGTGTGTCCAGTACATTGTTTAGGCCCATGTTCCTGCTATCTCCTATAGGGACTAGAAATATATGGGTGACTCTATCTGCCTATTTCACCAGCACTGCACCTGTCACCTGTGATATACTGTGTGTGTCCAGTACATTGTTTAGGCCCAGGTTCCTGCTATCTCCTATAGGGACTAGAAATATATAGGTGACTATCTGTATATTTCACCAGCACTGCACCTGTCACCTGTGATATACGGTGTGTGTCCAGTACATTGTTTAGGGAGAGGTTCCAGCTATCTCCTATAGGGACATAAATATATAGATGACTCTGTATATTTCACCAGCACTGCACCTCTCACCTGTGATATACTGTGTGTCCAGTATATTGTTTAGGCCCAGGTTCCTGCTATCTCCTATAGGGACTAGAAATATATAGGTGACTCTCTGCCTATTTCACCAGCACTGCACCTGTCACCTGTGATATACTGTGTGTGTCTAGTACATTGTTTAGGCCCAGGTTCCTGCTATCTCCTATAGGGACTAGAAATATATAGGTGACTCTCTGTATATGTTACCAGCACTGCACCCGTCACCTGTGATATACTGTGTGTGTTCAGTACATTGTTTAGGCCCAGGCTCCTGCTATCTCCTATAGGGACTAGAAATATATAGGTGACTCTCTGCCTATTTCACCAGCACTGCACCTGTCACCTGTGATATACTGTGTGTGTCCAGTACATTGTTTAGGCCCAGGTTCCTGCTATCTCCTATAGGGACTAGAAATATATAGGTGTCTCTCTGTATATTTCACCAGCACTGCACCTGTCAAGTGTGATATACTGTCTGTCCAGTACATGGTTTAGGGCTAGGTTCCTGCTTCTTGCTATAGGGAAAGAATTACATAGGTGAATCTCTGTATATTACACCATGTTACACTATTGTTGTATTTAAAAAACACCCATTTAGGGCAAGATCCTATATTTGCGAAACATGAGGAAAACGTCAAATAAGGGACATGGCCGCGGTCGTGGTGCTGCTGGTGCAGCTCCTGTTACAGGGAGAGGACGTGGTCGATCTGTGCCAGCTACAGGCACAAGTGAAACACCTTTCTCAGATGTGAGTAGGCGACAGAGCCGGTATTTGGTCGGGCCTAATCCAGCTCTACGGATGTTGAGGCCAGGAGCAGAACAAGCGGTAGTAGATTGGGTTGCTGGCAGTGCCTCCAGTTCCTTCATATTGTCTCCCAACCAGTCTTGTGCTGAAAGTTCAGAGCTGGCGCCTGAAGCCGATGTCCACCATCAGTCTTTCACCTCACCCCCTTGCAAATCAGCCAAGCACTCTGAGCCCCAAATCATGCAGCAGTCTCTTCTGCTTTTTGATGAGTCTGTTAGCATGTGTTCCCAGGGCCATCCACCTAGCCCAGCCCCAGAAGTGGAAGAGATTGAGTGCACCAATGCCCAACCACTTATATTTCAGGATGAGTACATGGGGGGGACCATCACAGCAAGTCTTGGATGATGATGAAACACAGTTGCCAAGTGCTAGTGCTTTTGCAATTGTGCAGACCGACAAGGAGGGCAGTGGTGAAGACTGGGTGAAAGATGTTGTGGAGGACGATGAGGTCCTCGACCCAACATGGAATCAACCTCATGCAGGTGACCCATGTAGTTCGGAGGAAGAGGCGGTGGTCACACAGAGCCACCAGCACAGCAGAAGAGGGGGCAGGGTGCCAAAGCAGAGCGTCCATCCCCTAGACAGTACGCCTGCTACTGCCCAACGCAGCAAGGGACCGAGCACACCAAAGCCAGGTCCAAGGAGTTCCATAGTGTGGCAGTTCTTCACACAGTGTGCTGATGACAAGACACGAGTGGTTTGCACGTTGTGCAATCAGAGGCTAAAGCGAGGCATAAACGTTCTCAACCTGAGCACAACCTGCATGACCAGGCATCTAAGTGCAAAGCACGAGCTGCAGTGGAGTAGACACCCCAAAAACCAAGAAAGGTCACTGGCTCCTCCTGCTTCCTCTTCTGTCTCGGTCTCAGTCTCGGGCCTCTCGGCCTCTTCATCCACCTCTGTAGTGACAGTGCCACCTGCCACCCCTCAATTAAAGGACCGGCAAGAAACACTACCACCTGGGTCACCAAACATCTCCACAATGTCCCATGGAAGCATTCAGCTCTCTATCTCCCAAACACTGGAGCGGAAGAGGAAGTACCCCCCTACCCACCCGCGATCCCTGGCCCTGAATGCCAGCATTTCAAAATTACTAGCCTTTGAAATGCTGGCATTCCATCTGGTGGAGACGCAGAGTTTTAAAAGCCTGATGGCATTGGCTGTCCCACAGTACGTTGTGCCCAGCCGCCTCTACTTTTCCAGGCGAGGCATCCCTTCCCTGCACAACCAAGTGGGGGACAAAATCAGGTGTGCACTGTGCAACGCCATCTGTGCCAAGGTCCACCTAACTACAGATACGTGGACCAGTAAGCACGGTCAGGGACGTTATATCTCCCTAACAGTGCACTGGGTAAATGCAGTGGCGGCTGGGCCTGAGGTGGATAGCAGTTTGGCGCATGTCCTTCCACCACTGAGGATTGCAGGGCGCTTCAGTTTGCCTCCTGTTCCTAACTCCTCCTACTCCGCTTCCTTATCCTCTACCGCCTCCTCATCCAGTCAGCATAACAAATGCACCACCAACTTCAGCACAGCCATGCGTAAACACCAGCAGGCAGTTTTAAAACGTTCCTGTTTGGGGGAAAAACCACACACCGCGCAGGAGTTGTTGAGGGACATGGAACAACAGACCGATGAGTGGTTGGCGTCAGTGAGCCTCAAGCCGGGCCTGGTGGTGTGCGATAACGGGCAGATCTCGTAGCAGCTCTGGGCCTAGCCGGTTTGACGCACATCCCTTGCCTGGCGCATGTGCTGAATTTGGTGGTGCAGAGGTTCCTGAAAACTTACCCCGATCTGCCACAGCTGCTGCAGAAAGTGCGGGCCGTCTCGGCGTTCTCACCCTGCTGCTGCTCGCCTGTCAGTGCCGCAGCGTAACTTCGGCCTTCCCGCTCACCGCCTCATATGTGATGTGCCCACAAGGTGGAACTCTACCTTGCACATGCTGGCCAGACTGTGCGAGCAGCAGCAGGCGATAGTGGAGTTTCAGCTGCAGCATGCACGTGTGAGTCGCTCTGCGGAACAGAACCACTTCACCACCAATAACTGGGCCTCCATGCGAGACCTGTGTGCCTTGTTGCGCTGTTTTGAGTACTCCACCAACATGTCCAGTGCCGATGATGCCTCTCTCAGCGTGACTATCCCAGTTCTATGCCTCCTTGAAAAAACGCTACGGGCGATGATGGAAGAGGATGTGGCACAGGAGGAGGAGGAATCGGGTTCATTTCCAAGGCTTTCAGGGCAGTCATTCACAAGTGTTTCCGAGGGTGGGTTCGTGCACCAACAAATGCCAGGTACACAATTCTCCAGCAAGGGCACAGTTCTGGAGGATGACGCGGTGGAGGATGAGGAGGAGGAAGACATGGAGGAGGAGGAGGAGGAACCATGTTCACAGCAGGATGGCATCCAGACCAGCTCATGGCCATCACTGGTGCGTGGCTGGGGGGATACAGAGGACACAGATGATACACCTTCCACAGAGGACAGCTTTTTGTTGCCTCTGGGCAGCCTGGCACACATGAGCGATTACATGCTGCAGTGTCTCAGCAACGACCGGCGTGTTTCGCACATTTGGTGATTACTGGGTGGCCACGCTGCTGGATCCCCGTTACAAGGACAATGTACCGTCCTTAATTCCCTCACTGGAGCGTGAACGCAAGATGCGCGAGTACAAGCGCACGCTGGTAGACACGCTGCTGGTGCAATTCCCACCTGGCAGCGGGGGCACAGTGGAAGCACAAGGCGAAGGCAGGGGAGGAGGAAGAGGTCACCAACGCAGCAGGGGCACCGCCAGAACCTCAGAAGGCAGGGTTAGCATGGCCGAAATGTGGAAAAGCTTTGTCAGCACGCCACAACAAACAGCACCACCAGCTGATATGGAACGTTTTAGCAGGAGGCAGCATTTCAGCAACATGGTGGAGCAGTATGTGTGCACACGCCTACATGTACTGAATGACGGCTATGCCCCCTTAAACTTCTGGGTCTCCAAATTGGGCACATGGCCTGAGCTTGCCCTTTACGCCTTGGAGGTGCTGGCCTGCCCTGCGGCCAGTGTATTGTCTGAACGTGTATTTAGCACGGTAGGGGGCGTTATCACAGACAAGCGCAGCCGCCTGTCCAGAGCCAATGTGGACAAGCTCACGTTTATTAAAATGAACCAGGCATGGATCCCAGAGGACTTGTCCATACCTTGTGCAGAATAGACACCGGGCCAGCCTTACCCAGCCATTGATTTTTTTCTGATCTTTCCAGTGTTGCCATCTCATCCCTTTAAAAGTAAAAACATATTAATTGCACAGGTTCTCTGGCTGATTAAGGTGCTGCTAATTAAACTCACTTGATGCCTTATCAACAGTCAATTAGCCCCAGAACCTGTGTAATTACTCTGTGTTCAGGTTTAAAGGGATGAGGTAGCAACCCTAGATCTTTCTCACTCTTTTGGGGTTTACCCTAATTTAAAAAATAAATATATTAAAAACCAAAACCTGCTGTGTTGGCTACCTCCTCCTCCTCCTCCACCGCAGCTTCCACCTACACCGCCACATCCACCTCAACCTCCTAATACATATGGACCTCGTCCTCCTAGGTCAAAATTATTTTATTTTTTATTTTTTATTTTTTTTATGTTATTTTAAGTTATTTCCCTATCCACATTTATTTTCAGAGTACTTGCCATGCTCTTCCCAACATTTTTGTACTCAAAAGTCAGAGTCCCCATTGACTTCAATGGGGTTTGGTTTTGGCTCAAAGTTCGGGTCAGGTTCGGGTCCCGAACCCAAACTTGTTTTTCAAATTTCGTGTTCGGACCCGAACCCGAACACCCAGGTGTCTGCTCAACTCTAGACAGTACATTACAGCCGCTAGCAGTTTTAAATGACTTTTCCTTTAGAAATATCATTTTGCTGCAGAACTGTTCTAAACACGGGAAAACTGTGACACTTTACAGGTTACCCCCCAGGCACAATATATAAAGGAATATTTCAATTTTATTGTTTCACTTTAAGCATTATTAAAATCACTGCTCCCAAAAAAAGCTGCTGTTTTTAAAACTTTTTTTTCTGCATTGATACATGTCCCCTGGGGCAGGACCAGATACCCAAACACTTTTTATGGCAATAACTTGCATATTAGCCTTTAAAATGAGCACTTTTTAGTTTTTACATTCGTGTCCTACAGACTTTATCAGTGTTTGCGTGGTAGCACAAACTTTATGCTTGTTCAAAAGTTCTGCTGCGAACCGAACTAGGGGGGTGTTCGGCTCATCCCTTATGGGGAGGTAAACAAGCTATAAAAACTCCATATAGTATTAAACCAAAAAAACATTATATATTGCAGATTACCGAGCTATAAATGTGGTTGTTGCATTCGTTTTCTTTTTTCTTTATTTCACTTGGTGATCCAGCCAGTAACACACTTCCTGTTTAGGGGGGCTCCTTTGGAGAAACAACAGAGTCACCGTTGGACAGCAGCACTGTCTGGAGGGGGTAGTGTTAGATGGACTTTTAGATTCAGATGAACTCACATAAGTAACTATTAATTTAAAGCCTAAATCCAGCTAACACTTTTTAAGCAGTTACAGAAACTACTTTTTTGGGGGGGGGGGGGTTTGTCTCAAACCTGTAACTTCCACTTTCCTGGAGCGCTTGCTCTGTGAGGCTAGGTTCACTCTAGTGTAAACTGGATGCAGATTTGCCAAAATCATATTTGCATGACAGGAGATTCTGATTGGCTCTCAATAGAGCCTGTTCACACATCTTTGGAGCAGCTGCAAAGTGAATTGCACAGAAGTTCTGTGCGTCTTTGCGTGGGCGTCCGCTGAATTTTTTTTGGTGGGGGGGGACGCTTCGGCAGTGGCGATACACATCGCATTTAACCCGTCTCTGGTGGAAGAGGACAAATTCTCTGTTGTTAGGTACCTTTCGACCAGGTCTACACATTTGTCTGCGGTTTCCGGACCACCATGGTTCACCCATTTCTGCAGGGTGTTAGGAAGAGACCTAAGAAATTTGTCCATGACTACTCGCTCCAAAATTTTTGTTCCGGACAGAATTTCTGGCTGCAGCCATTTCTTAGCCAAATGGATGAGGTCATACATCTGCGACCGAGGTGGCTTCCTCAGCTGAAAACTCCAATTGTGGACCCGCTGAGCACGGACAACCAGGGTTACACCAAAATGGGCCAATATTTCCTCTTTTAACCGATCATAGTTTTTTGTGTCTGCAAGCTCCAAATCAAAATATGCCTTTTGGGCTTCTCCAGATAATAGGGGGGCCACTAGTCCAGTCCACTGTTCTTTAGGCCAATTCTCTTTTTCCGCTGTTCTCTCAAACGTGGTCAGAAACATCTCAGGGTCATCATCTGCAGTCATCTTTGGCAATAAGTGTCTTACCCAAAAAGTCGGTATGTTACTGGCCTGACTCCCAGCCTGGGTCTGCTGTCTCTGAAGCTGTTTCACGACGGCCTCCATTTGCTGCTGGTGTCTCTGTTCCAAGCCTGCAATGCTCTCTCGGTGAGCTGCAAGGCTCTTTTGGTAAGCCTGTTGTTGAGCTGCAATGCTCTCTAGGTAAACCTGTTGTTGAGCTGCCATGCTCTTTTAGTGAGCTGCAAGGCTCTCTTGGTGAGCCTGTTGTTGAGCTGCGTGAGCCTGTTGTTGAGCTGCAAGGCTCTGATGAAAACCTGCATTTGTCTGCTGTTGATTTGCATTTGCTATAGCCAGCTGTTTCAGTATCTCCTCCATTTTGGGTTTACTTTAACTGCCCGCATTCTCCACCATGTGTAAGGGGTTAGCTTCGGTAGCCGGGGTGTGTGACCCCCTGGATGGGTTCACTACACACTGAACTATACAGAGAGGCAGCCGAAGACGGTTGAAAACAAAGAGTTTGTAAAATACACACCAAACTCATCGCCAATCGTTTAATAGATTTAATGCCCCTGCTCATACATAAAGACCAGTCTGGCTTTATTAAAGGCAGGCAAACCTTTGACGCAACCCGCAGACTTATCAACATCATTCACACTGCCGAATCGACCCGAACGCCTTCTCTGCTCCTGTCCCTGGATGCGGAGAAGGCGTTCGATCGGGTTCACTGGGGATATATGCACGCCACCCTTGAAAAGTGTCCCATTCTGTCTGCCATTATGGCTCTATACTCCTCCCCCTCTGCCCAGGTCTACACCTCGGAAATCCTTTCGAAACCCTTTTTAATCTCTAATGGCACTCGCCAAGGATGCCCCCTATACCCACTAATCTTCGACCTTGTCATTGAGCCCTTAGCCGAACACGTTAGATCCCACCACAGGATAACTGGATTTAAAATTGCCTCATTAGAACATAAAATTAGCCTCTTTGCAGACGATGTGATAATCATGCTGACAGACCCTCCCTCATCCCTGGCCTCGGTGTAGCTGCTACTGCAGAGATTTGGTGCCGTATCTTTCTACAAAGTAAATGAACAGAAATCCTACATTTTAGACTTGGGGCTAGACGCCATAACTACACTGAGGCCAAACAAATGCTTATCCGAGAAACTCCAAAATTTCCAAACATGAATTTTCCTGGACAGGCAGACTCACGGCTTTCAAAATTATGATATTACCCAGGTTTGCTATACATCTTCCGGACCCTTCCTATACCCCTCCCGAACTCTTATCTCAAAGCCTTACAATCTATCTTGAGAAACTACGTTTGGCAGGGCAAACCACCTAGATGTAGCCAGGCTAAAACTGTCAAACATAAATCTGCTGGAGGCATGGGATACGTTGACATAACGGACTACTATAGGGCCACCATTCTCTCACAGACTCGGGAGTGGATGGTGACATCCCCTAATCCATTATGGTGCGCTATAGAAGCCGCCATGGTTCCAGGATCCAATCTATCCCACTGGTTGTATAGCACAACCACTGGTTCCCCACAACTCGGTCTCTACTTCCCCACCATACAAGCCTCTGTCAAAGTCTGGAAGACACTGAAAACCTCCACGTGGAAAACTCTCCCGACCAAACCTATACCCATGCCTATAGAGACACTGACACTCCTCACTCCTGACCTGAACATCCCTACCTGGCTTTCTGACATTGTTACCCACATTCATGAATTACGCCCCCTAATCGCTAACTCATCGTTTTCTCAAATTCAAAAAAACTCATCAAGCACCTACCTCAGACTATTTTACTTATTACAGACTTCAACACTGTCTTAGGGCCAACCCCTCCCTTGACGGCTCCTTGCCGGCAAACCTATGGCGATTCTTCTCCGCTGACAGCTCTTCCACAACAGGCATCTCTTTACTATATAATACCCTACAAGAAAAGACGTCTTTCCATAAATCAAAACCTCTCATTGACTGGGAGTCTGACTTAATTACCCAATTCTCAGACCAACAATGGCAAGCAGCGATCAAGTCCATTTACAAATGCACCTCCTGTACCTCCCTCTGGGAACTCTCGCAAAAACTGATGATGAGATGGTACCTAACACCTTCTAGGATAGCTAAGTTCCACCCCACACCTCTCCTACTTGCTGGAGAAATTGCAACTCCACAGGTACTCTCCTGCACATTTTCTGGACATGCCCACGTCTTAAGAACTTATGGTCGGCAGTAGAGACACTGCTCAAAGAAGTTCTCGGTTTCCCTGTTCCACTGACCACGCAGCTGGCTGTTCTAAATCTGACCATTGACGACATACCACCCCCTCTGCAACTGGTGACCTCACACATACTATTGGCAACTAGACTCTTAATTGCTAAGCGCTGGAAATCTGTAGACACCCCCTCATTAGCTGAAGTAGTGAACTTAGCGCAAACCCACTATTCCTACGAGACCATCCTTGCTTGAGGTAAACACACGTACACCACACTGCTAAACCTTTGGAACCCCTGGCAACGCTGGTACACCTACAAGTGGATTCAATGATCCCCCCGTTTCTTTTTTGCTGAGTATACTGAATGTTCTTAATGCTCTCAGTTTGCCATACCCCTATTTTGGCGCTCTTGCATTGCTCTTGTCCTCTCTCCCCCTTGCATATTTCCCTCCCTCTCCCCCTTCCCCACCCCTCTTGTTATTTGTTATCTGTTTATATGGATACATCTTGTTGCAACGTTACAGTTTAAACTACTTTCTCCTTTATTAGGACTGCTTGTTCTCTTCAATACGCACTTATCCCTTTTAAGTGCACATGTCTTGTTTAAAGATCCTGTATTGCATGTGGGTTTTCACCCAAAAGTTTGCTTACTATTGTACTAGACATAATCTCAATAAAAATTATTTGAAAGAGAAAACAAAGAGTTTGGTTTATTCTTCCATATTGCTGGAAACAAGTCCACGCATCCAAACAGTATAAACAAAACAAAACATAAAATAAACCCTGGCCACTTGGGGCATCTACCTTCACCAGTCTGGCACAGCCTACTGCTGGATAGACACTGCTGGTCATACAGCAGAGAAACAATAGTCTTTTTGATTTTTATCACACAGAAAAATCAACAACCACCTCACCTCTTCAGAAGTCTTTCTAACTGCTCTCATTAACTCAAAAAGCTTTAGGATACAGCAATCAGTAGTCATCCTCTGGATGATTTATAGAGGCCTTAATTGCCTCATACTGAACAGCTGAAGTTTTCCAACGCCCTAAACCTTGCTGGCTACCTCTGTAGCTGCCACCTGGTAGTAATTGGTGTATTGTCTAAACAAGGCAGAAATGTATCTCCCATCTGTGACAACACCCACAGATTTACCTGACTTCCTGTCACACTATATAACCAATCAGTGCATATCTGTTATATCAGGGGTGAACCCAAAATATAAAAGCTGGCATGACTCAAGAAAACTGACATGAATCAAGAAACAGTTCCAAAAAAAGGCTCCATATAATATATTTCCAATGATAATGATAACGGATCTTCTCGAGTGTATGTACACACTGGTGTCGGGTGCAGGAGCGCACTTGGCACCTCGCTTCAGCTCTGCTTTGTGTATGTATCTTCAGCTGGGAGACTTTAATCCCGGGGCTGTCTGCACACCAAACTTTACACGCCCCTCCCCCTTCCAGTTAATTATTACAGCCAGAGCTTCTGGCCCTTCCGCCAACCTTTCTTCTATCGTCCTTTCTTTCTCTCCTTTCTTTTCCCCCTTACTCCTTTTATGTTTTTGAAGCTCCTTTTCTTCCTAACAGAATATAATCCTCTTTAGACATCTCAGGCCACGTACACACGATCAGACCGGTCCGATGAGACTGGTCCGATGGTCACGCTGAAGTGGTCTGATGGTCTGATGTGCGTACACACCATCAGTCCAAAATCCCATCGGGCCAGAACGCGGTGACGTAGAACACAACGACATGCTGAAAAAACGAAGGTTAATGCTTCCAAGCATGCATCGACTCGATTCTGAGTATGCGCAGGTTTTTGGTCCGATGCTTTTGTGTACTAACTATCGTTTTGGTCCGACGGACAGGTGTCCGTCGGACAGATTTTAAAGCAAGTTTTCAAATTTTGGTCCGACGGACAACAGTCGGATGGGCCGTACACACAATCAATTTGGTCCGATGAAACTGGTCTTCAGACCAGTTTCATCGGACCGATCTGATTATGTGTACGCGGCCTCAGATGTAGCCTATGCGGTTGACATAGTTGTAATTTTTGAATAAATTATAATCTCAAACAGCTCATTCATAGCTCTTCTACACCACCAGCAGGTTATATCCAGTTATATTTTTACACTTCATAGTAGTATCAAATTGTAATTTGAGCTTCTTTTCCTCTATTATAATCTGTTCACTCATAATATTTGTTATGTATTTTCTTGTATGCTTAATAACATCTTTTAAGGAGAGGTAGTTTTCAGGCACTTTACAGGCACTGTTTTTAGTGCTAAGTGGGAAGGGGTCTTAGGCCGCGTACACACAACCAAATCTGTCTGCTGGAAACGGTCTGCCGGACCGTCCCAGCAGACAGATTCGATCGTGTGTACGGGCGAGCAGACGGATTTGGCCAGCCGACAGATTTGAAAGCATGCTTTCAAATCTGTCGGCTGGGAACCCGTCCACCCGACATGTCTGCTGGTTAGTACGCTAACCAGCAGACATGTCTTCTCGCACACGCGTCGAATGGATTCGACGCATGCGTGGAAGTGATTTACTTCCTGATGCGGTGACGGGTAAAGGTCAGTACACACTCTGGGCCAAATCCACATACCTTGGCCACCCGCGCGGCGTGTCCCATTTACGCTACTTCTCCTTTTCCTCAAAGAAATGCCGCTGTAACTTACTGGGGCGTAGCGTAAATGGTCCGGCGTTCGCGGGTGTAATTCAAATTTACTAGTGGGGGGCGTGTTTTATTATAATTATGAATGACCCGACACTGCGCATGCACCGGCCGTGGACGTATCCTAGTGCGCATGCGTGAAATCACGTCGCAAATAGTTAAAACGATGTGAACGTAACTTACGCCCAGGCCCATTCTGGATCGGCATACGTAAACGACATAAACGCCGTACAACACAACGCTGTCCCGACGTCCATACTTAACATTGGCTGTGCCTCCATATAGCAGGGGTAGCTTTACGCCGGAGATAGGCTTACGCAAACTACGTAAATGGAATGCACCGGCAACTCGTACGTTCGTGGATTCGCGTATCTCGCACATTTGCAAATTTTACGCTGGAAATAGACGGAAGCGCCCCTAGCGTCCAGCGTAAATATGCACCTAGGAGACGACGATGTAATAATGTTACACCAGACGTTTCTTAGCGTAATTTTGTTTTGTGGATACAAAACAAAGATACGACGGTGGGAAATTAGGATTATGCCGGTGTATCTGTAGATACGCTGGCGTAATTCTTTGTGGATCTGGCCCTCTGTGTACAGACAAACTTCATGTAGCCATTTTGCATTGCATTTATAGAAAATTACAGTGGCTACAGATTGAAAAGTAAAGGTAATTTTTTTTTCTTTTTTTTTAAAGTGTATTTTGTGCGTGTACTCGAGAGAGGAGCCGGACTGCAGGGGTTGGGAGTAGGCAGACCTCCCCCAGAGGCAATCTGCCATCTTTCTCCATGCCCCCTGGTGACACAGCCCGCCCTACCTGCTCCACTTTGAAGCCCAACGGGTCACAGGGACTCCCCTATGAGGGAGTGAGAGGATCCAGGCCGCTCAGCCAGCCCCGTTAGTCCTTCGCCTCTCTTTTTTAGAGACCGCGTGGCCAAGGTGCGTGCATGTTAACCCAATTTCAAGTGCGTGTAAGTGTGGTGTTTTTTTGTGGGAGGGGGGTGGGCATACTAATCGCAGGCTTACCTCGCATAGCACACGCACCGGGAGCCGGGCTGAGACCACCAAACTCAATTCACATGCAGCCGAGATCGGGATCCGAACCCTTAGCTGCAGAAGTGAACGGCTTGTCAGCGCAGTGCCAATCGCACTGAGCCACCGCAGCTCCTAAAAAAGGTAATTTTTAATAACATTCAATTACAATATGATTTGTATCACAATTGTACAAGCTATATTATTTTTTCTTTATTTGCTATGTTTTTCCTCTACGAAAGTGGAGTTAACCTTTAAGCAGTTTATAATAACAATGCATAGTTGACAGTGCTTGTATGTAAATAAAAAGACAAGTAAGACAAACAGTGCATTTTAAAAAAAGAAAAAAAACACAAAACATACTGTTCTGTTTTTTTTTTAAACAACTGGAAGGCAGGTTACATTGGGAAAAAAATCTATTTAAGCAGCTAGCACTATTCTGTATGCCTATTACTTCAAAGGAGTACAATTCAAATGCAGATTTGCAGCCAGTATTCTGCTGTTATTGTGACATTGTACAAAGAAAACAACAATTCCCAGAGGCATACCAAAACAATACTAATTGCAGCAAGAAAAAACTTAGGAACTTCCAAGGTCCCATACTTTTTAGAGTACACACGGAATTTTCAGCATGCATAGACTGAACAGGACTAAACCCTATTACCCTTAAAGCGGAGGTTCACACAAAAAGTGAATTTCCGCTTTTTGGAACCCTCTCCCCCTCCGGTGTCACATTTGGCACCTTTCAGGGGGAGGGGGATGCAGATACCTGTCCAAGACAGGTATTTGCACCACTTCCTGGTTCTGACTCCCGCGGGAGTCCAGCCCCCCTATGTCACCCTCCCGCGCTGTCTTCTGGGAAACATTGCTCCCAGCAGAGAGCGGGGACCAATGACGGCGCGCTGCAATGCTGGCGCATGCACAGTAGGGAACTGGGTAGTTCATTTCCTGATTCTCCTACTCAGGATGGCGGCGGAAGCTGCCGAGGACCGAGCGATTGCTCAGCCTCGTCTGCTGAGATCGTGGGCGCGCTGGAAAGGTAAGTGTCCATTTTTTAAAAATCAGCAGCTGCAGTATTTGTAGTTGCTAGTTTTAAAAAAAAAATGTCGGAACCTCCGCTTTAACTCAATTTTAACCATATGGTAAATGTAGGAGGCAGGACAGTAAGAGGATATCCGCACCACAGTTGTTGTAAATTGTAGACTGTTACTGCTTTAAAATTACTCAATAAACAGTAAATAATGACCACTGATATTATATTACATATTATACATACATTAAATATACTGGGGTCATTTACTATCACCAGGGAAATACTGGGCACTATTACATATAACAGCTCTCATTTAAGTCAATTAAGATTTCAACAGGCGAACATGCGTAAATTTGGAAATCATCGCTAATTAGCAATTCTGCATATAGGCAAATGCCAATTTCTACCAAGTTATTATATAGCACTGCACTTCAACCATGATCCATGTATGTAAAAAAAAAATTATGTGAGATGTGCTCTACCTCGTGTGCATCTATTGATGTGTAGTTGCAATATTAGCATTCCTAGTGTTTTTCCTTCTTTTGCTAACGAATGCAGTTAAGAATGATTATTACAGTGTGATGTCTGCTATTCTGTAAAGTTACATGTTTTAAATATTTAGGTTATCTATTTGTTGTATGCTGTTTTTTCATGGTGGTAATTATTTATGTTCATTCTTTAATCATACTACACTATTATGCAGGTCTTAGCGTATTTAGCACGATGTCTGCTCAGATGTCTACACAGCCCTCACGGTATGAGTTCAAATCCCTACCATCCACCAGCTATGTTTATTTTTTTAGTGCACAATAGACATGTGCATTTGTTTTCGTTAGAATGCATTTTCGGCCGAAAATCTGTTTTTTTCGTTATCGTTTTAACAAACGATAACGAAAGCGCAAGAAACGAAATCTGAAAGATCCGACATAAAAAATGCTTTATTTTTGCTTTCGTTGCGGTAAAAATTCGATATAGAGAGATTCGACATTATAGGGAAAAGATTCGACATTATAGGAAAAAGATTCGACATTATAGGGAAAAGATTTTGATTTATGAGAAAATAGATTCGACATTATTACTAGTCATACAACATTAGAATTCTTGTAGGCGGAATATTCGAACGGAAATGTACGTTCCGTCGAATATTCTTTTGACCATTCGACAGAAAACAAGTATTATTGGATTTTCGGACGAAAGCTATTCCCCAACGAAAAACGAAATAAATCAAAATGATTTTCGGGAGAAACGAAATAAATTTATTTTCCAAACGAAAACAAAAAAAACGAAACAAAATATTCCAGTCTGCACATGTCTAGTGCATAAGAAAATTACAATAAAGAAAGAAATGTAAACTGCCCATTAGCTAGTGTGTGGTGTTTGGAATTCCACACCATAATATTATTGAATACTTCCATACCATTGCATGCATTTGAAGAGTTAATATAATAGAATCAGCTAAAGTGTGTTGGTTAATTTGCCTATTTTCAGCATATGCTGCTTTGGCTAATTGTCATTTGTTTTTGTCTTTCTTCACCAATGCAATCTTTTAGTATCTCTCTGAGGGATTTAAAAACCATGGGCCAGATTCAGGTAGATTTAGGCTGGCGGATCAATGGATCCGCCAGCCTAACTGTCACTTTAAGCCGGTGTTTTTGTTTTCTGTAACCAGAAAACAAGAAACGCCGGGTTGGAGTTCCGATGCGATCGGCGCAATTGAATTTCGCCATCGCATCGTTACTTCAACTTAAAAATGGCGCTGGGGGCGTTCCCGCTGATTAACGCTGAAAAAATATGTTAATCAGCGGGAGTCGGAAATTCACAATCTTTTTCGGGCGCGACGCAGTGACTTTACGACATTTCCGGAAGTGATACGCGGCGTATAGATAAAGCAGCCCCCTAGTGGAGTATCCTATGTTAAGTATAGGCGTCGTCATTGCGTCGGAAAAAAAAATAATCGCGTTGCTTGCGTAAAACGTTCATGAATGGGGATGTGACGTCATTGACGTTCAATGACAGAATTTGGAGCATGCGCACTGGGATGCATTGACAGTCGACGCATGCGCAGTACGTTCGCCGCGGGATCGCGCTTATTTTAAATAATACACGCCCCGTACCCGCCCAATTTGAATTCCGCCGGCTCATTTGCGATACGCTGCCGCAACTTTAGGAGCAAGTGCTTCATGAATAACAGCACTTGCTCCTAAAATTTCGGCAGAGTAACGTAAATGAGAAGCGTTACTCCAGAGCAAAGATGCTCTCATCTAACTGAATCTGGCCCCATGAGTCCTTCAAAGCCTGAGTTTGTCAAGGTAGAGTCGCTGACCGCTAGCCTACTGGGCCTAGCACAATCATACATAGAAAACACATTTACTAGTGTTTAGTGTTTCTTCTCCCTGAGCTGTCTTCTCTCTGAGACATCTCTCAAGCCACAGCCGCCTTGTCCCGCTGCTGTGTTCGTTCGCGCAGCCTGCATTTTGACATGTCAATTAAAAACTTTGTGAACATGGGTGAAGTTGCATAGATATGAATGGGGGACAGCTTTTCATGTGACTCCGAGGTCCAAAGCTGCTTGAAAAGTCACCCAAGTGTGAAAGTAACCTAATGAGATTAATTTTTTTAACTGAACAAAGGAACCACCTCTAACAATACTATATTTTGGAATGCTCACAAAGCATTCATTAGAGGGATTATTATTCAATTAAGTGCCAGAGAAAAGAGGAAGAGATCACAGCATCTAGACAACCTCACATTCAATATTAAACACTCAAGCCTCCTACACACGGCTGAGAATCGTGTTGTAAAATAAATGTTGTTTTTCTCGACGGGATTCTTGTCAAGCTTGACAGGATTCTTGTATAGCGTTCCTTGCATACACACTCTCGAGACAAAATCTCGTCGTTCTCAAACGTGGTGACAAACAACACGTATGACAGCACTATAAAGGGGAAGTTCGATTCCACTGGCGCCACCCTTGGGGCTGCTTTTGCTAATCACTACCGCGTGTTAGTAAAAGTTTGGTGAGAGACGATTCGTGCTTTTCAGTCTTCATGCTTTCAGATTGTTTACTGCGCTTCAGTTTGTGCTTGTGGGTTTGTATCTTGTCTTTCACGGCGTGTGGTCAGGTCATATTTGTTTTACAGTGCGTTCCTGTCCGCTTGTTTCTGATTTTCAGTCGTTCTTCATAGGACTTGCTATTCTTCACTGCATTCTGTTTAGTTTGTACATTCTGATTAGACGTTTGTTTTCTAGCCATGTTGCGGGTACATTCTCGTCCTAGAGTTTGTGCTGTGCAGTCGGTTTGTGTTGGTCTTCTTGTTTTAGACCAAGACGAGGCCTAGAACAGGGTGCGGAGATGTTAATGGACCAATAATTGGTTGCTCCAGAGGGACCAATTCTCTCACATGCCTCTGCTGCAGGAGATCCAGGATGTTTAACCCCGTTTTTCAGCATCTTTTGGCTTTAGTGTCCCCCTATATCACCAGGCACGATACCTTTATTGCGGAAGCCATCACTGCTGAGCAGAGGCTAGTTGCCACATTGCCACTTGAAGTTCACGACAGGCATCTCCCCCCAGGCTCTGGGCCTCATAATTCCAGACACCTGTTCTGCCATTATACAAGTCCTGCAGGAGGACTATATGAGGATATTTTTTTCCTTTAATATCACATTCTATGTATTTAATGTATGCTAATGTATTTATTTATTTCCTCCTTCCCTAATTACTATGATTGTAATATGCTGTGAATGTCCTCATTGTCCCCATGCATGCTGTACGTTTTTAATGCCCCTTTTTTGGCCTACATGCATATTTCCCTTCACTAACCTCTCCAGCATGCTATCCTGGGCCCAAACACACCTAGCTTAGTCTGTTAACAATGTATTTTGTTATTTTTATGGTACCAAACTCATCTAGCCCCCCCCGCTTAAAATGTGTTCTAAAGTATAGTTTCATCTATTTTTTATTTTTTTGTGGTCCCAATCTCATCTAGCCCCTCCTATATTTTTTTTCCAATGGGCTATCAGAGGGGGTGAGAAATGTGATAATTGGGCCTTAAATGTTCATATTTAAATGCTCCTTAAAATAAATGTTATAATGATGTTGGCCAATAATGTTTTCTTACAATCTGCTTGCAATGTTATGTGCAAAAGTAATAATTATTTTTCTTGTTTGATTCCACAGCTTCCTTCCACGCCACAGGAATGGCAGACTGTGGCATCGGAGTTTGCCACGCGGTGGGACTTCCCCAACTTCGGTGGAGCCATTGATGGGAAGCACGTCTGCATCGTGCCACCACCCCGTTCTGGTTTCTATTATTATAACTACAAGGAGTTTCATAGCATTGTGCTGATGGCAGTGGTGTCAGCACAGTATAAATTCCTCTATGTGGATGTGGGGAAAAAATGGCCGGATGTCGGATGGGGGAGCATTCAGACAGACGGAGTTTGCTCTTCGGCTCCAGTGTGATGACCTAGCATTGCCACTGGATGCAGAGAATGTTGAAGTACTCCCCTTCGTGTTTTTGGCTAATAAAGCCTTTGGCCTCGGATCGCAACTCATGGGGCCATTCCCACAGAGGACCCTTACCCTGGAGAGGAGGCTATTCAATTTTCTGGCTGTCCAGAGCCCGAAGAGTTGTGGAGAATGCCTTTGGGAAAATGGCAATACGGTTCTGCCTGTTTCTAACGTCAATCCACATAGTGGAATATAAAATGAACTATATCGTTTTTTGTTGTTGTGTTCTCCACAATTACCTACGGAGACAGTAGCTGACTTATATGGCCACAGTTGGGCCCGAGGCCAGACTTTCACAAGCAGAAATTACCCTTCAGGGCCTAGAACATGGCGTCCTGGCTTGACCCCCCAAAGTGCCCGTGCAGTCTGGGATAAATATGTGGAATATTTCACAGGGTAGGGGGGGGCATTCCTATGCCAGCCAATGTATAAAATTATTCTCTTTAAAAAAAAAACATAAAGAAATCTGGTAAAATTCTATTTTTGATGTCTTGCTTGTGTTTCATTTAGCTGTTACGCTGGTAAAAAACACCAAAAATAAACACAAAAAAGGTTATAGAAGATTTGTGAAAAAGAAGCCACACTTTGTTGTTGTTTTTTATTTTGTTTTACTTTGTGCATATTCACACACATGGTCTTTATGGCCGCGTACACACGATCAAATCTGTCTGCTGGAAACGGTCTGCCAGACCGTCCCAGCAGACAGATTTGATCGTGTGTACGGGCGAGCCGTCGGATTTGGCCAGCCGACAGATTTGAAAGCATGCCGTCCGCCCGACATGTCTGCTGGTTAGTACGCAGACATGTCTTCTCGCACACGCGTCAAATGGTTTTGACGCATGCGCGGAAGTGTTTTACTTCCTGGTGCGGTGACGTGGTGATTTGGACAGACAAAACTGTCAGTTTTTGGTATCTGCTTCCTGGCCAAATCTGATAAGAAGTGAATAATTGCATGCATGCATAGAATAATTTCACACTGACAAAAGCTGCAGTTTGAAATACTTCCCCTTTTTTATTTCGAGCTCAACTTAAATATGGTTAATGACGCGCATATTCTTGAATATCCAACCTGCTCATTAATACGTAATATTAGTCTTGTGACGTCCTGATTTGTGAGCTATTAACTATTTTGTGTTAGGATGGTGCGAAGCAAGAAGCAACAATGCTATATATATATATATTTGGTTTGTCTGATGTCTGATGTCTGGTTTTCTGCGGTTCGATATCCAGACGGGTTTTTTTTCACCGATCTAATTTCAACTTGTTTTGCAGATAGACTTCCCCTTTTTCTTCAGATCTTGTGACACATATCTGATAGCAGCATCATGTGAGCAAGGATTGCAAGGGTTGTATAAGATCATTACAAATTATGACTATGTATGATCAATCTGATAGCAATCAATAACATATAAAGTATATAGGATATATATATGAGATATAGAGCATGTGGAGCATGTGTTTGCACATTGAAATAAGCATTTCATCATCTTCCTTTGGCCATTTTTACCATATCCACAACAGTTCCCCCCTTGAAATGCTATTTTAATCTATTTTAATCTGTCCCTATCTTAATCCGAGATTCCTCAACCCAGGGCGCGCAGAGTCTAAGGTCCAGCAGGTGTTCTCCAGAGCCTCTAGTGGTGAGGATGGATTTCGCTGCAGCTGAACCCAGGTCGCGGCCCTTGGGTTCCCTACCCTGTCTGTCCCTGTTGTCCTGCCTACTCATGATTTGAGACTGGGAATGTCTGTAGTGGAATGTGTGGTTCTTTGTACTCGTCTTCCTCGTGTCCTACATCTTGGTTCACGAATGTGGGGATTCCTTGTTCCACTGCTTTCTCTATACATTTCTTCAGACAAGGGAGTATGTAACAAATTTCCAGAGCGAGGAGAAATAGGACGATTAATATAGTTACTCCTATTTGGGTTAAAATTCTCTGCCACCCGTTCATCCAACTGAAGTATTGGTCCCATGGATCTGTGATGCCTGAATTTTTCTTTAGTTCAACTGACAGATTCTTCAACTTTTTAAGAGCTACAGTGACTTGGCCATTCGGGCCGGTGTTGTCTGGGATATAGGTACAGCAAGTGGTGCTGGTCATTTTTTCTATCATAGTACAAACCCCTCCTTTCTCTGCAAATGTCATATCCAGAGTCATCCGGTTCTGGAAAGTTATTTGAGAGTCGGCCTCCAACTGTTCGGCTATTCCCTGGAATGCATCTCTCGTGTAGTTGACAAACCTTTGCTGAAATATATATATAATTTATCCAATCTACATTTTTGCTAACAGTTATTATGGGGATTAGGGCCTCTAAACCTGCTTTTACCTGGTCTCGGGCCTTGAATTCATCAGGGAACCCCCTTGGGACTTCCGATGGCATCTAAATACACATGAGGGTCAAAACTTCCCGGAAGGGCTTCACTTTTTGTCCTCTTACCCTGTGTGTTGTGAGTACCTTCCGTTAGGATGTGTAGAGGCATGATAGCCTTTGCAAGGGCACATTCTCCCTTCCATTGCCCCTCCAACCTAGTCCTCACCTGCATGTCTCCACATATCCAATACACATCCCCCAAGGATTGACTTTGATTTTGTATTAAGTTGGCTGGGACATGACTGTAAGATGCACAGTAACCTTTGGAAAAGTTGCCTAGGTTTTTACCCCTCCCTTCATGGTGAGCATAACAAGTGTAGTTTCCAGGGTATATGGTGATAGCTACCTTGGGTATTGTGGCCCTAGTGTCTATGGGATATTCCTTTTTCCATTTCTCACACGTTAACTGGTTAGTGGAAATGTTTGTGTAGAGGCTTAGGAAGCACTCTTCCTCCCTTTTAGGTATAACTAATGGGACTGTACCCAAATGTGACCTAGCACTACCACAGACATAGCAGTTGGTTTTATTATGTTTACTGGCGCTATATTTCATCCATTCTAGCCAGAGATTGACTTCCGAGAGGCCGGTTTCAACCTCCATTGTATCTTTGAAGGTAGGATCCGCTATTGCAACCATGTCCCCCAGGGTCTGTACATGGGGCTTCAAGGGGTTTGGTGGGGGCACGTTCTTCACTGGCTGCCATTCTTTGTTGTTGTACATATCTTCTAAAAAGACCCTCTATGACCCCAGTGACCCCCTCCGAGCCATCATCCCAACACATACTCTCCCTTATCGGGTGGGCTCGGATTCCCTATGTTTAGAACCAGTGTCATACTGGGCCCTGGCTTGGTGAGGGTGAGACGGGTTAGCAAGGGCTCTTTACTGTCATAGGCTGGTTGAGGTTTATATCCCCAGGGTGTCCCTGTGTTCCAAGCTGCTGCTCCCCAACTGTCACAATTCTTTCCCCACGACCCTTTAGTGACACATATATATCCCTCTCCATCACCTTTTTCATACCGTTCTGACCTGCTGTTATGCTCTGGACACGGGAGTATCTTACACGGGTGGAAATCAAATGTGGCTACATGGGTATCAGATGAATTATACCAAAAAATAACCTTCCCATCTTTCTTAATGATGGCTGCATGTTGTGCCCTAGTCAAACCACACAGACAAAGGATATATAGGATCATGATTTATCTTTTCCTGCTTCCTCGGGTATGGAAGCCTTCTTACAATGGGAGGCATGTATCCAGGTGTTCTTCCCTGCAACTTTCACCGATGTAGCTGTTATTAAGAGGACCTGGAAGGGACCATCATATCTTGGTTCAAGAGGGTGTTTTCTCACAAATGTCTTTATCATAACCCAATCACCGGGGACCAGCTTGTGTGTTGCTGTATCTAACTCAGGATCTGGAATGGAGGAGAAAACTTTTGCATGGATACGGGTTAATTCACAAGACAAAGCAGTCACATAATCAGTTAATACATCGGATTTTAACTGTAATTGCTGTGGATAATAACACCCTAATCTCGGTGCTGAACCAAACAGTATTTCATAAGGTGATAAACCATGGCTCTCTTTAGGAGTGTATCTTACACTGAACAGGGCAATGGGTAGACTGTCTGGCCAGCTCATCCCAGTCTCCTGAGACATTTTCAACATTCGGGATTTTATTGTGCCATTCAATCTCTCTACCTTCCCACTGCTCTGAGGGTGGTATCGGGTGTGGAAAGCCAGTGTGATCCCTAGGGCTGTCCATATTTCTTTGGTTAATGAGGCTGTGAAAGCCGGCCCCTGATCACTCTCTATGACCTCTGGGACACCATATCTGCACACTATTTCCATTAGAAGCTTCTTGGCTGTGGTCTTTGCTGTCATGTTGGTCACAGGGAACGCTTCGGGCCAGGAACTGAAAATATCAACGATTACTAGAGCGTATTCATACCGGCCACTCTTCGGCATCTGAATGTGATCGATCTGTATTCGTTGAAAGTGATTTTGAGCTTTAGCTAGATGTTTCACGGGTGTCTTTTCCGTTCTTCCTGGGTTGCACTTAGCACAAATGACGCATGACTTGCAGAAGTTGTTGGTAAGCGGGGTAATTCCCGGGGCCAGGTAGTATTTATTGATCAAAGAATTCATCAAGGTCTTCGACAGGTGAGAAGCACCATGAGCCCACTGCACCACAGCAGGCTGGGAACATGGACCGTGGGAATGTAAAACATGGTCTCTTATTCACTTCCATGAGTCCATCCTTCAATATGGCTCCCTTCTTTGTCCATGTTCCTTTTTCCTCCTCACTTGCTGCCATTTCCTTCAAGTGTGCCCAATCCACAGGAGGGTTCTGCAAGATCATGGTGGCCTGTACCACGTCTTGGGCCAAAATTTCTTGTGTCAAAACGTTTTGTAGCTGAGTGTCTTGGACGTCCACTTTGCGTACGACTTCTCGCACACCTTTCGTGGCCTGTTTTGCTGCAGTGTCCGCCAAGTGATTACCTAGTGCTTCTTGAGTATTCAGTCTGCCATGTGCCTTTACCTTGAGAACCGCCACTTGGGTAGGAAGAAGCAGAGCGTCAATCAGGTCCCTGACTGCTGTGCTGTGTTTTATGGGTGTTCCTACTGCTGTCAGAAATCCCCTGTTCTTCCACAGGACCCCATAATCACAGGCCACTCCCAGGGCGTATCTTGAGTCTGTATAAATGTTAGCCTTTTTCCCCTCCGCCAGCTTGCATGCCATGATTAGGGCCTGAAGTTCTGCTTCTTGTGCGGACGTAGAGGGGGGCAATGCAGAGGCATGGAGGATTGTGTCTTTGGTAGTGACAGCATATCCGGTATGGTACCTCCCTTCATGATCTGCATATCTTGATCCATCAACATAGATAGTCAGGTCAGGGTCATCCAGCGGCACTCTGCTAACTGTTGGCAGGTGTGTAGTTTCCATCTTCATCATTTCAAGACAGTCGTTAGGGGTATCGTATGGGTTGTTTCCCCTCTCGAGAAGTGGGAGCAAAGTGGACGGGTTGAGGGTGTTACATCTGAGAAGGGTGATGTTATCCGGTAGGAGCGAAGTGCATTGTAGTCTGAGATGTCTTGCTGCTGACATATGTTTCGGTTGTACTTGGTTCAGCACAGCTGATATGTCATGAGGGGCTAGTAGGATGAGAAGGTGGCCCAGCACGAGATCTGCAGTTTTGTCCAGAAGGGCCTGGGTTGTAAAAACGGCTCTGAGGCAGGAGGGTGCCCCCCTAGCTACTGGATCCAATCGACAGGAATAGTACCCGATAGGTCTGAGTCTGTTGTCATAAGATTGAACCAGTACTCCTGTGGTGTGTCCTTCTCTCTCTGAGACGAATAGCTTGAAGCTTTTTACATAGTCTGGAAGGCCAAGCGCAGGGGGCACAGACAGGATCTGTTTCAGAATTTCAAAGTTCGTAAGGGCCTCTGGTGGCAGTGTGAAAGGATCAGTCTTCAGAGCATCATAGAGTGGTTGCATTAGCAGAGATGCTTCTGGAATCCAAGAACGACAATAAGATATTAGGCCCAAAAAAGCATGGAGAGACTTGTGGCCAACTGGCACCGGAATTGCCTTGATCACAGCTATTCGCTCTTGAGTAAGATGTCTTACACCTTGTGAGATACAATGTCCAAGAAAGACCACTGTTTGCTTGCACCACTGAATCTTCTGCTTTGACGCTTTACAACCTTGTTCGGCCAGGTAACAGAGAAGGTCTTCAGAATGGGCTGCAGCATCATCTTGGGTATCCGCACAGAGCAAGAGATCATCCACATACACTAGGAGTACAATGTCTGGGTGGAGTTTGATCCATGTGTCCAAAATGAATTTCATTGCCTTGGCGAATTGAGACGGAGAGTTTTGGGCGCCCTGCTGCATTACAGTCCAGGTGTAACTTTTCCTTTCATGGACAAAACTGAATAAAAATTTACATTGCGGGTCTAGGGGGACACTGAAATAGGCATTCGCTAGGTCCACCACAGTGAAGTATTTGGCCGTGGGTGGTATTCCTGCCAGCAAGGTGTGTGGGTTGGGTACGATGGGCGTTTCCAATATGGTGGCCTCATTCACTGCTCGGAGGTCCTGTACCATGCGATATTTCACAGGTTCTCCTTTTGGGGTTTTCTTCTTGACTGGGAAGAGTGGGGTGTTGCAGGGGCTTGTGCAGTGTATGAGAGCCCCATTCCGTAGGAAGGCCTCTATCTGTAGCGTTATTGCTGCTGACACGGAGGGCTTGAGGGGGTATTGGGGTTTTCTGGGGAAAGGGGCTCCAGGCTTCATTCTGACCATGACTGGCGGGACTTTCAGATGACCTATGTCTTCTGAGCCTGTAGACCACAGGCAGGAAGGTATTCGAGTTAAAACCTCTTCCGGAATTCCAGTCTTGTCTTCTACGCCTAGGGACAGCAAGAGTGGAATGGAGCATAATGCTGAGGTGTCTTCATCAGTCAGTGGTGAGGTCACTCGAATACCACCATCAGGTTGGAAGGAGATTGAGGCCTGGAGTCTGGATAAGACGTCAGCCCCTAGTAAGTTCAAGGGACAGGTGTCGGAGACCACAAATCTTGTTAGTAGGTCAGGGATGTTGCCAACTTGTAGGGGGCGGGTCAGAGGACTTTTTTGGGGTGTTCCATCCACTCCAACGCATGTAATGTTGTTGTCCGACAGGAAAGAGGTATCAGGTAGTTCTTTTGTTCTAATCACGCTCCTGGCAGCACCTGTGTCACAGACAAATGTGGTGGGCCGGCCCTCGATATTGAGAGTTATCTTGACTAATGGTCCTCCTGAATCTTTGTGTGCTGCGATCATGGTTGGAGTGTATGACACAGGCTTGCCGAATTCCTATGGGTCCATATGGCCAAAAAGAGGAGGAGGAGGCCAATCATTAGGTGCTGGGCTGGAATTCCCCTGGACATTTTGTCCTTGATGTTGAGTATCTCCCCTTCTTGGGCCATCTCCATGATCAGGCTGTCTTCGATCGGGTCTCCACGGGCTTCGGCATTGTCTCCGAAGGTGTCCGGGCCTTCCACAGTTGTAACAGCAGGCTCGCGAGTTTCGTGCTTGTGGTGGCGGATATGGTGTGTCAGAAGCCAACATGAGAGGGACTGTCTTCCTACTACCCTGTAAGGACTCTATACCCTTTGCTACCAGTAGTAGAGTGTCAAGAGGTAACACTCTGTATTCTGGCCGAGACAGTAGCAGGCCTTTCCGGATTGCTTCCCTGAGGCCTGCTACAAATGCAGAGGATAGCATCTGCGTATGTGCCTTGTTTTGTGTGCTGAACCCCAAATCAGTGAACACTTGTAACATCCTAGAAAGGAATTTCTCAACTGATTCAGCCTTGTCTTGTGTAATGTCTTGTATGCTTGTTGCTTGGTCTGCCAGGCGGTCACGTGCCCACCGTTGTAACTGCATTACAAATTCACATCCCGAACTATATGTATTGTCAGGGATGCCACTGTCCACCCTAAAACACCTTTCCATTACTGGCCAGTAAGCATCCCCTGCTTTGATTTCACAAAGGCTTACCAGGTCCTGCCAGGCACAGGAGTATGCCTTCTGGATCTGGGCAATCCTCTGTAAAATGGCATGGGCTGTTTCTCAGGGTCTGGTAGGCTGGTTACGAGGGATGATGCTTGTTGAGAGTTAAAGGTCACATACATCAAGGGTGCGCTTAATGGTGCAGGTGGCAATTCCCCCCTTGGTATGTGAGGTATGTGCGGCTGCAACCCATGGGGTGGAGGTCTCCAGTCATTCCCCTGTTGTGGCGGTTGAAGAGGTAGTCCCCTATTTGGTGGGGGGGGGGACCATACTGTATGGTGTCATGTGAATCACCTGTGGGTCTTCCTGAGACATTTGCCATGTCCTCGGAGAACAGTTGTGAAAGAGGAGGGGAATACAGTGGGAGTGAGTACCTAGCACCCACTCTGGCTTTTTGCACTGCTCCCAAAGGGCCTGCGGATGTAGGCCGTGCTGGTGTGGATGTGGGATGGGGATGTGAGGATGTCACTTGGTCAGATTCCATACAGATTTCCCGCAGTGCCCTGTGAGGTGACTGGAAGGGGGGATGTCCTGGTTCATGGCCCTGGTAGGGAAGTGTAGTTGCCTTGGTGTCCACATTCGACAGGCCTCCGGACACTATAATCTGAGTTGGGCCATGGCTTCCATGACTGGCTGAACTGGGGGTGGTTGCAGTTGGATTGAAGCCCCCCTTGGTCACTAGTACTTCTTGGAGCTTAGGTGAGTGGCAGTGACTGCCACTGCTTGCCTCTGCCCCTTCCTCATCATCTTCTAACATCATTAATGGGTTAACATGGTTAACATCTTCCCTGTAATATGCTCCGGTCTGGTCTAACACTGGGCATATAGGGATGGGTGTACCAATATGGCCGTCACAGGAAGTAGTCATAGGGAGTCTTCCTGTGGGTTGACTGGGTGTGTCACCACTCTAGGGTGTAGCAAGATGGCCACCATCCCGGGGAGGTGCTGTGGGTGGTAAGGGAGGTGGTATATTGGGGCGGAGCCTGATGGGAGGATCAAGCGAGGGGGTGGTTGCTGAGGGGCAGGGTTTCCTGTCTTGTGTTTGGACTCCATTATAGGGTGGTGGCCTTTCGGCCAATGTACTTTCTGGTTTATGATACACATATACAATATATCCATGTTGATTTGTCTCTCGCTCTACAAACCCCTCCCCCTGAATGGCTTTCGATACTCTGTACAAGGCTTCAGCTGTAGCCAATAGACCATGATCAGACAACAAACCCTTTTTCCGTTTTAACAATATCCGCCATTCCTCTGGGTGCAACCTCCCACCCATATGTTGATGTCACATATTCTTGCAAGCTCGTTCACCTTCTTTACTGCTCCTCTTCCTTCCCTCTCTGCAACCAAGCTGCACGCTAAACTCCCTTCCTCCGGCTTCTGTAATTTCTATCCCATTTTTATGCCACTATACAAGGAAAGACACTTAAGTTTTGGCTGCGTGTAATCTTGAAATCTTTCCCTTAGAACAGCAGCGCTGCCACTTCCTCTTTTTAAAAGTACACTTTCTCTCTTTTTTTTTCTTTTTAAAACGAAAGTGTCTTTAGCCTGCTGCAGACGGGCTTTAACAAAACAGCAGTTAAATTCAGTGCGTTCCTTTAAATATCATCTACTCGTCCCAGAGGCAAACCCAGACTTCTAACTCTATCCTTTTCACTCTCCTCGCACTTCTCTGGCTGTTCTGGCTGGAGTGGACACCTAATAGGTAAGTATCCCCTTTCTCTAGCTTCACCTTCTATCGCTGGCAATGATGCACCGACTACAATTCTAACAGGGTAATGCAAATTTAATCTGAACACTAACACGTCTGGAACATCCACCAACAAAGGTTTCAGGCCAAGAATTTCCTCCCTGTACCCTGGGGTTACCACTTTCACCAGCCCCCAGCCTTCTGAATGAATTCCCAACAGTAGCCCACAGACACATTCAGGACATGACATTCCTGGCTCATGTGATGAAAAGATGAGACCTCAGAACACCTGTCACAGGATTTCCTGCATCTATTGTGCATTTACCTCTGAATACCTGATACACCGGCTGTGCGCCCCCTCTCCGGCACACTTTGCATCAACCCTGAGAGAAGTTTGACCACGTTTCACAGTCTGTCTGCTTGTGTGTATGGGGCCTAAAACATTTTTGATGTGTATCAATTTTTTTATTTTTATTTTTTGCCATAAACTGGCATGTTTTTTTTTTGTTTTTTTTAGGAAAATACAAAACTCTCAATATCATACCACAAAATACAACAATGTAAATTCTAGGCAATATCTCAGACATTCTAGTTTTTCAAAAATGTCTACCTGCTCTTAATAAGATGGGGTGTTGTCACACCTGAACAAGCCAAAATTTGAAGATGCACACAGTCTTTTTAGGGTTAAAAATGGTTATTTCTCTCCTGATCCCTATTGACAACATGTGCTATCTGCCATCATGGGTGATCAATGGACATGTTTTGTGGGTGCAACCCCTTCTTCCTTTCACCTACTTGTGTTGTGAGGAAGGGGTTGCACCCACAAAACCTCCTTGTGAGGTTGGTGTTCCTGGTGAGGTTGGTGTTCCTGGCGAGGTTTGGGGTTCCTTGGCTCTTAGGAGTGGTGTCCTCCCAGTCTTCTCTCCCCTATGAGAATGAAACAAAAGGTATACTTAGCACACAGATATTTGAGGGTAAAAATAGGAATATGAAACATTGCTTGAAAGTGGGGTACAAGTGTCTGTTTGGGCAGAAGACATGATTTTTCCAAACCCAAATCTTGACTACTCACCTTTTTGGGACACGTTTCACACATGTAGACACCCCAAAAATCTACTGGAGCACCTGTGTGGGTCACCCTAAAAAGGTTGTTCTGGGGGCCTGAGTGCAGATGTCTAAACAGCTGCTGAGTGTCCTCTCCTTTACACTGATTTAAGTTTGCATTTCATTCTAGTTACAAACACATCAGTAAGACAACAATGTTATAACATTTCTTGAATACAAACAGGCCTATAAAAGTTTTTTTAACCTTGTATCTTCCAAAAACATTGTATGTAGTGGCCGAACAAGGTTTCTGAAACGACCGATTACTGTGCCCACAAAATTTATAAAGATGACATTTTCTAAGGTCCAATAGTAAAAAGCAACAACATTGAGCAACATGCAAGTTCTGAAATACAATAATAGGGACACAGGAGAAGTAATTACTTTTTTCAAGCATTCTCTTAATGCTCCTTAACTGTTCCGGCTCCCTCAGTATGAGATCTGACCACCTCTTTCTGAGCTGCTCCTTCGATATTTTCACCCCAAAATGTCTCTTCAGACTTCTGACTACTGTCATCATGATTTTGGCCTTCCTTAGATTAGGGTGGGTAAAGGGCCCACGCTTTCCATCGTAATCCGACTTTATTAATATGTCCACCATTTCCACCATTTCCACGTAGGACATGTTAGATGCCTTGTATCTGCTCCTCGTTCGTGACGATTCCTTAGGCTCCGGGCTTGTTGTGTCGTCATTAGACAAATTAAGAATTTCAGACACATGCTCATCAGACTCCGCCATGTCGTCATTTTGTGTGCGCGCCAAAAGTGAAGGGGCGGGGAAACACTGAGAAAGAACGTCATGTGGAGTGTCACGCATGTGTAGTGTATATAAAGCTAACACACATGTGTCATGCGTACTTTCCGTGTGTGCGGAGGAAGGAGTAAAAGGCGATGAACGTCTGACCGAAGGTATGATTTTAACTTGGGACATCAGTGGCCTATACTGCATAGAGATTAAAGACCTATATGGGGATAAAGATTACTAGAGTTTAGACTGTGATTGACATTAGTATATTTGTCTTGTGTTTTGTCTTGCAGAAAAAATTAATCCATTTCTGGAAAAAGATTTTTTAATCAAGTTCATTGATCAGTTAAGGGAGTTCTTTGGGAGACAAAAAACTCAATGCACAAAAAAGAGGGGTAAGGACAGCAGCGCTGAAAACCCTGGTACCATTTGTGCATTCTCGCATGCCCCACGTAACCATCCAATAGCTGGACACTAAAATTGGGACCTTGAGAGGCACATACAGGAGTGAGTGCTTTAAGGTCCTGGCTTCTCAGAGGTCTGGAGCTGCAGCAGGGAAGGTATATGTCCCGAAGTTGTGGTACTACAACAGACTGGCCTTTTTATAACGAAAACCTTGAAGCAAGGCTATCACTTTCCAGCCTTCCCTCCAGCCAAGCTGAGCCTTCTCTGGAGCATGATGAGCCTTCCATCCTGGGGAAAGAACTGGATGTGTCTATCTGGATCCAGGTATAGTATTTTAAATTAATTTATTGTGAAAAAATGAATGTTGTAAAATAGATGTTAAAATAGAAAAAATATATAAGGCCAGATTCTCAAAAGAGATACGACGGTGTATCGCAGGAAACACCGTTGTATTTCTGTTTTTGGCCCCGGGTATCTATGCGTCTGATTCCTAGAATCATTTACGTATAGATACAGCGAAGATCCGACAGGTGTAAGACACTTACACCGTCGGATCTTAAATTTAATTCCTTTGCTGGCCGCTAGGTGGCCTTTACGTTGATTTCTCATTTACCTATGCAAATGAGCCTAATACGCCGATTCCCGAACGTTTTTACGCCGCCTCATCGTCGTTTACGTCGTTTCCGTAAGCGTAAACCTACCCCTGCTATATGAGGGGTAGGCTTACGGAGTTCCATCGTATGCCATGTTAAGTATGGCGTCTGGTCAGCGTCGTCTTTTTCCGTCGTTTACATAGTTTTACTAAGTCGTTATCTGCACTGTACGCCAGTAATGATGCTTTCATACTTATCACTGTCCGGATTTGTTATCAATGTCTTAAAAATGTAATAAAAACCTTTAAAGTAATATATATATATATATATATATATATATATATATATATATATATATATATATATATATCTTTCTCTATAAATTATTCAAAAATATTCATGAGATCATCATTCCAAAAAGTCAGAATTCTGTGTGAATATCAGCAGCAAACAAGTTCATTATTGTTCATTATTGTAGCATTCTAAAGAAGATTTAAATGTGCAGCATTTTCAACTAGTGATGAGCTTCGCGTTCGATACGAACATATGTTTGAATCGAACATTGTCTGTTCGTACGTTCGACAAAATTCGAACAAAACGGGTCGTTCGCGCCAAATTCGAGTGACGCAAAACAGCCCATAATTCACTGCGGCATTGCGTGCTGATGATTGGCCAAGCATGCTGTATGTCCCGCATGCTTGGCCAATCACAGCGCGCAAAAAACGGGCGGCCTTGTGTAGTGTGTTCCGGCTTGTTAATGAGAGCAGTCAGAGAGACAGAGAGATTGTCTTTTTAGACAGCTAGATAGAGCAGGCAGGCTAGTCAGTTTAGCTTCAATTACAGTGTGTAGAGAATATATATACATATATTTATACACTGTATAGCTTAGCTAGATCAGCTATTCCTATTTGTCAGGCAGGAGATTGTGCTAGCTGCAGTGTTCTAACGTGTTGTATTGCCTGTGTGCTGTTTAGTTTACACCTAAACGTACTCGGTGTTACTGCACTTGTCCTGTTTATTTGCAACTAAACGCATTTGCTGTAACTGCACGTCTGCTGTTTAACCACTTGACCACTGGGCACTTAAACCCCCTTCCTAACCAGACCAATTTTCAGCTTTCGGTGCTCTCACAGTTTGAATGACAATTACTCAGTCATACAACATTCTACCCATTTGAAATTTTTGTCCTTTTTTTCACACAAATAGAGCTTTCTTTTGGTGGTATTTGATCACTTCTGGGTTTTTTATTTTTTGCGCTATTAAAGGAAAACGACTGAAAATTCTGTAAAAAAAAAAAAAAAAAAACTTGTTTCTGTCATATTAGCAGGTTATTTCTCACACACAGCATATGCATACCACAAATTACACCCCAAAACACATTCTGCTATTCCTCCCGAGTATGGCGATACCCCATTTGTGAGACTTTTACACAGCGTGGCCACATACAGAGGCCCAACATGCAGGGAGCGCCATCAGGCGTTCTGGAACACCCAGGCCAATTCTGACATTCCTCTCCTACATGGAAAAATCATCATTTATTTGCTAGAAAATTACATAGAACCCCAAAACATTATACATGCTTTTTTAGCAAAGACCCTAGAGAATACAATGGCGGCCGTTACAACATTTTATCTCGCACGGTATTTTCGCAGAAATTTATTGAACGCGTGTTTTTAAAAAAACTGTTTTGTGCTTAAAACAAAACAAAACAGTAATGTTAGCCCAATTTTTTTTCATAATGTGAAAGATGAAGTTACGCCGAGTAAATAGATACCCAACATGTCACCCTTCAAAATTGCGCACGCTCGTGGAATGGCGCCAAACTTCGCTACTTAAAAATCCCCATAGGTGGTATTGCAGAGTATCGCGCAGGGTATTGCAGAGTATTGGGGTATTGCAAAGTATCATGCAGAGTATTGGGGTATTGCCGAGTATTGGGGTATTGCCGAGTATTGGGGTATTGTTGAGTATTGGGGTATTGCCGAGTATTGGGGTATTGCCGAGTATTGTGGTATTGTTGAGTATTGGGGTATTGCCGAGTATTGGGGTATTGCCGAGTATTGGGGTATTGCCGAGTATTGGGGTATTGCAAAGTATCATGCAGAGTATTGGGGTATTGCCGAGTATTGGGGTATTGCCGAGTATTGGGGTATTGTTGAGTATTGGGGTATTGTTGAGTATTGGGGTATTGTTGAGTATTGGGGTATTGCCGAGTATTGGGGTATTGCAAAGTATCATGCAGAGTATTGGGGTATTGCCGAGTATTGGGGTATTGCCGAGTATTGGGGTATTGCAAAGTATCATGCCGAGTATTGGGGTATTGCCGAGTATTGGGGTATTGCCGAGTATTGGGGTATTGCCGAGTATTGGGGTATTGTTGAGTATTGGGGTATTGTTGAGTATTGGGGTATTGTTGAGTATTGTTGAGTATTGGGTTATTGTTGAGTATTGGGGTATTGTTGAGTACTGGGGCATTGCCGGGTACTGGGGTGGGGTGTGGGTATTGTGGGGTACTGGGGGTATTGTGGGGTACTGGGGTATTGTGGGGTACTGGGGTATTGTTGGGTACTGGGGTATTGTTGGGTACTGGGGTATTGTGGGGTATTGTTGGGTACTGGGGTATTGTGGGGTATTGTTGGGTACTGGGGTATTGTGGGGTACTGGGGTATTGTGGGGTACTGGGGTATTGTGGGGTATTGTCGGGTACTGGGGTATTGGGGTATTGTGGGGTACTGGGGTATTGTGGGGTATTGTTGGGTACTGGGGGATTGCTGGGTACTGGGGATTGCTGGGTACTGGGGATTGCAGGGTACTAGGGGATTGCAGAGCTGGGATGTTTTGAGGGATGGCTGGATCTGTGACTGCATTTGTCACAGATCCAGCCACAGCTCAGCTGCTGACACCCCGCTCCCCCCCCTCTCCTCGCACACTGTACAGAGAGGAGAGGGAGGAGAGGGAGGAACCGGCGTCATCAAATGACGCCGGTTTGTTTACAAGTGATCGCGCCGTCATTCGACGGCGCGATCACGTGGTAAACGGCCGCTATCAGCGGCAATTTACCGTGATCCGTGATGCGCCGGGTCTTCTAGACCCGGCGAGCACGGACACTTTCGCGAGCGCGTCCCAGGGGACGCGCAATCGCGGAAGTGCACGAGGACGTCCCAGGGACGTCGTGTCAAAGCAACCTCACCGCGCCGTAGCAGTAAAATGCTTATGGCGCGGTGGGGAAGTGGTTAATAGCACCTTAACACATTTGGTGTTACTGCAGATTTGCTGTTTAATAGCACCTAAACGCATTTGGTGTTACTGCAGGTTTGCTGTTTAATAGCACCTAAATGCATTTGGTATTAGAAGGTGATAGGGGGAATGGCGCTGCTTAATGGATCTGTGGTGCTTGACCTGTGGGTGGTGCTATATTAACTGTGATATAGTACTTAAAGTATACCAATGTTGGGCAACTTGTAGACAGGGGTTAATCCATAGGTGAGGATTCCCTGAACCCACGTGATGCGGGAGCAAATAGGTTACCACTTTAATGTAAATTGTTACTGTTAACCATATGTGTATCAAAAATAGTGAGTGTCCCCCATCCAATGGTGTCCACAAAGGGTAGGTGATAGTGACCAAACACCAAGGTTAGTGGTTAGTCCTGTGTTCAATTCTGTAATTTCTACAAATGTAGAACAAGTGACTAGTGTGGTGATCCTATAAATCTCAAAGAAAAATGTGTCTCAAGGAAAAAGGGGGTGTGTAAAGAAAAATCAATCAATCTAAAAAGAGGGCCAGCCTGCCCATTAATTCTATGGTTATAATCCAAATCGAAACACAAGGGTGTATAAACACGACACAACACCACAATCTTAGTGTTAAATTAAACCATCAGTATGGTAAACACAGAATAATAAAAAATCAAATTAAAATGCGATGTGTAGGATTTCAATTGGCCAGACTCCGATGTGTCATCAGGATACTGTGCAGGCCAGGTGTAAGAAACCCAGTTAATAAGCTGCGTGGAAGCTCAAGGGATGAGCCTGGGTGTGCAAACTCAAAATAGGTGGTAAGTCACCACGTGAGGGTTAACACCCCCTAGTGAGCGCTAGGTAGGTCTAAGTTGCAGTGAATAAAATAACATAGGTATATAAATGAAAATCAAAAATACAAAAATACAAAAATACAGAGTTGATATAGATGAGAAATGCAAAGAGTTCTGATATGCACTAATTAAGTTGCGTTGCAGATGATTAATGGATAATACTGCAGAGAGCTTCTATTGGTGACTTAAGTGCTGTTTCCTTTTAAAGGGTGCTGTTCCGTGACTTTTGTGCTCCCCTCCTAGGACCCCACCCACTCACCAGATGTTGTCACCCTCCAGGGGCAATTAGGCAGATGGTGGTGGTACCTTTAGTATTCCTGGTATATAACGATCTGTGTATTCCCAGCGGTTGTTCCAAGATGTATAAAGAGGGTCTGGAAAGGTTCCAATGCGGTGCTCACGGTGTCACTCAAGAAAAAATAATAAAAAATATCCCCATAGCGTGATATGTATAAAACTCACAGGGCTTTTATTGTAAAAAAAGAAAAGTGGTCATTTCCACCATAAAAGCTCAGAGGCACCTGAGCTGGTGCATAAAATGACAGAAAAAAGTAAATTGAAACAAACAAAATTTAAAAACAAAATATAAAAACAAACAAAGTTCAAAGCAGGTGTAGTCCGCTGTCCACCAGTCCTGTATGGTGGCGGGGCTGCCAGCTCCGTTGGAAATTTAAGAGCGTGTGTCTCTGCGTTGAGCAGCTCGCCGTTCCATAAGGTGGTGTCTGAGGCAGCTGTTAACCTGAACGTGCGTACAAGCTTGCGTGTTGGTCACCTTTTTTTTTTTTTTTTTTTTTTTTTTTTTTTTACAATAAAAGCCCTGTGAGTTTTATACATATCACGCTATGGGGATATTTTTTATTATTTTTTCTTGAGTAGCGCTCACTAGGGGGTGTTAACCCTCACGTGGTGACTTACCACCTATTTTGAGTTTGCACACCCAGGCTCATCCCTTGAGCTTCCACGCAGCTTATTAACTGGGTTTCTTACACCTGGCCTGCACAGTATCCTGATGACACATCGGAGTCTGGCCAATTGAAATCCTACACATCGCATTTTAATTTAATTTTTTATTATTCTGTGTTTACCATACTGATGGTTTAATTTAACACTAAGATTGTGGTGTTGTGTCGTGTTTATACACCCTTGTGTTTCGATTTGGATTATAACCATAGAATTAATGGGCAGGCTGGCCCTCTTTTTAGATTGATTGATTTTTCTTTACACACCCCCTTTTTCCTTGAGACACATTTTTCTTTGAGATTTATAGGATCACCACACTAGTCACTTGTTCTACATTTGTAGAAATTACAGAATTGAACACAGGACTAACCACTAACCTTGGTGTTTGGTCACTATCACCTACCCTTTGTGGACACCATTGGATGGGGGACACTCACTATTTTTGATACACATATGGTTAACAGTAACAATTTACATTAAAGTGGTAACCTATTTGCTCCCGCATCACGTGGGTTCAGGGAATCCTCACCTATGGATTAACCCCTGTCTACAAGTTGCCCAACATTGGTATACTTTAAGTACTATATCACAGTTAATATAGCACCACCCACAGGTCAAGCACCACAGATCCATTAAGCAGCGCCATTCCCCCTATCACCTTCTAATATCTGACTGGTCTCTTCGGAGATCCCTAGGGAGGCAGCAGCTAAAACCACAGGTCCTAAGCGCGGATTCCTCCTTCCAATTTAAATGCATTTGGTGTTACTGCAGGTTTGCTGTTTAATAGCACCTAAACGCATTTGCTGTAACTGTGCGTGTGCTGTTTAATAGCACCTAAACGCATTTGCTGTAACTGCACGTGTGCTGTTTAATAGCACCTAAACGCTTTTGCTGTAACTGCACGTGTTCTGTTTAATAGCACCTAAACGCATTTGCTGTAAATGCACGTGTGTTGTTTAATAGCACGTAAACACATTAGCTGTTACTGCACGAGTGCTGTTTAATAGCACCTAAACGCATTTGCTGTTACTGCACATTTCCTGTTTAATAGCACCTAAACGCAGTTGATGTAACTGCACCTTTGCTGTTTGTAAGCACCTAAACGCATTAGCTGTTACTGCACATTTGCTGTTTAATAGCACCTAAACGCATTTGCTGTAACTGCACATTTGCTGTTTGATATCACCTAAACACATTAGCTGTTACTGCACGAGTGTTGTTTAATAGCACCTAAATGCAGTTGGTGTGACTGCGCGTTTGCTGTTTGATAGCACCTAAACGCATTAGCTGTTACTGCACGTTTGCTTTTTAATAGCACCTAAACACTTTGCTGTAACTGCACATTTGCTGTTTAATAGCACCTAAACGCAGTTGGTGTGACTGCACATTTGCTGTTTGATAGCACCTAAATGCATTAGCTGTTACTGCACATTTGCTGTTTTATAGCACCTAAACGCAGGTGGTATGACTGCACGTTTGCTGTTTGATAGCACCTAAACACATTAGCTGTTACTGTACGTTTTCTGTTTAATAGCACCTAAACGCATTAGCTGTTACTGCACATTTGCTGTTTTATAGCACCTAAACGCAGTTGGTGTGACTGCGTGTTTGCTGTTTGACAGCACCTAAACGCATTAGCTGTTACTGCACGTTTGCTTTTTAATAGCACCTAAACGCATTTGCTGTAACTGCACGTTTGCTGTTTAATAGCACCTAAACGCAGTTGGTGTGACTGCACATTTACTGTTTGATAGCACCTAAATGCATTAGCTGTTACTGCACATTTGCTGTTTTATAGCACCTAAACGCAGTTGGTGTGACTGCACGTTTGCTGTTTGATAGCACCTAAACACATTAGCTGTTACTGTATGTTTTCTGTTTAATAGCACCTAAACACATTCGCTGTTACTGCACGTTTGCTGTTTAATAGCACCTAAACGCAGTTGGTGTGACTGCACACTTGCTGTTTGATAGCACCTAAAGGCATTACCTGTTACTGCACGTTTGCTGTTTAATAGCACCTAAACACAGTTGGTGTAATTGCACCTTTGCTGTTTGATAGCAACTAAATGCATTAGCTGTTACTGCACGTTTTCTGTTTAATAGCACCTAAACACAGTTGGTGTGACTGCACGTTTGCTGTTTAATAGCACCTAAACGCAGTTGGTGTGACTGCACACTTGCTGTTTGATAGCACCTAAAGGCATTAGCTGTTACTGCAGGTTTGCTGTTTAATAGCACCTAAACACAGTTGGTGTAATTGCACCTTTGCTGTTTGATAGCACCTAAATGCATTAGCTGTTACTGCACGTTTTCTGTTTAATAGCACCTAAACACAGTTGGTGTGACTGCACGTTTGCTGTTTAATAGCACCTAAACGCATTAGCTGTTACTGCACGTGTGTTGTGTAATAGCACCTAAACGCATTAGCTGTTACTGCACAATTGCTGTTTAATAGCACCTAAACGCAATTGGTGTGACTGCACATTTGCTGTTTGATAGCACCTAAACGCATTAGCTGTTACTGCACGTTTGCTTTTTAATAGCACCTAAACGCATTTGCTGTAACTGCACGTTTGCTGTTTAATAGCACCTAAACGCAGTTGGTGTGACTGCACTTTTGCTGTTTGATAGCACCTAAACGCATTAGCTGTTACTGAACGTTTGCTGTTTAAAAGCACCTAAACGCAGTTGGTGTGACTGCACGTTTGCTGTTTGATAGCACCTAAACACATTAGCTGTTACTGTACGTTTTCTGTTTAATAGCACCTAAACGAATTAGCTTTTACTGCACATTTGCTGTTTAATAGCACCTAAACGCATTTGCTGTAACTGCACATTTGCTGTTTGATATCACCTAAATGCATTAGCTGTTACTGCACATTTGCTGTTTTATAGCACCTAAACGCAGTTGGTATGACTGCACGTTTGCTGTTTGATATCACCTAAACACATTAGCTGTTACTGTACGTTTTCTGTTTAATAGCACCTAAACGCATTAGCTGTTACTGCACATTTGCTGGTTTATAGCACCTAAACGCAGTTGGTGTGACTGCGTGTTTGCTGTTTGACAGCACCTAAACGCATTAGCTGTTACTGCACGTTTGCTTTTTAATAGCACCTAAACGCATTTGCTGTAACTGCACGTTTGCTGTTTAATAGCACCTAAACGCAGTTGGTGTGACTGCACATTTACTGTTTGATAGCACCTAAATGCATTAGCTGTTACTGCACATTTGCTGTTTTATAGCACCTAAACGCAGTTGGTGTGACTGCACGTTTGCTGTTTGATAGCACCTAAACACATTAGCTGTTACTGTACGTTTTCTGTTTAATAGCACCTAAACACATTCGCTGTTACTGCACGTTTGCTGTTTAATAGCACCTAAACGCAGTTGGTGTGACTGCACACTTGCTGTTTGATAGCACCTAAAGGCATTAGCTGTTACTGCACGTTTTCTGTTTAATAGCACCTAAACACAGTTGGTGTGACTGCACGTTTGCTGTTTAATAGCACCTAAACGCAGTTGGTGTGACTGCACACTTGCTGTTTGATAGCACCTAAAGGCATTAGCTGTTACTGCAGGTTTGCTGTTTAATAGCACCTAAACACAGTTGGTGTAATTGCACCTTTGCTGTTTGATAGCACCTAAATGCATTAGCTGTTACTGCACGTTTTCTGTTTAATAGCACCTAAACACAGTTGGTGTGACTGCACGTTTGCTGTTTAATAGCTTTAATAGCCTAAACGCAGCATTAGCTGTTACTGCAGTTGCGTTTTTTGTGTTATTACTTTAGTGTACTGGGTGTGTTTGCTGTGTATAGCACCTAAACGCATTAGCTGTTACTGCACAATTGCTGTTTAATAGCACCTAAACGCAATTGGTGTGACTGCACATTTGCTGTTTGATAGCACCTAAACGCATTAGCTGTTACTGCACGTTTGCTTTTTAATAGCACCTAAACGCATTTGCTGTAACTGCACGTTTGCTGTTTAATAGCACCTAAACGCAGTTGGTGTGACTGCACATTTGCTGTTTGATAGCACCTAAATGCATTAGCTGTTACTGCACATTTGCTGTTTTATAGCACCTAAACGCAGTTGGTATGACTGCACGTTTGCTGTTTGATAGCACCTAAACACATTAGCTGTTACTGTACGTTTTCTGTTTAATAGCACCTAAACGCATTAGCTGTTACTGCACATTTGCTGTTTTATAGCACCTAAACACAGTTGGTGTGACTGCTTGTTTGCTGTTTGACAGCACCTAAACGCATTAGCTGTTACTGCACGTTTGCTTTTTAATAATAGCACCTAAACGCATTTGCTGTAACTGCACGTTTGCTGTTTAATAGCACCTAAACGCAGTTGGTGTGACTGCACATTTACTGTTTGATAGCACCTAAATGCATTAGCTGTTACTGCACATTTGCTGTTTTATAGCACCTAAATGCAGTTGGTGTGTGTGTGTGACTGTGTTGCACGTTTGCTGTTTGATAGCACCTAAACACATTAGCTGTTACTGTACGTTTTCTGTTTAATAGCACCTAAACACATTCGCTGTTACTGCACCGGTTTGCTGTTTAATAGCACCTAAACGCAGTTGGTGTGACTGCACACTTATTGCTGTTTGATAGCACCTAAAGGCATTAGCTGTTACTGCACGTTTGCTGTTTAATAGCACCTAAACGCAGTTGGTGTAATTGCACCTTTGCTGTTTGATAGCACCTAAATGCATTAGCTGTTACTGCCACCGTTTTTCTGTTTAATAGCACCTAAACACAGTTGGTGTGACGCACGTTTGCTGTTTATAGCACCTAAACGCATTAGTGTTACTGTTCAGCTACGTGTGTTGTGTAATAGCACCTAAACGCATTAGCTGTACGGCTCACAATTGCTGTTTAATAGCACCTAAAACGCAATTGGTGTGACTGCACATTTGCTGTTTGATAGCACCTAAACGCATTAGCTGTTACTGCACGTTTGCTTTTTAAATAGCACCTAAACGCATTTGCTGTTACTGCACGTTTGCTGTTTCTTTAATAGCACCTAAACGCAGTTTGGTGTGGACTGCACTTTTGCTGTTTGATAGCTACCTAAAACGCATTAGCTGTTACTGAACGCTTGCTGTTTTATAAAGCACCTAAACGCAGTTGGTGTGACTGCACGTTTGCTGTTTGATAGCACCTAAACACATTAGCTGTTTACTGTACGTTTTTCTGTTTAATAGCACCTAAACGCATTAGCCTGTTACTGCACATTTGCTGTTTAATAGCACCTAAACGCATTTGCTGTAAAAACTGTACATTTGCTGTTTGATATCACCTAAACACATTAGCTGTTACTGCACGAGTGTTGTTTAATAGCACCTAAAATGCAGTTGGTGTGACTCGCTGCGCGTTTGCTACGTTTGATAGCACCTAAACGCATGTAGCTGTTACTGCTCCGTTTGCTTTTTAATAGCACCTAAACACTTTGCTGTAACTGCACATTTGCTGTTTTAAATAGCACCTAAACGCAGTTGGTGTGACTGCACATTTGCTGTTTGATAGCACCTAAATGCATTAGCTGTTACTGCACATTTGCTGTTTTGTATCGCACCTAAACGCAGTTGGTGATAGACTGCATGACGTTTGCGTGTTTGGGATTAGCACCTAAACACATTAGCTGTTACTGTACGTTTTCTGTTTAATAGCACCTAAAGCATTAGCTGTTACTGCACATTTGCTGTTTTATAGCACCTCTAAACGCACAGTTGGTGTGACTGCTGTGTTTTTGCTGTTTGACAGCACCTAAACGCATTAGCTGTTACTGCACGTTTGCTTTTTTAATAGCACCTAAACGCATTTGCTGTAACTGCACGTGTTTGCTGTTTATATAGCACCTAAACGCAGTTGGTGGTGTGACTGCACATTTACTGTTTGATAGCACCTAAATGCATTAGCTGTTGCTGCAACATTTGCTGTTTTATAGCACCTAAACCAGTTGGTGTGGACTGCACGTTTGCTGTTTGATAGCACCTAAACACATTAGCTGTTACTGTTCGTTTTTCTGTTTAATGAGCACCTAAACACATTGCTGTTTACTGCACGTTTGCTGTTTATTAGCACCTAAACGCATTAGCTGTTACTGCACGTGTGTTGTGTAATAGCACCTAAAACGCATTAGCTGTTACTGCACGTTTGCTGTTTAATAGCACCTAAACTCAGTTGGTTGTGACTGCACTTTTGCTGTTTGATAGCACCTAAACGCATTAGCTGTTACTGCACGTTTTGCTGTTTATAGCACCTAAACGCAGTTGTTGTAACTGCACCTTTGCTGTTTTGATAGCACCTAAACGCATTCGCTGTTACTGCACGTTTGCTGTTTAATAGCACCTAAACGCAGTTGGTGTGACTGCACACTTGCTGTTTGATAGCACCTAAAGGCATTAGCTGTTACTGCACGTTTGCTGTTTAATAGCACCTAAACGCAGTTGGTGTATTTGCACCTTTGCTGTTTGATAGCACCTAAATGCATTAGCTGTTACTGCACGTTTTCTGTTTAATAGCACCTAAACACAGTTGGTGTGACTGCACGTTTGCTGTTTAATAGCACCTAAAGCAGTTGGTGTAACTGCACCTTTGCTGTTTGATAGCACCTAAATGGCATTAGCTGTTACTGCACAGTTTTCTGTTTAATAGCTCCTAAACACAGTTGGTGGTGTGACTGCACGTTTGCTGTTTAATAGCACCTAAACGCGATTAGCTGTTACTGCACGTGTGTTGTGTAATAGCACCTAAACGCATTAGCTGTTACTGCACAATTGCTGTTTAATAGCACACTAAACGCAATTGGTGTGACTCTGGCACGTTTGCTGTTTGCATAGCACCTAAACGCATTAGCTGTTACTGCACGTTTGCTTTTTAATAGCACCTAAACGCATTTGCTGTAACTGCACGTTTGCTGTTTAATAGCACCTAAACGCAGTTGGTGTGACTGCACTTTTGCTGTTTGATAGCACCTAAACGCATTAGCTGTTACTGAACGTTTGCTGTTTAATAGCACCTAAACGCAGTTGGTGTGACTGCACATTTGCTGTTTGATAGCACCTAAATGCATTAGCTGTTACTGCACATTTGCTGTTTTATAGCACCTAAACGCAGTTGGTATGACTGCACGTTTGCTGTTTGATAGCGCCTAAACACATTAGCTGTTACTGTACGTTTTCTGTTTAATAGCACCTAAACGCATTAGCTGTTACTGCACATTTGCTGTTTAATAGCACCTAAACGCAGTTGGTGTGACTGCGTGTTTGCTGTTTGACAGCACCTAAACGCATTAGCTGTTACTGCACGTTTGCTTTTTAATAGCACCTAAACGCATTTGCTGTAACTGCACGTTTGCTGTTTAATAGCACCTAAACGCAGTTGGTGTGACTGCACATTTACTGTTTGATAGCACCTAAATGCATTAGCTGTTACTGCACATTTGCTGTTTTATAGCACCTAAACACAGTTGGTGTGACTGCACGTTTGCTGTTTGATAGCACCTAAACACATTAGCTGTTACTGTACGTTTTCTGTTTAATAGCACCTAAACACATTAGCTTTTACTGCACGTTTGCTGTTTATTAGCACCTAAACGCATTAGCTGTTACTGCACGTGTGTTGTGTAATAGCACCTAAACGCATTAGCTGTTACTGCACGTATGCTGTTTAATAGCACCTAAACTCAGTTGGTGTGACTGCACTTTTGCTGTTTGATAGCACCTAAACGCATTAGCTGTTACTGCACGTTTGCTGTTTAATAGCACCTAAACGCAGTTGTTGTAACTGCACCTTTGCTGTTTGATAGCACCTAAACGCATTCGCTGTTACTGCACGTTTGCTGTTTAATAGCACCTAAACGCAGTTGGTGTGACTGCACACTTGCTGTTTGATAGCACCTAAAGGCATTAGCTGTTACTGCACGTTTGCTGTTTAATAGCACCTAAACGCAGTTGGTGTAATTGCACCTTTGCTGTTTGATAGCCCCTAAATGCATTAGCTGTTACTGCACATTTTCTGTTTAATAGCACCTAAACACAGTTGGTGTGACTGCACGTTTGCTGTTTAATAGCACCTAAACGCAGTTGGTGTAACTGCACCTTTGCTGTTTGATAGCACCTAAATGCATTAGCTGTTACTGCACGTTTTCTGTTTAATAGCACCTAAACACAGTTGGTGTGACTGCACGTTTGCTGTTTAATAGCACCTAAACGCATTAGCTGTTACTGCACGTGTGTTGTGTAATAGCACCTAAACGCATTAGCTGTTACTGCACAATTGCTGTTTAATAGCACCTAAACGCAATTGGTGTGACTGCACGTTTGCTGTTTGATAGCACCTAAACGCATTAGCTGTTACTGCACGTTTGCTTTTTAATAGCACCTAAACGCATTTGCTGTAACTGCACGTTTGCTGTTTAATAGCACCTAAACGCAGTTGGTGTGACTGCACTTTTGCTGTTTGATAGCCCCTAAACGCATTAGCTGTTACTGAACGTTTGCTGTTTAATAGCACCTAAACGCAGTTGGTGTGACTGCACATTTGCTGTTTGATAGCACCTAAATGCATTAGCTGTTACTGCACATTTGCTGTTTTATAGCACCTAAACGCAGTTGGTATGACTGCACGTTTGCTGTTTGATAGCACCTAAACACATTAGCTGTTACTGTACGTTTTCTGTTTAATAGCACCTAAACGCATTAGCTGTTACTGCACATTTGCTGTTTTATAGCACCTAAACACAGTTGGTGTGACTGCTTGTTTGCTGTTTGACAGCACCTAAACGCATTAGCTGTTACTGCACGTTTGCTTTTTAATAGCACCTAAACGCATTTGCTGTAACTGCACGTTTGCTGTTTAATAGCACCTAAACGCAGTTGGTGTGACTGCACATTTACTGTTTGATAGCACCTAAATGCATTAGCTGTTACTGCACGTTTTCTGTTTAATAGCACCTAAACACAGTTGGTGTGACTGCACGTTTGCTGTTTAATAGCACCTAAACGCATTAGCTGTTACTGCACGTGTGTTGTGTAATAGCACCTAAACGCATTAGCTGTTACTGCACAATTGCCGTTTAATAGCACCTAAACGCAATTGGTGTGACTGCACATTTGCTGTTTGATAGCACCTAAACGCATTAGCTGTTACTGCACGTTTGCTTTTTAATAGCACCTAAACGCATTTGCTGTAACTGCACGTTTGCTGTTTAATAGCACCTAAACGCAGTTGGTGTGACTGCATTTTTGCTGTTTGATAGCACCTAAACGCATTAGCCGTTACTGAACGTTTGCTGTTTAAAAGCACCTAAACGCAGTTGGTGTGACTGCACGTTTGCTGTTTGATAGCACCTAAACACATTAGCTGTTACTGTACGTTTTCTGTTTAATAGCACCTAAACACATTCGCTGTTACTGCACGTTTGCTGTTTAATAGCACCTAAACGCAGTTGGTGTGACTGCACACTTGCTGTTTGATAGCACCTAAAGGCATTAGCTGTTACTGCACGTTTGCTGTTTAATAGCACCTAAACGCAGTTGGTGTAATTGCACCTTTGCTGTTTGATAGCACCTAAATGCATTAGCTGTTACTGCACGTTTTCTGTTTAATAGCACCTAAACACAGTTGGTGTGACTGCACGTTTGCTGTTTAATAGCACCTAAACGCATTAGCTGTTACTGCACGTGTGTTGTGTAATAGCACCTAAACGCATTAGCTGTTACTGCACAATTGCTGTTTAATAGCACCTAAACGCAATTGGTGTGACTGCACATTTGCTGTTTGATAGCACCTAAACGCATTAGCTGTTACTGCACGTTTGCTTTTTAATAGCACCTAAACGCATTTGCTGTAACTGCACGTTTGCTGTTTAATAGCACCTAAACGCAGTTGGTGTGACTGCACTTTTGCTGTTTGATAGCACCTAAACGCATTAGCTGTTACTGAACGCTTGCTGTTTAAAAGCACCTAAACGCAGTTGGTGTGACTGCACGTTTGCTGTTTGATAGCACCTAAACACATTAGCTGTTACTGTACGTTTTCTGTTTAATAGCACCTAAACGCATTAGCTGTTACTGCACATTTGCTGTTTAATAGCACCTAAACGCATTTGCTGTAACTGTACATTTGCTGTTTGATATCACCTAAACACATTAGCTGTTACTGCACGAGTGTTGTTTAATAGCACCTAAATGCATTAGCTGTTACTGCACGTTTGCTTTTTAATAGCACCTAAACACTTTGCTGTAACTGCACATTTGCTGTTTAATAGCACCTAAACGCAGTTGGTGTGACTGCACATTTGCTGTTTGATAGCACCTAAATGCATTAGCTGTTACTGCACATTTGCTGTTTTATAGCACCTAAACGCAGTTGGTATGACTGCACGTTTGCTGTTTGATAGCACCTAAACACATTAGCTGTTACTGTACGTTTTCTGTTTAATAGCACCTAAACGCATTAGCTGTTACTGCACATTTGCTGTTTTATAGCACCTAAACGCAGTTGGTGTGACTGCGTGTTTGCTGTTTGACAGCACCTAAACGCATTAGCTGTTACTGCACGTTTGCTTTTTAATAGCACCTAAACGCATTTGCTGTAACTGCACGTTTGCTGTTTAATAGCACCTAAACGCAGTTGGTGTGACTGCACATTTACTGTTTGATAGCACCTAAATGCATTAGCTGTTGCTGCACATTTGCTGTTTTATAGCACCTAAACACAGTTGGTGTGACTGCACGTTTGCTGTTTGATAGCACCTAAACACATTAGCTGTTACTGTACGTTTTCTGTTTAATAGCACCTAAACACATTAGCTGTTACTGCACGTTTGCTGTTTATTAGCACCTAAACGCATTAGCTGTTACTGCACGTGTGTTGTGTAATAGCACCTAAACGCATTAGCTGTTACTGCACAATTGCTGTTTAATAGCACCTAAACGCAATTGGTGTGACTGCACGTTTGCTGTTTGATAGCACCTAAACGCATTAGCTGTTACTGCACGTTTGCTTTTTAATAGCACCTAAACGCATTTGCTGTAACTGCACGTTTGCTGTTTAATAGCACCTAAACGCAGTTGGTGTGACTGCACTTTTGCTGTTTGATAGCACCTAAACGCATTAGCTGTTACTGAACGTTTGCTGTTTAATAGCACCTAAACGCAGTTGGTGTGACTGCACATTTGCTGTTTGATAGCACCTAAATGCATTAGCTGTTACTGCACATTTGCTGTTTTATAGCACCTAAACGCAGTTGGTATGACTGCACGTTTGCTGTTTGATAGCGCCTAAACACATTAGCTGTTACTGTACGTTTTCTGTTTAATAGCACCTAAACGCATTAGCTGTTACTGCACATTTGCTGTTTAATAGCACCTAAACGCAGTTGGTGTGACTGCGTGTTTGCTGTTTGACAGCACCTAAACGCATTAGCTGTTACTGCACGTTTGCTTTTTAATAGCACCTAAACGCATTTGCTGTAACTGCACGTTTGCTGTTTAATAGCACCTAAACGCAGTTGGTGTGACTGCACATTTACTGTTTGATAGCACCTAAATGCATTAGCTGTTACTGCACATTTGCTGTTTTATAGCACCTAAACACAGTTGGTGTGACTGCACGTTTGCTGTTTGATAGCACCTAAACACATTAGCTGTTACTGTACGTTTTCTGTTTAATAGCACCTAAAACACATAGCTTTTACTGCACGTTTGCTGTTTATTAGCACCTAAAACGCATTAGCTGTTACTGCACGTGTGTTGTGTAATAGCACCTAAACGCATTAGCTGTTACTGCACGTTTGCTGTTTAATAGCACCTAAACTCAGTTGGTGTGACTGCACTTTTGCTGTTTGATAGCACCTAAACGCATTAGCTGTTACTGCACGTTTGCTGTTTAATAGCACCTAAAACGCAGTTGTTGTAATTGCACCTTTGCTGTTTGATAGCACCTAAACGCATTCGCTGTTACTGCACGTTTGCTGTTTAATAGCACCTAAACGCAGTTGGTGTTGTGACTGCACACTTGCTGTTTGATAGCACCTAAAGGCATTAGCTGTTACTGCACGTTTGCTGTTTAATAGCACCTAAACGCAGTTGGTGTAATTGCACCTTTGCTGTTTGATAGCACCTAAATGCATTAGCTGTTACTGCACATTTTCTGTTTAATAGCACCTAAAAAACACAGTTGGTGTGACTGCACGTTTGCTGTTTAATAGCACCTAAACGCAGTTGGTGTAACTGCACCTTTGCTGTTTGATAGCACCTAAATGCATTAGCTGTTACTGCACGTTTTCTGTTTAATAGCACCTAAACACAGTTGGTGTGACTGCACGTTTGCTGTTTAATAGCACCTAAACGCATTAGCTGTTACTGCACGGCCGGTGTGTTGTGTAATAGCACCTAAACGCATTTAGCTGTTACTGCACAATTGCTGTTTAATAGCACCTAAACGCAATTGGTGTGACTGCACGTTTGCTGTTTGATAGCACCTAAACGCATTAGCTGTTACTGCACGTTTGCTTTTTAATAGCACCTAAACGCATTTGCTGTAACTGCACGTTTGCTGTTTAATAGCACCTAAACGCAGTTGGTGTGACTGCACTTTTGCTGTTTGATAGCCCCTAAACGCATTAGCTGTTACTGAACGTTTGCTGTTTAATAGCACCTAAACGCAGTTGGTGTGACTGCACATTTGCTGTTTGATAGCACCTAAATGCATTAGCTGTTACTGCACATTTGCTGTTTTATAGCACCTAAACGCAGTTGGTATGACTGCACGTTTGCTGTTTGATAGCACCTAAACACATTAGCTGTTACTGTACGTTTTCTGTTTAATAGCACCTAAACGCATTAGCTGTTACTGCACATTTGCTGTTTTATAGCACCTAAACACAGTTGGTGTGACTGCTTGTTTGCTGTTTGACAGCACCTAAACGCATTAGCTGTTACTGCACGTTTGCTTTTTAATAGCACCTAAACGCATTTGCTGTAACTGCACGTTTGCTGTTTAATAGCACCTAAACGCAGTTGGTGTGACTGCACATTTACTGTTTGATAGCACCTAAATGCATTAGCTGTTACTGCACGTTTTCTGTTTAATAGCACCTAAACACAGTTGGTGTGACTGCACGTTTGCTGTTTAATAGCACCTAAACGCATTAGCTGTTACTGCACGTGTGTTGTGTAATAGCACCTAAACGCATTAGCTGTTACTGCACAATTGCCGTTTAATAGCACCTAAACGCAATTGGTGTGACTGCACATTTGCTGTTTGATAGCACCTAAACGCATTAGCTGTTACTGCACGTTTGCTTTTTAATAGCACCTAAACGCATTTGCTGTAACTGCACGTTTGCTGTTTAATAGCACCTAAACGCAGTTGGTGTGACTGCACTTTTGCTGTTTGATAGCACCTAAACGCATTAGCCGTTACTGAACGTTTGCTGTTTAAAAGCACCTAAACGCAGTTGGTGTGACTGCACGTTTGCTGTTTGATAGCACCTAAACACATTAGCTGTTACTGTACGTTTTCTGTTTAATAGCACCTAAACGCATTAGCTGTTACTGCACATTTGCTGTTTAATAGCACCTAAACGCATTTGCTGTAACTGCACATTTGCTGTTTGATATCACCTAAACACATTAGCTGTTACTGCATGAGTGTTGTTTAATAGCACCTAAATGCAGTTGGTGTGACTGCGCGTTTGCTGTTTGATAGCACCTAAACGCATTAGCTGTTACTGCACGTTTGCTTTTTAATAGCACCTAAACACTTTGCTGTAACTGCACATTTGCTGTTTAATAGGACCTAAACGCAGTTGGTGTGACTGCACATTTGCTGTTTGATAGCACCTAAATGCATTAGCTGTTACTGCACATTTGCTGTTTTATAGCACCTAAACGCAGTTGGTATGACTGCACGTTTGCTGTTTGATAGCACCTAAACACATTAGCCATTACTGTACGTTTTCTGTTTAATAGCACCTAAACGCATTAGCTGTTACTGCACATTTGCTGTTTTATAGCACCTAAACGCAGTTGGTGTGACTGCGTGTTTGCTGTTTGACAGCACCTAAACGCATTAGCTGTTACTGCACGTTTGCTTTTTAATAGCACCTAAACGCATTTGCTGTAACTGCACGTTTGCTGTTTAATAGCACCTAAACGCAGTTGGTGTGACTGCACATTTACTGTTTGATAGCACCTAAATGCATTAGCTGTTGCTGCACATTTGCTGTTTTATAGCACCTAAACACAGTTGGTGTGACTGCACGTTTGCTGTTTGATAGCACCTAAACACATTAGCTGTTACTGTACGTTTTCTGTTTAATAGCACCTAAACACATTAGCTGTTACTGCACGTTTGCTGTTTATTAGCACCTAAACGCATTAGCTGTTACTGCACGTGTGTTGTGTAATAGCACCTAAACGCATTAGCTGTTACTGCACGTTTGCTGTTTAATAGCACCTAAACTCAGTTGGTGTGACTGCACTTTTGCTGTTTGATAGCACCTAAACGCATTAGCTGTTACTGCACGTTTGCTGTTTAATAGCACCTAAACGCAGTTGTTGTAACTGCACCTTTGCTGTTTGATAGCACCTAAACGCATTCGCTGTTACTGCACGTTTGCTGTTTAATAGCACCTAAACACAGTTGGTGTGACTGCACGTTTGCTGTTTAATAGCACCTAAACGCAGTTGGTGTAACTGCACCTTTGCTGTTTGATAGCACCTAAATGCATTAGCTGTTACTGCACGTTTTCTGTTTAATAGCACCTAAACACAGTTGGTGTGACTGCACGTTTGCTGTTTAATAGCACCTAAACGCATTAGCTGTTACTGCAGTGCAGTGTGTTGTGTAATAGCACCTAAACGCATTAGCTGTTACTGCACAATTGCTGTTTAATAGCACCTAAACGCAATTGGTGTGACTGCACGTTTGCTGTTTGATAGCACCTAAACGCATTAGCTGTTACTGCACGTTTGCTTTTTAATAGCACCTAAACGCATTTGCTGTAACTGCACGTTTGCTGTTTAATAGCACCTAAACGCAGTTGGTGTGACTGCACTTTTGCTGTTTGATAGCACCTAAACGCATTAGCTGTTACTGAACGTTTGCTGTTTAATAGCACCTAAACGCAGTTGGTGTGACTGCACATTTGCTGTTTGATAGCACCTAAATGCATTAGCTGTTACTGCACATTTGCTGTTTTATAGCACCTAAACGCAGTTGGTATGACTGCACGTTTGCTGTTTGATAGCACCTAAACACATTAGCTGTTACTGTACGTTTTCTGTTTAATAGCACCTAAACGCATTAGCTGTTACTGCACATTTGCTGTTTTATAGCACCTAAACACAGTTGGTGTGACTGCTTGTTTGCTGTTTGACAGCACCTAAACGCATTAGCTGTTACTGCACGTTTGCTTTTTAATAGCACCTAAACGCATTTGCTGTAACTGCACGTTTGCTGTTTAATAGCACCTAAACGCAGTTGGTGTGACTGCACATTTACTGTTTGATAGCACCTAAATGCATTAGCTGTTACTGCACGTTTTCTGTTTAATAGCACCTAAACACAGTTGGTGTGACTGCACGTTTGCTGTTTAATAGCACCTAAACGCATTAGCTGTTACTGCACGTGTGTTGTGTAATAGCACCTAAACGCATTAGCTGTTACTGCACAATTGCCGTTTAATAGCACCTAAACGCAATTGGTGTGACTGCACATTTGCTGTTTGATAGCACCTAAACGCATTAGCTGTTACTGCACGTTTGCTTTTTAATAGCACCTAAACGCATTTGCTGTAACTGCACGTTTGCTGTTTAATAGCACCTAAACGCAGTTGGTGTGACTGCACTTTTGCTGTTTGATAGCACCTAAACGCATTAGCCGTTACTGAACGTTTGCTGTTTAAAAGCACCTAAACGCAGTTGGTGTGACTGCACGTTTGCTGTTTGATAGCACCTAAACACATTAGCTGTTACTGTACGTTTTCTGTTTAATAGCACCTAAACGCATTAGCTGTTACTGCACATTTGCTGTTTAATAGCACCTAAACGCATTTGCTGTAACTGCACATTTGCTGTTTGATATCACCTAAACACATTAGCTGTTACTGCATGAGTGTTGTTTAATAGCACCTAAATGCAGTTGGTGTGACTGCGCGTTTGCTGTTTGATAGCACCTAAACGCATTAGCTGTTACTGCACGTTTGCTTTTTAATAGCACCTAAACACTTTGCTGTAACTGCACATTTGCTGTTTAATAGGACCTAAACGCAGTTGGTGTGACTGCACATTTGCTGTTTGATAGCACCTAAATGCATTAGCTGTTACTGCACATTTGCTGTTTTATAGCACCTAAACGCAGTTGGTATGACTGCACGTTTGCTGTTTGATAGCACCTAAACACATGGGCCAGCACAAAGGAACTTAAATGAAAACATCACACAAAGATACAATCCAACTCATATTTATTAATTGGAAAATGATATGGCCACGGTGTTATCCACAGGGGTTAATTAATATTTATTCAAAATAATTAAACAAGCCAATTTGGCAAAGATATATATTAGAAATAATAATAATAATAATAACATGGTGTCCATCCAGCAAAAGCTGGACGACTAATCCCCTTTTTGGACAACAACATGACTTAGGAATAGGGCGGGAGGGTGGGCGACGCTGGCTAACAGGACGGGCTGAGGAGACCGCCGTGCTGCAGCCTTTTATCAGTTCCATCAGCGCGGGCGAATCCCCCGCTCGAATTGACCAATGAGCTGCTCCTCTTCGACGTCCAATCGGATGCTGTTGCTGCCCAGTGCAGCGCGGCTTCCTAGGGAGAAACAAGAGCAGGAGAACTGCACGTAATGCAACTTCTCCTTTGGCTATCCCATGTTGGTCCAGCCTATTGCTGGGACCTTTCATGGGCCAGCACAAAGGAACTTAAATGAAAACATCACACAAAGATACAATCCAACTCATATTTATTAATTGGAAAATGATATGGCCACGGTGTTATCCACAGGGGTTAATTAATATTTATTCAAAATAATTAAACAAGCCAATTTGGCAAAGATATATATTAGAAATAATAATAATAATAATAACATGGTGTCCATCCAGCAAAAGCTGGACGACTAATCCCCACCGGCCTGAGTTGGCAGAGTAGCTGCCGACTGAGGCCCCCCCAACACCGCGGCAGACTCTATCAGGCTCTGTAGGCCCATGTTAAAAATATCAATACCAATAGGTGCTAAATGAATTCTATCCTTCCGAAAAAGGCCTGGGATAAATCCTTCTAATTCAGAATGGCGTAGTGACACGCCACCTGCAGAGGTCAAAAAACTGTGTATGGTCCTGTTAAGTCTCCTCCGGATCCTGTCCAAATAGAACAAACCACCCTGAGGATACCACAACAGCCTAGGGACCATTTCGGAAAATGCTAAAACCGAATAAGGGAACAAGAGTTTCATTGCATGTAAATCCCTCTTGATCTCGCATAGCAAGTCCCAGGTGCCCACCTTGCCCAGGTCGTTGGCCCCAGCATGTAAAACTAAAACTTGAGGAGGAGGCCATATACCAGCTAGATATGTCAAATGTTCAATAATATTACGCCACCGCAAGCCCCTGACCCCCGACCATAACAACGTAAAAGACATAGGGTCTAGACCTAGGTTGGTGGAATAGGACCTGGATCCCGCATGCTTGGCGGCCCAGAATACGTAAGAATGGCCGACTATCCACACCACCTTCTTGCTTTGATCTGAAAGAAAAATTTACAAAATTAGTAGTTCAGGACGAACATATAACTTGTACCTAGAGCTATTCCAACGCCCCACAGATCTCAACCTATCCTCAGAAAGGCCTAAAGAATTAGCTGCCGTGGCCGCCCTATCCTGAACGAATGGGAAGAGAAACGATAACCTGACAGATTCAGACGTCTTAAACAAGAGGAAAAAACTGCAGAAAACTGATACCTAGTTAACGGGGACAAATCCTCGTGGATAAAAAATGAGTCAGGAGAAATTGGCCTTACTGCCATATATCTACCCACTTGCGTGACGGGGCATAAAGCTTGATCCGACGAACTGGCGAGGGAGAACCAACAACCTTTCCCAACCGGCAAGGATTTGGACCTACAAAGGAAGAGATAAAGACAACTACCATGCAAACGCACATGATCAAAAATGTCTCAGAAACGATGACGAGATTTTGTTCGCTGCTGTGAACTAAGCACCAACCTCAAAGCACCAAAGAAAGCGACTGAAAAGGCAGCTTTAAACAGAAGGGATTCAAACTCGGACCTACATACCTCGCGAAGAGACCCGAGAAGGTCCGACAACATTGCGACCGAAATGGGGCGCCTGAAAGGAAGTTGTTATCCACAGAAAGTCTGGACCTCCTAAACCCTTTCAAAACCTGTGTTACTTGAAAAAAGGAAGTTAGCCCTGGCACACCTGAAAACTTCAAAAAGAATGAAACTCCTGCGAGAATTTTGGACACTGAAGCCGGCGAAAGGCGAGCCTGTATGAGATTGGACAAGAAGGACAACGCTAATAATGCAGTAACATTAAAAGGATCAGCACCCGTGTCATGGCAATACGCACACCATCTGGACCACGATAATTTATAATCCGCCCAGGTCTTACTTGAAACAGAATTGCGTAGGTTACGGAAAATTAGTCCCATATCAAGCCCCAGAGGAATTCCGGGCAAGGGGTCCCCTGCTGATCTGCTGCTGGCGCCAGGTCCCGAAACTTCTTGAACTGTAGGCGAGATAAAGCATCGGCGATATTATTATGAATGCCTGATATATGCTCAGCTTTAAGCCAAATATTATAGCGCATACAGTGCAAGACCAAAAAACGTAGTAACTTAACGACTGGGACAGATTTTGAGGATAAGGTATTAATAGCGAACAACACCCCTTTATTGTCCGTGTGGACCAGTATCCTTCTATTCTTGAAAAACTCACTCCAAATAACGATGGCAACTATCACTGGGAAAAGTTCGAGGAGGACTAAGTTCTGCAAAATTACCTCCTGCAACCAATCTGCATGCCATAAACCCGCGCACCAACGCCCATTCAGGAATGCCCCGAATCCAGTAGAGCCGGATGCGTCCGTGAAAAATTCCATTTGACTACTAACCACAAAGTCCTGCTGCCAGACTGTGGCACCGTTGAAATCGCACAGAAAGGCATCCCAGATCCTAAGGTCCTCTCTGACCCCTTTTGATAAACGGATATGTGCCCGCGGGTTTGTAAGGCCTTTTATGGCCAATGAAAATCTGCGCGAAAACACCCTAGCCATGGGAATCACCCTAGCGGCAAAGGCGAAGAGCCCCAGAAGTGACTGGGCTTCCTTCAACATAACTTTCTTTTTAGATAGCACTGCAGTGATTAAGGATCTCAGCTTCTGCAATTTCTGCTCTGGTAACCTGAACTCCATGCGACCTGAATCGATGATTATACCAAGGAATTCAATACACGTGGAGGGCAAATGGGTCTTTTCGTGAGCCAAGGGGACACCAAAGTCCTCACAGATTTTGCAGAATGCTTGCAAGGCTTCAGCACAGTCTGGGGATCCTTCCCTGCCGACGAAAAGGAAATCATCCAGATAATGGAGCGCAGCCCCATGGGGGGACCTTTGAGATAAAACCCAATGCAAGAATGTGGAAAATGCCTCAAAATAAAAGCACGATAAGGAGAATCCCATGGGCATGGCTTTATCAAAGAAAAATTTTCCCAAAAAATGAAAGCCCAAGGAATTAAAGCCTTGGGGATGCACCGGCAGTAACCGGAAAGCCGCCTTGATGTCGGCCTTGGCTAGCAGGGAACCTCTACCCGACCTTCTTAGTATGGCTAGGGCCTCGTCGAAAGAAGAATAAACGACTGGGGCGGAGATGTCTGCGACTTCATCGTTCAGGGAGGAATTCGGGGGGTAGGACAGGTGGTGTATTAGCCTGAAGGCACCCGCTTCTTTCTTTGGGACTAATCCCAGTGGTGACAGGCGAAAATTCGGGAAAGGGGGGGCATGGAAAGGGCCCGCAATCCTCCCCTCAGCCAGCTCCTTGGACAATTTTTTATGTACCACATCAATATTACTGTCGACCGATACCAAATTTTTTACCATCATGCAACCCGAACCTTGAAAGGCAGGGACTAAAAAACCATCCTTGAACCCATCAATTAACAGAGCCGCCATCCTGTGATCGGGGTAGCGCTCTAACCACGGGCGCATTGCGAACAGCCTCACTGGCGTCGGCGCCTTTTCCGTGATTGTCCTTGGTGGCTGACTGAAAGGAGGACGCGGCCGATTTGCGAAAACACCTGCTGGCGGCATGAGGGCCGCTGCAGTAGGAGCACTCATGCCTATAGCGACAGTTTGTGAGGAACTTGCATTGGCCTTCATTGAAGGCAAAGCAAAAACCTTTGCGAACATTGCCTTGGGTGTTTAACAGGGGTCTAGGTGTGAATTGGGGCTTGGTTGGCAACATCAGGTTCAACCATAAGCCTACATCTTTGGTCCCCCAGTGTAATGTAGGGTGGACAGCCAACTTCTGGCGGAAATTCTCATCATAATTAAACCAGGCAGTTCCCCCAAAATGGCGAAAGGCTTCCGCAATAATATCCAGGTGCTGGAATAGCCCTGAGCATTTGCTGGGGAAACGTTCGCCCATAACTGCTGCATAGATGCAAAAGGCTTGTAGCCAATTTTGAAAGGTCTTAGGAACTGCCCGCCTCCTGTCTTCATCCGACCTATCATTCGCCTGTCTATCCGGTTTAGCCAAGAACTCCTTAGAGGAGGGCAATAAGGATAGCAAGTCTACAAACTCACCCCTCCAAATTCTTTCTTTGACTGCCTTGGGTAGATGAAAGCCCAAAGGGGACAGAACACAAGGCAGGGGTTCTCTAAAGGAGGACTCTCCCACCGTCAATGCCGATGGCCTGATGGGCAAAGAGGGGTCGACAGTATAAAGGGGAATTCTATTATTAACCGCCTTTTTTGTGCTCTGTAACATGGGTGCACTCGGCTCCTGCCAAATGGAACTAATATCCTCCAAATTGTGTATGCTCCCCTTATCATAAGGGCTTGCATCATTGCTGACATCACACAGCATGTAATCCGCACCAGAACGCGCTGGTCCGCACCAAACCCTTGTGCCCCTACCAAATCTTGCATATTGCCACCACCAGCACCAGACCCCTGTGCTCTCTGTACAGACTTATCCGCACCACTGACATGTGCCCCTTGAAATTGCTGTAATACGTTAGACAGGGAATTCACCAAGCTAGATAGTTGTGAAACATTAGGAATAATATTCTCACCAATATGGGACACTGGCTGCTCGCTCGCCTCCACAGCTGTAAGGTGAGTAGCGCTGCTCTCTTGAGAACAAGATGCACCTCTTGAAACAGCTACTCTTTTCTTCAGACCTGCAGACTGAGAAAGAATGGCTGCCCTCTGACCCTTCTTCTTTCTCCCTGGCTGCTGCCTAGTTGCACCTCCAACCGCCGCTGAGCCCCCCTTCTGCACAGGAGGAGTGGGTATGGGCTGGGCTGGGGCGTCCCCCTCCGCTAGACAGCGGAGCAGCCATTCCTCACCTCCTTCGCTCTCAGCCTTCTCCATCAGCTGACAAAGGAGAGCCTCACGGCTGCTGGTGGCGCGGCGCTTCATGACAGCACTTGTCCCTGCTGCGACGCTGGCTAACAGGACGGGCTGAGGAGACCGCCGTGCTGCAGCCTTTTATCAGTTCCATCAGCGCGGGCGAATCCCCCGCTCGAATTGACCAATGAGCTGCTCCTCTTCGACGTCCAATCGGATGCTGTTGCTGCCCAGTGCAGCGCGGCTTCCTAGGGAGAAACAAGAGCAGGAGAACTGCACGTAATGCAACTTCTCCTTTGGCTATCCCATGTTGGTCCAGCCTATTGCTGGGACCTTTCATTAGCCATTACTGTACGTTTTCTGTTTAATAGCACCTAAACGCATTAGCTGTTACTGCACATTTGCTGTTTTATAGCACCTAAACGCAGTTGGTGTGACTGCGTGTTTGCTGTTTGACAGCACCTAAACGCATTAGCTGTTACTGCACGTTTGCTTTTTAATAGCACCTAAACGCATTTGCTGTAACTGCACGTTTGCTGTTTAATAGCACCTAAACGCAGTTGGTGTGACTGCACATTTACTGTTTGATAGCACCTAAATGCATTAGCTGTTGCTGCACATTTGCTGTTTTATAGCACCTAAACACGGTTGGTGTGACTGCACGTTTGCTGTTTGATAGCACCTAAACACATTAGCTGTTACTGTACGTTTTCTGTTTAATAGCACCTAAACACAGTTGGTGTGACTGCACGTTTGCTGTTTAATAGCACCTAAACGCATTAGCTGTTACTGCACGTGTGTTGTGTAATAGCACCTAAACGCATTAGCTGTTACTGCACAATTGCTGTTTAATAGCACCTAAACGCAATTGGTGTGACTGCACGTTTGCAGTTTGATAGCACCTAAACACATTAGCTGTTACTGTACGTTTTCTGTTTAATAGCACCTAAACGCATTAGCTGTTACTGCACATTTGCTGTTTTAGAGCACCTAAACGCAGTTGTTGTAACTGCACCTTTGCTGTTTGATAGCACCTAAACGCATTCGCTGTTACTGCACGTTTGCTGTTTAATAGCACCTAAACGCAGTTGGTGTGACTGCACACTTGCTGTTTGATAGCACCTAAAGGCATTAGCTGTTACTGCACGTTTGCTGTTTAATAGCACCTAAACGCAGTTGGTGTAATTGCACCTTTGCTGTTTGATAGCACCTAAATGCATTAGCTGTTACTGCACGTTTTCTGTTTAATAGCACCTAAACACAGTTGGTGTGACTGCACGTTTGCTGTTTAATAGCACCTAAACACAGTTGGTGTAACTGCACCTTTGCTGTTTGATAGCACCTAAATGCATTAGCTGTTACTGCACATTTTCTGTTTAATAGCACCTAAACGCAGTTGGTGTGACTGCACATTTGCTGTTTGATAGCACCTAAATGCATTAGCTGTTACTGCACATTTGCTGTTTTATAGCACCTAAACGCAGTTGGTATGACTGCACGTTTGCTGTTTGATAGCACCTAAACACATTAGCTGTTACTGTACGTTTTCTGTTTAATAGCACCTAAACGCATTAGCTGTTACTGCACATTTGCTGTTTTATAGCACCTAAACGCAGTTGGTGTGACTGCGTGTTTGCTGTTTGACAGCACCTAAACGCATTAGCTGTTACTGCACGTTTGCTTTTTAATAGCACCTAAACGCATTTGCTGTAACTGCACGTTTGCTGTTTAATAGCACCTAAACGCAGTTGGTGTGACTGCACATTTACTGTTTGATAGCACCTAAATGCATTAGCTGTTACTGCACATTTGCTGTTTTATAGCACCTAAACACAGTTGGTGTGACTGCACGTTTGCTGTTTGATAGCACCTAAACACATTAGCTGTTACTGTACGTTTTCTGTTTAATAGCACCTAAACACATTAGCTGTTACTGCACGTTTGCTGTTTATTAGCACCTAAACGCATTAGCTGTTACTGCACGTGTGTTGTGTAATAGCACCTAAACGCATTAGCTGTTACTGCATGTTTGCTGTTTAATAGCACCTAAACTCAGTTGGTGTGACTGCACTTTTGCTGTTTGATAGCACCTAAACGCATTAGCTGTTACTGCACGTTTGCTGTTTAATAGCACCTAAACGCAGTTGTTGTAACTGCACCTTTGCTGTTTGATAGCACCTAAACGCATTCGCTGTTACTGCACGTTTGCTGTTTAATAGCACCTAAACGCAGTTGGTGTGACTGCACACTTGCTGTTTGATAGCACCTAAAGGCATTAGCTGTTACTGCACGTTTGCTGTTTAATAGCACCTAAACGCAGTTGGTGTAATTGCACCTTTGCTGTTTGATAGCACCTAAATGCATTAGCTGTTACTGCACGTTTTCTGTTTAATAGCACCTAAACACAGTTGGTGTGACTGCACGTTTGCTGTTTAATAGCACCTAAACGCAGTTGGTGTAACTGCACCTTTGCTGTTTGATAGCACCTAAATGCATTAGCTGTTACTGCACGTTTTCTGTTTAATAGCACCTAAACACAGTTGGTGTGACTGCACGTTTGCTGTTTAATAGCACCTAAACGCATTAGCTGTTACTGCACGTGTGTTGTGTAATAGCACCTAAACGCATTAGCTGTTACTGCACAATTGCTGTTTAATAGCACCTAAACGCAATTGGTGTGACTGCACGTTTGCTGTTTGATAGCACCTAAACGCATTAGCTGTTACTGCACGTTTGCTTTTTAATAGCACCTAAACGCATTTGCTGTAACTGCACATTTGCTGTTTAATAGCACCTAAACGCAGTTGGTGTGACTGCACTTTTGCTGTTTGATAGCACCTAAACGCATTAGCTGTTACTGAACGTTTGCTGTTTAATAGCACCTAAACGCAGTTGGTGTGACTGCACATTTGCTGTTTGATAGCACCTAAATGCATTAGCTGTTACTGCACATTTGCTGTTTTATAGCACCTAAACGCAGTTGGTATGACTGCACGTTTGCTGTTTGATAGCACCTAAACACATTAGCTGTTACTGTACGTTTTCTGTTTAATAGCACCTAAACGCATTAGCTGTTACTGCACATTTGCTGTTTTATAGCACCTAAACGCAGTTGGTGTGACTGCGTGTTTGCTGTTTGACAGCACCTAAACGCATTAGCTGTTACTTCACGTTTGCTTTTTAATAGCACCTAAACGCATTTGCTGTAACTGCACGTTTGCTGTTTAATAGCACCTAAACGCAGTTGGTGTGACTGCACATTTACTGTTTGATAGCACCTAAATGCATTAGCTGTTACTGCACATTTGCTGTTTTATAGCACCTAAACGCAGTTGGTGTGACTGCACGTTTGCTGTTTGATAGCACCTAAACACATTAGCTGTTACTGTACGTTTTCTGTTTAATAGCACCTAAACACATTCGCTGTTACTGCACGTTTGCTGTTTAATAGCACCTAAACGCAGTTGGTGTGACTGCACACTTGCTGTTTGATAGCACCTAAAGGCATTAGCTGTTACTGCACGTTTGCTGTTTAATAGCACCTAAACACAGTTGGTGTAATTGCACCTTTGCTGTTTGATAGCACCTAAATGCATTAGCTGTTACTGCACGTTTTCTGTTTAATAGCACCTAAACACAGTTGGTGTGACTGCACGTTTGCTGTTTAATAGCACCTAAACGCAGTTGGTGTAACTGCACCTTTGCTGTTTGATAGCACCTAAATGCATTAGCTGTTACTGCACGTTTTCTGTTTAATAGCACCTAAACACAGTTGGTGTGACTGCACGTTTGCTGTTTAATAGCACCTAAACGCATTAGCTGTTACTGCACGTGTGTTGTGTAATAGCACCTAAACGCATTAGCTGTTACTGTACAATTGCTGTTTAATAGCACCTAAACGCAATTGGTGTGACTGCACGTTTGCTGTTTGATAGCACCTAAACGCATTAGCTGTTACTGCACGTTTGCTTTTTAATAGCACCTAAACGCATTTGCTGTAACTGCACGTTTGCTGTTTAATAGCACCTAAACGCAGTTGGTGTGACTGCACTTTTGCTGTTTGATAGCCCCTAAACGCATTAGCTGTTACTGAACGTTTGCTGTTTAATAGCACCTAAACGCAGTTGGTGTGACTGCACATTTGCTGTTTGATAGCACCTAAATGCATTAGCTGTTACTGCACATTTGCTGTTTTATAGCACCTAAACGCAGTTGGTATGACTGCACATTTGCTGTTTGATAGCACCTAAACACATTAGCTGTTACTGTACGTTTTCTGTTTAATAGCACCTAAACGCATTAGCTGTTACTGCACATTTGCTGTTTTATAGCACCTAAACACAGTTGGTGTGACTGCGTGTTTGCTGTTTGACAGCACCTAAACGCATTAGCTGTTACTGCATGTTTGCTTTTTAATAGCACCTAAACGCATTTGCTGTAACTGCACGTTTGCTGTTTAATAGCACCTAAACGCAGTTGGTGTGACTGCACATTTACTGTTTGATAGCACCTAAATGCATTAGCTGTTACTGCACGTTTTCTGTTTAATAGCACCTAAACACAGTTGGTGTGACTGCACGTTTGCTGTTTAATAGCACCTAAACGCATTAGCTGTTACTGCACGTGTGTTGTGTAATAGCACCTAAACACATTAGCTGTTACTGCACAATTGCTGTTTAATAGCACCTAAACGCAATTGGTGTGACTGCACGTTTGCTGTTTGATAGCACCTAAACGCATTAGCTGTTACTGCACGTTTGCTTTTTAATAGCACCTAAACGCATTTGCTGTAACTGCACGTTTGCTGTTTAATAGCACCTAAACGCAGTTGGTGTGACTGCACTTTTGCTGTTTGATAGCACCTAAACGCATTAGCTGTTACTGAACGTTTGCTGTTTAAAAGCACCTAAACGCAGTTGGTGTGACTGCACGTTTGCTGTTTGATAGCACCTAAATGCATTAGCTGTTACTGCGTGTTTGCTGTTTAATAGCACATAAACGCAGTTGGTGTAACTGCACCTTTGCTGTTTGATAGCACCTAAACGCATTAGCTGTTACTGCACATTTTCTGTTTAATAGCACCTAAACGCAGTTGGTGTGACTGCATGTTTGCTGTTTAATAGCACCTAAACGCATTAGCTGTTACTGCGCGTGTGTTGTGTAATAGCACCTAAACGCATTAGCTGTTACTGCACATTTGCTGTTTAATAGCACCTGAATGCAATCGGTGTGACTGAATGTTTGCTGTTTGATAGCACCTAAACGCATTAGCTGTTACTGCACGTTTGCTGTTTAACCCCCCTGGCGGTATTCCCGAGTCTGACTCAGGGTTAAATTTTCAAGCTGCGATCGGTAACCCGAGTCAGACACGGGCTCGCCTCACTGAGTGCACAGACAGGCTTTACTTACCTTGTTCCTGGATCCAGCGATGCCAACACGCTGTGTGAGCGAGCGGGTGCTCGCTCGTTTCACACAGTGTCCCTGTGTGCCGCCGCTCTCCGTTCCCTGTGACGTTACGATGCATGGGGGCGGAGAAACGGCGCCATATTCAAAAAAGTAAACAAACACATTACATACAGTACAATGTAATCTTTTAGATTACAGTACTGTATGTAAAAAATACACCCCCCCCCCTTGCCCCTAGTGGTCTGCCCAGTGCCCTACATGTCCTTTTATATAATAAAAAGTGTTCTTTCTCCCTGCAAACTGTAGATTGTCCAAAGCAACCAAAAGTGTCCCTTTATGTCAAAAATGGTTTTAGATCAGCTAAAAAACAGCAATAATAAATTATAATCACTTGCAGAATTTAGCAATAGCGATTTGTGGGGAAATTCGTCATAAAAAAAATAATGACAGCGACAATTCTGCAACTGAGAAAATTTCAGTGATTTTGATTTCATTACATTATTGAATAATTTTTACTATAATTATATTATTATTTTTTATAATTATAATTTATATATATATATTTTTTAATGTCATACCCAGGATGCCTATTAGACTCTTGTTTGGTCAGATTTAAGTAAGTTATTCCTAAGAATTACAAGTCTACAGTATAAAATGCCAAATTTCCTTGCAAATAATGGTACCGCTTTCAGCACCTAAAATCTGAAAGAATCATACCACCAGGGAGGTTAATAGCACCTAAACACAGTTGGTGTAACTGCACCTTTGCTGTTTGATAGCACCTAAACGCAGTTGGTGTGACTGCACGTTTGCTGTTTAATAGCACCTAAACGAAGTTGGTGTGACTGCACGTTTGCTGTTTGATAGCACATAAACGCATTAGCTGTTACTGCACGTGTGTTGTGTAATAGCACCTAAACGCATTAGCTGTTATTGCACGTTTGCTGTTTAATAGCACCTAAACGCAGTTGGTGTAACTGCACCTTTGCTGTTTGATAGCACCTAAACGCTATTTGCTGTAACTGCACGTGTGTTGTTTAATATCACCTAAACGCATTAAAATGTCTGGAAGGACAACAAAGAGAGGTAGAGAGTCACGAGGGCAAGCAGGCTCTGCATCTAGAGGCAATGCTGGTGGTGGACACGGTGCATCCTCTTTAGCACGTGGCCGTGGCCACTCGTCCTTCTTTTTGGGAGCTGGCTGTGTTGAGCCTCAACATGCAGAGAAATTAGTAGAGTGGATGACCAAGCCGTCCTCATCCTCCTCATCCTCTCTCACCCAGGCTGATCTTAGTTTGTCTGGCAAAGCAGCTGCCAAGGCGTCCTCTTCCCTGTGCACAGTGGCATCACACAATCCTTCCCTAGTCCCACCATGTCCTCCTGAGGAGTCCCCCGTAATGTTTCAATACAGTGTTGGGTACATGCTGCATGAAGATGCGCAGCGTTTTGAAGGCTCCGATGATGGAACACAGATAGAGGAAGGCATTGATGTGAGTCCAGGGAGAGGGGGTGGCCGAGAGGGACAGCAATCTGGCAGTGATGTTCCCCCAGCTGGAGCATACTGCCAGGTTTTCGACAGTGATGAGGAGGGAGGGGATGATGAGGTCACTGACTCTACGTGGGTGCCTGATAGGAGAGAGGAGGAGGAAGAGGAGGAGGAGGAGAAGGAGGACGAGGCACAGGCACATCTCCAAAGAGGCAGGATGCCCTCCAGGGGCCAGCTTAAGGGCAGCACACCAACTGCATTACATCGCACATCTACGCCTGTGCAGGGCACTGCTGTGTCTCAATGTTACAGCAAAAGTTCTTTGGTGCGGGCCTTTTTTGAGACATGTGCATCAGATCGTACCTTTGCTATTTGCAACATATGTCGCAAGCGTATCTCGCGTGGCCAAAACATCAACCGCTTGGGCACCACTTGCTTGGCCAGACATATGTCGACCTGCCATGCAGTTCATTGGCAAGCATACCATAAAGACCCACACCAAAGAACAAAGCGGACCTCCCCTTGCCCCTCAGCAGCTGGGACTTCCAACCCCACTAGACCCTCAGTACTCTCAGAAGCCTGCACTGAAGGTGTAGAAATAGGTGTGTCACAACCTAGTAGTACATGTGGGCAATCTACTGATAGTACCAGACAAATTTCCCTGCCTCAGCTGCTGCAGTGCCGAAAGAAGTACTCTCCCAGCTATCTGAATGCCCAGAGGTTGAATGCTAGCTTAGCGAAATTGCTAGCACTTCAACTGCTACCTTTTCAGTTGGTAGATTCTGCCCCCATCCGTGAGTTTGTGGAATGTGCGGTACCTCAGTGGCAAGTACCCAAACGCCACTTTTTCTCATGGAAGGCGATTACGGCTCTCTACCGGCATGTGGAAGGCAATGTCCATGCCTCGCTAGACAGGGCCGTCAGTGGTAAGGTGCATATTACCGCTGACTCATGGTCCAGCAGGCATGTACAGGGACGTTACCTCTCTTTTACAGCGCATTGGGTGACTCTGCTGGCAAATAGGAAGGACGCAGTGCAAGGTACAGTATTTCTGGAGGTTGCTCCGCCACCACGCCTCCAAAACACTACTACTGGTTGTGACACACCTCTCTCCTCCACCCCCTCCTCTTCTTCTTCCTTTGTGGCCTCTTCCTGTGGTGATGTTTCCTCTGAACCAGCCGTGCTTCATAGGTGTACGAGGGGCTACGCAGGAATGCAGGCCAAGAGATGCCATGCGGTGCTAGAGCTGGTGTGCTTGGGAGACAGAAGCCACACTGGGGACGAGGTTCTGTCAGCCTTGCAGGGGCAGGCTCAGAGGTGATTGATGCCATGTCAGCTTAAGCCTGGAATGGTGGTTAGCGACAATCACACCAACCTCCGCTCTGCCCTGCGACAGGGACACCTGACCCATGTGCCCTATTTTGCTCATGTTCTGAATTTGGTGGTGCAGCGGTTCTTGGGCAGGTACCCGGGCTTACAGGATGTCCTAAAGCAGGCCAGGAAAGTCTGTGTGCATTTCTGGAGGTCATATAATGCCACTGCTCGGCTGACAGACCTCCAAAGGGAATACAACCTGCCCCCAAGAACCATCCCATGTCACTCCTTGATGTCCCACATCTTTATTTGAGCTGCCTGTTTATGGTGTTTTATGCCTGTATTTTCTACTTAAATGTGAGTACCCTGCAAATTTTATACTCATTAAAGAGACCTGGTTTTATATGGAAGCTCTTAGATTTGGCCTTTTTCTTTGCATATTGGTCCGTTGGTGCCACTGAGGATATTTGCATATCTCTGGGTTCTACAGCTGACAAGTATACATCCTTGAGCCATCTGGATTTCCTACCATTTGATCTAAGCGTATTAGACCTTTGGTAAAACAAGGGTCTTTGTGTGAGGTGAGAGTACCCATCTTTACTGGTGAAGGGATCACATTTGAAATATTTGAAATATTGGTTTTCCAAGTCACATGGTGAAGATACTCTGATTGTCTTGATCACAGGATTTGTTTGCACATTGCAAATTTGGACTTTTATTTATTTATTATTTTTTTCACACTGTCATTTAATTTAATTATGTCTTCACTGGTATGAGCATATTCATTTCAATACTACGTAATTTCGGTTTGCGCTGCACTGTTTTTGCTTGATATATTTACTTCAGGAATTTTGTGATTGTTCTTTTGGTGTTCAGCTTGCATCCATATGAAATCTACTCTTTGAGTATTTTTCATTCTTATATTTTATTAGTATATATTTTTATTCTGATCTTGTAGATTTTTGCGCTGATTGCACTTTCTTTTGTATACACTTTGCCCCCAAGAACCGTCTAATCTGTGACATGCCCACCAGATGGAACTCTACATTGGCCATGCCGCAGCGGCTGCACACACAGCAGAGGGACATCAATGAGTGCCTGTGCCAATATGTCAGCAGGACTGGGTCAGGGGAGCTTGTTATTTTTTCCCAACGCCAGTGGGCCTTGATCAGGGATGCATGTCACCATTTGAGGAGGCCACGAGGATGGTGAGCAGTGACAGTGCTTGCATCAGTGAGACTGTCCCTCTTATTTACATGTTGGAGCACACGCTACGTGGAATAATGGACAGGGCCCTTGAGGCAGAACAGAGGCTGGAAGAGGAGGACATCCTTACCTCTCAAGGTCCCCTTTATGCAGACTGTGGTCCTGCTTGCCCACCTAGCACACAGGAAGAGGAGGAGGAGGAGGAGGAGGAGGATTGTATCAGCAGCATGGAGGTGGAGTCTAGCACTCAGCATCAGCAGCAGTCTACAAGGGATCACTTACAGCCCCAAGGAACCCATGGACTTTTACGTGGCTGGGATGAGGTGGCTGCGGATCCTGACATCCTCAGTGACTCAGAGGACTGTCCCCCGAATGCCTCAGCAAACCTATGCTGCATGGCCTCCCTGATCCTGCAAAGCCTACGTAAGGATCCTCGTGTTTGTGGTATCAAGGAGAGGAATCATTTCTGACTGGCAACTCTCCTTGATCCACGTTACAAGAGTAAGGTTGCGGAGCTTATCTTGCCGTCGCAGAGGGAGCAGAAGATGAAACGTCTGCAGGAGGCCTTGCAGAATGGTCTGTGCAACGCGTTCCCAGAACCTGGGGATTACCAAATCCTGGTCCTGGACAACGTGTTGCTGAGGCTTCGGTGAGTCACAGAAGGAGCGGTGGAGAAGGTGGCCATCTGACCGATGCGTTCAGACAATTTTTTAGTTCGCAGCCCCAAGGTCTGACCGGTTCCAGCAACTATCGCCAGCATCTGGTTTACATGGTGCGGGGATACCTAGGGGCAAGATCCGACTTGGACACCTTCCCCACCGAAAATCCTCTGGCTTACTGGGTCTTAAGGATGGATTACTGGCCAGAGCTTGCACAGTACGCAATTGAGCTACTGGCTTGCCCTGCATCCAGTGTTCTTTCAGAACGCATATTCAGTGCTGCTGGAGGTTTTGTGACCGATCACAGGGTGCGCCTTTCCACCGACTCCGTCGATCGACTGACCTTCATAAAAATGAATTAGGCTTGGATCAACACTAGCTACCAAGCACCTGATGCAGATGTAACTGAATATTTTTTTTTTGAAATGTCAGATCCCTTTGAGACTGCCTATGCTGATGCTGAGTGACTGTCCTGTTATGCTGCTGATGGAATATCCTTTTCCTCCTCACAGATCTTGCTGATAGCTAGTAAGAAAAATTAGTTTTTTTGGGCTCCACCACCAGTGCCTAAGACCCAATTTTTCTGCCCCTGTTTAACAGGGGCGTCTAATAAAAAATGTTGATGCAATACTTTGCATGTGGCTTATTGTTGCGCTCCAATTACAGTATGACATGGTTCAGATTCTACTTAACAAACCTATAGTCCTTGTCTTGTTTGCACCGCCTGTATACTGCTGTTCAAAGTATATAGGGCCAAAGGGTCTTGTCAGGGCCGATCATCAGTATAGGCTCACTATGCAAGCCGCTTAGGGCCCTGCAAAGGGCCCCCCAAATTACTAGAGGCCCCGTCTGGTGAGAAGTAATTTTCGCCCCCTAACCCCGCTTCTAGACTCGCTGGCTGAGTCATTTATGACAGCAGAACACCCCCTCTTCTCAACTTTCTTTAATGTGACATGTCAGTGTCGTCAGCGCCCCCTGCTTCTCATTTTTATTGTGCCATGTCATTTTGCTTAGGGCCCCAGGGAGGTCAGGATTGGCACTGGGTCTTGTAATGCCCTGGGGGGAGTGGTGGCGGGGAAACTCATGCTATTTTTTTTAATGATGTGTATCCATATTGCAGGGACCAAACATTACATTAAAGCCGCAAGCAGTATTAAATTTATTTTTTCTTATAGTAATCTCATGTTGTGCAGCGACATTTCTAAACATGTGCCACTACTATAGACACCCAGCAGGTACGATATTTAAAGTAATTTTTCTTTTTGCACTTTAACCACTTAAGGACCGGACCAATATGCTGCTAAATGCCCAGAGGCGTTTTTACAATTCGGCACTGCGACGCTTTAACAGACAATTGCACGGTCGTGCGACGTGGCTCCCAAACAAAATTTGCGTCCTTTTCTTCCCATAAATAGAGCTTTCTTTTGATGGTATTTGATGGCCTCTGCGATATTTATTTTTTGCGCTATAAACAAAAATAGAGCGACATTTTTGAAAAAAAAACAATATTTTTTTACTTTTTGTTATAAGAAAAATCAAATAAACTAAATTTTAGTCAAACATTTAGGCCAAAATGTATTCAGCCACATGTCTTTAGTAAAAAAAATCGCAATAAAAAAAATTAGCTACCTAGCGGCAACAGTGACACTAATACAGCGATCAGAAAAATGATCGCATAGTGACACTGGCAATAGGCGGTGAAAGGGTTAACTAGGGCGGTGATCAAGGGGTTAAAACTTTATTAGGGGGGGTACAGGGCTACCCTAAACCTAACACTAACTGCCTGTCACACTGACACTAAATGCAGTGATCAGTAAATATATGATCACTGCAATCAGTGACAGTGTGACAGGGGGTGGGGGGGTGATCGGAAGGGGTTAAATGTGCCTATGTGTGTGGTGTCAGTGTAGTGTTGGTTCGACTTACTGTGTGAGTCTTCTCTCCTCTCGGCAGATTGAAAATACCGCCGAGAGGAGAGGTGACATCACTTCCTCTGCCAGTGTTTACATTACACAGGCAGAGGAAGTGACATGCGGGGAGGAGGCGCATTGGCTGGGAGCGATCCAGAGGGGGCGGACAAAAACCAACCGCCGCCCCCTCATCCCGGATCGCTCGTACAGCCACGGGAACCGCCGCATTTACCGGGGGGGTCCCGATCGGACCCCCGACCAACGTCTAGGCAGGGACATACAGGTACGCCAATGTGCCTGTACTTGCCATTCTGCCAACGTAAATGTACATGCGGCAGTCCTTAACCGGTTAAGCATCATTAAAATCGCTGCTCCAGAAAAAACGACCGTTTTTAAAACCTTTTTTTCCATTGATACATGTTCCCTGGGGCAAGACCCGGGTTTTCAAAGACGTTTTTGAATTTGAACGTTCAAGTCCCATAGACTTCAATGGGGTTCTAAATGTTTGCGGGAACGGGCGGTCTGTTCGAACGTTCTGGTGCAAACCGAACGCGGGGGTGTTCGGCTCATCCCTAACCTTGACAATGCCTGTATTCAATACCCATATATCGCTTATGTGCCCAGATATGCTGCTGTGTCTCACCCTCAGTCCTACTCACTACAGAGTGAGTGTTTTAAAGGAAATCGCCTTGCATATGCACTGTGTATATCATGTGCATGGCCGTGCTAAGCCATGCCCCCCCCCCCCGTGATGTAGCACGCCTCCCCTCTCATTTTTTTTAAAGAGCCTTTTCTGCATACGCACGCGGCGATCCCTATGATGGGACCGGGGGATCAGAGGGGAAAGAGCCCACACCAGGAGGACGCCCAGCGTTCAGCAGGCGCGGGTCCCCAAATCCCCCTATTCAAGAACTGACAGGAATGGAGTGAAGCTAGGAATGTGTAGCTTTGCACCCTCTAGTGGTAAAAAACAGGCATGACAACATCTTACTCATACAAGAAGTCCATAAGTAAAACTTTAGGATCTTCTTAACAGTCCAGCCACAGGATACTGGTGGAAAATCACAGACAGACCCAATCTTCACCCATCACGGCAGGCAGTGTCATTACAGACCTTCAAGGACTGGGTCCCTTTTGCATAGGGTCTCTCTCCCTTGGACCTGTATTACACTCTGCCAGAGCAGGCCTTTGGTTTGGATACATGACCAAGGTTACTGGATCCCAGAGTCCAGCTCTCAAAAGAGAAGCATTACAGGCAAAAACCTTGTTCTTCTTCCTCGGGGCCCGGGTACCATCCACTTTAGCCCTTTTCGGCATTTTGAATGTATTCTTCTGCATAGACCCACTGATCATGTGAAGGATTTTCCTGCAGAGCTTTCTTAGCATATCTTTAACTGTGACCAATGCCTTAGACACTGGTGAAAAAACTGAGGTACTTCCTGTATGGAAGGGGTTATATAGAGGGGAACTTCTTGTCTTTGATTATGCCAATGTCCAATCACCTGAAGGTGGCCTAGAACCCATATAGTAATTACTATGGCTGCTCTGCGTCCCACGATGTACGATAAAGAAAAATAATGTTACTTATACCTTATTAAATATCTTATTAAAGGGGACCGAGTCCTTGAAGGTCTGTCATGTACACCCCCAGTGGTTTTTTTCGCAAAATTTTGGCAAAAGCCAGGAAACAGCAAAAATTCTACTATTTGGGGATTTTAATGTTCCTATGGATGCTGCAATACACTGTAGATACCTCATTTTGACGTCAACTCAATGAAAGAGACTAAGCCCCTTCTTTTGCCAGGTTTATCTACATGATTCCTGGAAGTGTTTACATACATCTAAAAAAGACTATACTTTTTTTTGTGCTCATAACATATATACAAGAATTGACCTCTTTATTACAAACAGTTGCTCCAGCCGCCCATATCCATAATATCTTGTGGTCTGACTACGTGCCCATTATACTAGATACTGTGGAGGGGCAACTCTGTTTTCATGTTTTTCTGTGGACGAACAAATCATTTACTGTATATTATCTACAGTAACCCTCAACATAGATCAGAAATTTCTGATAAACTTAAATAATTATTTTACTATAATGAGGATAGTGCGGCAAATGTGATGAATTTGTGGTGTACTTACAAGGCCTTTATTAGGGGCATACTAATAGAAATTGCTTCCTGTAAGAAAAAAATAGGATGCAGCTCACTACCTTGTTGAGGAAAATAGCCAAGATAGTGGTTTCACATAAGCAATCTCCTTTACAAACTACTATGGCCCAACTTAAAGCTTGCAGAGAAACGCTTAAGGTGACTTTAAGGTTGGCTTATGACAAACATTTAAAGTGGCTAAAACTAAATTTTTATTCCTAAAGCAATAAGGCTGGAAAGCTAGTAGCTTCTCAGCTTCAACAGCGACAGGCTAAGACTAAACTCTCTAAATTGATGCATTATCACACTGTGAAGGTGGTATATAACCTCAAGAAATAGCAAATGCGTTCTGTGATTACTATGAATCTTTATAAAATCAGAAAGTTAATCCTGAGAATTCCCAACCTATGCAGATATACTGTAGGAGCCTGCATAGGTTTGGAATTCTCATGATTAACTGAGAGCCCTAGTGCGTCAACATGTTTCACTGTTAAGCTTTATCAGGACACATTCAGGATTTGTGAGCTGCGAAGAAAGGAGACAGGCCTCACTGTCTAAATAAAAACAAATATATTTATAATTAGAATAACAATAACATATATTTAAAAACACTGTATTGTCCAGAAGAAAAATCACAACATGTGTAGGCATAGAGGTAATATATAAAAAATACCTTGCAACTGAGTGAGCCTTATTCAACGAGTAATCAAAAAGGGATAGTATCCAGCAAAAAAGAACTGGCTTGCAGAAAAAAGATTTTCTTAGCCAGGATAAATATAAGCCAGCTGTAATTGATATAAAGCCATAAATCAACTCATATATTGCTAATCCGTATGTTTGAAAGGGTAAAATACACCAACAGAATCAACAAAAAATATACCTATTGCCTCATAAATTCCAAGTATCTTCGTACAATGATCTCAAACAGGGGATGATATATATGGATTGAGCAGAAAGCGGCAGATAGCTATAGATACCAAGATATGCAAGGATGGAATCCCATAATCCGAAATGTTAATGGTTAATAAAGTCCTCCAATATGAGGACTGAACTATATCCAAGCAGGCTACTATGTTGCCCTTAAAACCAGAATGTTGTTCTCACATTGGTCTGCATGAGAGAAACAAAAAGATATACAAACGGTATAAGATCCTCTATGTTATGAACAGGATACAATACAGACCAAGAAAAAAAAAGGTTACTTACTAGCAACATAGCAATATCAGACGATCCCCTGGGAGAGAGCACAATGCTCTTCACCTTAGGAGCCTGGAAAGACTTGTTTACCAAAGTAATGTCCCCCAAAGACTCACATATGCTTAAAACCCCTCTGAGGGCCCATGAACTCCTTATTCCATACTTTTCAGTGAAGGATTTTATAGCTCATAGATATATTTTCTGGCAATACCTACAAGGCAGTACAACTATCGCTGACACATCTAGGCTGCATCAGATTCAGCACTTCAGTTCAGTTAACAAATATATTTCCATCCCTCAGACTACCCTGAACCATATAACTAACAAAATTAAGTCAAAGTGAGAGATATTTTTCTATCAGCTAATAAAAATTCTCCCTAAAGATGATAAGATTAATGCTATGAGAAAATGGAATGAGGAGCTGTCCCACTCCTTTTCTACAGCACAATGGAATAAAGCTGCAAAAGTTTCAGTTTGTATAGATCATTGGGATTTGTCACAAAAAATTCTCCACAGATATTATTTTACCCATTATAGTTTGGCTAAAGTTTCCCTTTCCATTTTGCCACTATGCTGAAAAAACTGTAATCAGATAGGTAAGCTTTACCATATGCTGTGAGGTTGTAAAAATGTGCACAGTTTCTGGAGATTGTTCTTGGAACTTCTATCCTCCTTAACGAGAAATACTTCCCCCCCTCCCCACACACACATACCTGATTTGACTCTGCTGAGCCTTGGACTGGAATTCTTTACCCCTGACCATAGGGTTGTAGTGACCCATTTATTGTCGGCTGCCAGACTCACAATTACCAGTATTTGGAAAATCCTCTTCGGTTATAAGTTGAGTTACAGTAATACCCAATCTCTGTTTAACAAGATGTTAGCTTTTAAAGAACAAAGAGCGAGTATGCTTTTTTTCCAACTGCTAGATATGGCCGATTAACCCAAAAGCCTTAAGATCCTTATTGTTGCAAATCTGAACTTTGGTTTTGTGGTATTTCTCTTGGTACATGATTGTCATTAAGACCTGTGGATCCCATATGGGGTGGCCGGTAGTTCTACTCCTGCCGTAAATTGGCTCATACTATTATTATGATCTAATGTTTTTGATAACAGTAATTGTCTCTGAAAATTATTCAATTCGGATTCAATTGGAATTGGATTGCTATCGTCGTGCATTCTATGTAGAAAGAAGCGATGTACCATTTTGTTCTTTTGTTGATTTATTAATACAAAGATAGTTAAGTGAAGTCAAGTTTTACATTTAGTTTAGGAGGTAGGGTTGTACACCAATGTGGCTCCAAATATTAGGAAATCTAAGGAGAGTATCCATAAAAAAATGTATGGCAATTAACCCAGTGAAAGTGCATGTACATTAGTTTTGTGAGAATAGGACATAATGAATGCTATTTCCTGTGCTGGTGGGATAATTTTCAATTAATTTAAAGTGGAACATATTGTATTTGACATCTAGATGGTGCTAAGTATCATAGGAATGAATTGATAAATATGTCAAAGCTAGAAATCTTTCAAATGCCTGAGCATTTTTTGGGCTAAATTATAGCTTTGCTAAATGTTATACTTGCAATTTCTCAAATTCATTTTCATTTTCACCCTGCAACTGAATGTAAATTTGACCTTTTACAATTTCAGCTTACATTTAACTTTCTGATATTTTGTCTGAAAATAAATTCAGGGGATTTACCAGGGTGATCTCTTTTTCAGAAGAAAGTTACAACATTTCTTTTTAGCTTCCACTAGCTTTCAGATTGTACAGGTTTTCATCTTTGCAGCCTAAATGGTTTGACGTTGTTATTATACAATTTTGATGCAGTTAGTCAAAGAGCTAGGGATGAGCTTCGTGTTCGAATCAAACTCACGCTCAACTCGAACATTGTATGTTCGATCGTTCGTCGAATTATGAACGTTATGGGGCCGTTCACGCCAAATTGGACTGGCGTGTCACGGCCCATAATTCACTGCGGCATCGCAGTGCATTACTGGCTGATGATTGGCCAAGCATGCACTATGACCCGCATGCTTTGGCCAATCACAGCACACAAAAAACGGAGAGCCATAATTACCCAAAGCCATGTCTCAAAGGGTTTAGTACACGCCCCACACTATATAAGGCCACCTGGAAGTCGGCATTGTGTAGTGTGTTGCGGTGGTTAAGAGAGAGACAGAGAGAAAAAGTGTAATTTTTTTGAGTTAGATAGAGCAGGAAGGCAGGCAGGCAGGCTAGTCAGTTAGAGTTACAGTGTGTAGAGGATATATATGCATCCCAGGTGTTGTATATATATTTATACACTGTATTGAGTTTAGTTGGATTCCCTCTTCGTAATATACTGACAGGCAGGCAGGTGATTGTGCTAGCTGCAGTATTTTCACTTGGTGTACTGTGTCCTCTGCACAGTGTGTACCTAAAGCTATGTGAATACAATTGCTGTTGTTGTCATATTAATACCACAGGCAGTGGCTGATAAGAAAGTATTCTCACTTGGTGTACTTTGTCCTCTGCACAGTGTGCACCTAAAGCCACGTGAATACAATTGCTGTTGTTGTCATATTAATACCACAGGCAGTGGCTGATCAGCAAGTATTTTCACTTGATGTACTGTGCCCTCTGCACAGTGTGCACCTAAAGCCACATGAATACAATTGCTGTTGTTGTCATATTAATACCACAGGCAGTGGCTGATCAGCAAGTATTTTTACTTGGTGTACTGCGTCCTCTGCACAGTGTGCACCTAAAGCTACGTCAAAACATTTGCTGGTGTTGTCATATTAATACCACAGGCAGTGGGTGATCAGCAGGTATTTTCACTTGGTGTACTGCATCCTCTGCACAGTGTGCACCTAAGGCTACGTCAATATATTTGCTGGTGTTCTCATATTAATACCACAGGCAGTGACTGATCAGCAAGTATGTTCACTTGGTGTACTGTGTCCTCTGCACAGTGTGCACCTAAAGCCACATGAATACATTTGCTGTTGTTCTCATATTAATACCACAGGCAGTGGCTGATCAGCAAGTATTTTCACTGGGTGTACTGTGTCCTCTGCACAGTGTGCACATAAAGCTATGTCAATACATTTGCTGGTGTTATTATATTTTTTTGAGACCTGCTGGGTTTTGATCATGCAATAATTTAAAACGTAATGAAACATTGTGGTCCTTAAAACCTAACTTGATATTTGCTACATGTTCTGCTATCCTCACTTTTAACAATATTTTTGTGCGGCCTATGTACAGGTTTACAGGGGCATTCTAGGATGTACACCACATATGAGGTATTGCATTTAATAAACTCCTTTATGTGGAATTTAATATTGTTGGATGTAGAAGTAAAAGTTTCAACAGCTCTTAATGGTCTATCGGCTTCCCTGCATGGGAGGTACTTATGACATGCATAAAAACCATCCTTACCCAAAAAGAAGGGGGTTTCTTAGGGGCATCTAAAACTTTTTTTACAATTCTATCTCCATAATTGGGTGCTTTTTTGTAGATAAAACCTGGCTTAATGGGAATGACAGCTTTCAATATTCTGTCTAGGAAGTGAATATGCCAATGGGATGAAAGGATCCTTTCCACTTCTTTGTACTGAGAGTGGTATCCAGAAATGAATCTCCACTCGTGTGTATTTTTGTTATCGAGGGGTACAGTGTCTCTTAGACAGTCCATTCTTGGTACTAACAGGAGGTCTTCAATGGTTTTCACTCGATGGTTTTCTTGATAACCTTTTTCCATAATTTTATCTTTCAATTTAAAAGCTAGGAATATAAAGTCTTCATCATTAGAGCAGTTACGCCTTACCCTCATCAGTTGTCCTTTTGGTATATTTCTTAGCCACATTGGATGATGGCCACTTTGTATGGGCAAATAGCTATTGGCGTCTGTATGTTTGAAATAAACTCTAGTTCCTAGTTTATTGCCACTCCTGTAGATATTCAGGTCCAAAAAAATTATATTTTGTTGGTTATATTCACTTGTCAGGATAATATTGCACGTATTAGTATTGATCTCTTCCATAAATGTTTCTAAAGAAAGTGAAGACCCTGCCCAGATAAAAAATAGATCATCAATATACCTCCGATATAAAATCAATTGTTCTCTCTTTATGTTAAAAATCGTTTTGTCCTCCCATTCAGCCATAAAGAGATTCGCTATACTCTGAGCAAATTTGGCCCCCATAGCTACCCCAGTCTTTTGCGAGTAAAACAGTCCATCGTACCAAAAGTAGTTATGACCCAAGCAGAAGTCTAAGGAATTGCGTAAAAAGACTTTCAGAACATGGGTCATGTCATCTCTCTGTGATAATGCCCAATTTAGAGCCAGTAAAGCGTCATTGTGTTGGATTACTGTATAGAGGGATGATACATCAGCTGTTACTAAGAATATATCTTCTTTTCCAGAAAGATCAACATCCTGTAACAGCATAAGTAAATCCTTTGTATCCTTTAGATAGGTCAGTTTATTCAGTCATCTGGTGAGTGTGAATCCCAGAGGGGAAGTGTACCTCATTTTTGTGGTGAAGATTGGGAGCTGGTGTAGGGTGCACTACTATTCCAACCCTAGAAGCACTTACCACTTTCTGAACTGTGATCTGCCAAACCACTTTGGGACTTTCATCATTCACTTTTTTATTTATTAATTACATATGTGATTTTGGACTTCATCCATCCTTAGCTTTGTTTTATCATTTTATGATCCAGCTTTGGGTCTATGTGTTTGATACAATTTTATATACAGTATAATACAAAATTAATTAAAATACAATAAAAAAATCAATAAATATAGTATGAAAAATATCAATGTAACAGGCATTAGCTTAAATAATTATAATCTGGCAAAGCATTATTTAAAAAAAAACAATCTACATTTAACCCATGAGGCACATAGGATCGCATGTCAAATGTCCACCTCGTCTCGAGTTTGGATATAGAGCGAACTCTATTAGTGCCTCTCCAGTGTAGATGGAGTTTTTTAATGGGGACAAACAATGTTCCATCAATTAGTCGATTGTGACATTTGGCATAATGCTTGGACAAATTATGCTTAGGAAAACCGTGTCTTATGTTCCCTACATGTTCTTCTAGGCGAACATGTAAAGCCCTCTTAGTGCGACCAATATATTGATTAGAGCATGGACACTGGATAAGATAAACCACACATTCACTGGAGCATGTGATAAGCTAAGGGTGGTCTCCAGGTTTACCTACATTTTTTAAGGTTTTATATGTTCCTCTTCTGTGCTGAAATGTCTTATTTGTATTTAAATGCACACTGTATGCTTCTCACAGTGTGCATTATAATCTGATGTAAATCAGACAGAGCCCACCTAATTTTCTGGTTGGAGGACATCCAGCATCATCTAGCCCTTTCTTCTCAAGCCTTACTCTCCCTGGCCTGCCCTATCCATTAATTGAATTACATTTTTTCAGTTATGGAAGCTCAACATCACATGTTGGCATTACCTAGAGCAATCTGTGTGCAAATGCAGCTTGTCTAGGAACTTTGATATTTGCATAATAACTCTTAAGAGGCACCCACTCCCAAGATATATCCACTGATTGCATTAGGACTGAGGGTTTTTGATAGGAGTATTGAGACACAGTTTTTTTATGTCTTTTAAGAAGCTATCTAGACTAAGGCCTTTTTACCGCTGGGAAACCCCAGGGGAAAACCGAGAACCTGCTTGGTAACTTTTTACCCCTACGCACGACAGGAAAACTGCCATGAGAGCTTTGGTCGGGAATTCCGGCCATGTGTATGCTCCATCGTAGTGTTTCCCATTGGAAAACTGCCGGATAAATAACCGCTGGGAATCTCGGCAGGAAAAAAGAGTGCTGGTTCTCTTTTTTACCCCAGCAGTTTTCTTGATGGGAAAACTGCGATGGAGCATACACACGGCTGGTTTTCCCGGCCAAAAGCTCTCATGGCAGTTCTCCCGAGGGGAAAACCAGTCGTTTGTACGAGGGTTAACCTTCTGGCCCCTCCTACCAACCTTGATCTGCCATCACATCACCTATTACTGGGTCTAAAATAGGGTATGTAATGAAAATGCAATGTAAAAATATGCTTAACATGTTGATGTGAAAGGGGTGGTAGGACCAAGGGAGTCAAACTACAAGCACATTGAACTTGAACTTAATTTTTTAAGGATATTACTATAAGTGCAAAAATCAAGGAAATAAGATAACTGTGTATATAGATGAAAGCATGTAAGGCTTGATGTGGGTCAGGTTTTTTTTTTTTTTTAAATATGAAGCTCTTTGGGTACCACAAAATAATATAATACATTTATCGAATCTACTCATGCCCTACATTCAACCCCCATACTCTCTACCATTGTATGTTTATAGCACCATTCCTCTATGCCCATAGCAGGCTTTAAAAATGGCATGACTTTTCTTGCAGGGCTAAGAAGAATGACAACATGGACAAACATGTATCCTAATACAATATTCATGCTAATGGTATGATTTAATGTTTTATATGATTAAAGGGGATATTATTGGGGGGCGTGGTCTCCCAGCACCGGAGATGGCTGCCTAGACTGTGTGCTCGTCAGCTCGAGGGGGAAAGAGAAGCGTCACAGGCCCTAAACTCAATGCAATCGTCCGCCATCCACCATCCTCACAGCCCAGACATCTTGGAAAACCATGTCGTGGAAGAGGATGGCAAACCTGCAGCCGCAAAAGCTGATGGCCTTCTTCACCAAGCCGCAGCACAAGGTTAGTTAGAGACAATATGGCGACGGCGCGGCGGCGGCTCCAGCAGCTTACACGGATCTCCCTGACGAGATCCCCCACTGCCAGACCAGGAAAAAATCCCATCACGGGCAGCCCAGCTAAAGCCTGCATGCGGCTGGACCCTCTGCAGGTGCCTTCAGAGCTAATCGAGTCCCATGCTTTCAGTCCCCTGAAATCAAACCAGGCCCTTCAATCTTCTATGGCGTCTTTCCCCACAACAGGACTTTCCCCACAACATTACAGGGATCACTGATGTCAGACCTGTCCTCTTTGTTCACTAAAATGACTGCTGATACGTGTGTTATTGACAACAGACTGTCACATCTGGAGGACAGTATGGGAGAATGCACCTCGACTGTAAACGACCTTATTGACTCATTACATGACGTAAAAGACGAGCAATCCTGGATGAGGGGAAAGTTAGCAGATTTTAAGGACAGGTCCAGGAGAAACAACATGAAACTGAGAGGAATCCCTGAATCTATCCTGCCACTTGCTTGATCTCCCCAGATACGCTAAGGAGTTGATGCATACAATTCTCTCTGACGCGTCACCTAGGGACCTGATTGTGGATCGTATCCACAGGATCGCAAAACCCTCACACCTTGCTGCCTCAGTTCCCAGAGACGTCCTAATGAGGGTCCAATTTTTTCATATCAAGGAAAGACTCCTCATCACTGTCAGGAATAATACAGCTCTCCCTGGGCCTTATGAGGGAGTTGCTTTGTACGCTAATCTGTCTAAGTACACCTTACAACTGAAGAGGCAACTTAATTCGGTCACCAAAGGGTTACATAACCACAAAATCCAGTTCAAATGGTGCTACCCAGCGTCCTTGCTCATCACTAGAAATGGAGCATCATATCTGATCCACATTCTGGACAAGGGGCTCCAACTACTTCATTCCTGGGGTATTATCCGCCACAACCTCCAGAAGCCCTTTTGGCACAAAGGGGACCCCGTCCACCGCGGCGTAATCAAGATAAGAAGTCCACTTGAAATTTTGCTCAACTTCAACAATCACTGGGCCTCTACATCTACGGGAAGTTAACCCCCTTGGCTATTAGCCTTACATTTTCATTGATATCTTTTGTTTTGTTTCTGTTGATGTTGTTTTGCTATAACTTGACTCTGAACACCTCACAGTGGCTTAGTTGGGTCTTGCTTGCCCTCTATCCCACCGGTCGTTCTCGTTGGTGGATATCCCACCTGGTTCGAATAACCTGCATATTATGACTTGTTTGCAGCTCACTATAATTCCTCAGACTAATTCTGCCTTTTTACAGATACACCCTCGCAAGTGGCATATACCTGTAGTCTTTCAGGCCTCTTCGGTTGCACCGCGTACCAGCAACTACCAAATCCTGAGCCGTAAGCTTCCAGAGCCTTCATATAACCGTAAGTGACTAACCCCTCTGCTGGGCACACTCCACTGACAATGCCACTCAACATACTATCCATCAATGCAAATGGGCTCAACCACCCAGCCAAGAGACACTCATTATGGAAAATGGCCAAAGAACTAAAGTGCAATATCCTGTGTGTTCAGGAGACTCACTTTATTTTTGCAGCGGCTCCTGTATGCAGACATAGACACTTCACTCAGATCTTCTCTGCACCTTTCATCTCTAAACAGAGAGGTGTTTTAATTGCGATTAAGGACTCAATCTCATTTCAACTGAAACAGTCTGTAATAGACCCGGAAGGTCGATATATCGTTCTTATTTGTACTATTAACAATGTCGTATTTAGGGGCGGAGCCAGCAGCCAGAGCAAATGGACATGTGCTAGGTGATGGCTCTGACACACCGGGTGATCTAACGCAGCTCACAGCACACCAGGCTATTAATCAAGCACACCGCGGGGTGGAGGAGGGGTACAGTCTGGCAGTGATGCACAAAAGAAGGGACAATGAAGGACCCCGAAAAACTGACAGATTTCTTCCCTCCAGCCGGGAGCCGAGAAATCCAAGATGGTTTCAGACTCCACAGATCTTCCTGCAGTCAATCTGCTGCCATCCTCGGGTAAGTCACATTCCCATGGCCATCCATCGCTAGCATCCCCTTTTAACAGCCCTGTCAAGCAAAAAGAAGAAATTGGGAAGGACTCAGGAACGGATGGTGCAGATACAGCAGGGGAGGAAATGGAGGAATCCTCCACATATGCCCAGCAATTAGATGCCTTCCCTACCTCAGGGCAGCCCATTATTGACACTACTATGAAGTAAATGCTGCAAACATTAACCCCTTATGGACCGCCACATGTACATTTACGTCGGCAGAATGGCACAGGCAGGCACATCAACGTTTATATACGTTGCTGCCTTGATGTGGGTCGGGGGTCCGATCGGGATCCCCCCGGTACATGCAGCTGTCCCCGCGGCTGTACGAGCGATCCGGGACGAGGGGGCGGCTATTAGTTTTTGTCCGCCCCCTCCGGAGCGCTCCCAGCCAATGCGCGCGCTCCCCTGCTCTGCACTTCCTCCTCCTGTGTAAACACAGGAAGGGGGAAGTGATGTGATCTCTGCTCGTTTTTTTCAACCGCCGCTGAGGAGAGATCACATTACATAGTGAGTCTGCACAACACTACACTGATAAAAAGGATCACCCCCTCAATCTAGAGACATGTCTCTCTTTGGTAGAGGACTGGATGACAAAGAGTTATCTCAAACTCAATGGAGCGAAAACAGAACTTCTCCTGTTTCACGCCAAGCATATGAATCAACCTGCAACAATCTGGATACCCCCTCCCATTCTGGACAAAATCATCACCCCTAGCGCCAAAGTCAAAAGTCTTGGGGTCATCTTCGACTCCTACATGACAATGGACGCACAAATAGGGTCAGTAGTCAGCGGATATCATCATCTACTGCGCCTACTACGCAGACTTACGCCTTTTATTCCCAAAGAAGATATAGTGGTCATGGTGGGAGCAGTTGTTAACTCCAGACTGGACTATGCAAATGCCCTTTACCTCGGACTCCCCAAGTACCAAATCGCTCGTCTACAAGTCGTTCAGAATACGGCCGCTAGACTTGCGACTGGGAAAAAACCCTGGGAATCAATCTCACCTTCACTGAGAGCTCTTCACTGGTTACCAGTAAAAGACAGAATCACTTTTAAAGCACTCTGTCTAACGCATAGATGTATCCATGGGACTGCTCCCCATTATCTATGCGACAAAATAAAAGTTCACAATCCCAATCGCGTTCTGCGATCCACCAACCAAAATCTGCTGCAGATACCGAAAGCCAGATACAAGTCCAAGGGAGAAAGAAGATTCGCGGTCCAAGGTCCCAGACTATGGAACGCTTTACCAACCAACATTTGGTTGGAGGAGAACCACTCAGCATTCAGGAGAAAGATCAAGACTCATCTCTTTTGATACCAAAGGAGACAGGAACAACATGCGCCCAAAGGCGATTTAATTTGCATGTGCTGCGCTATATAAGTTTTCATTCATTCATTCATTCATTCATTCATTCATTCACACACACTACACATAGGCACATTAACCCCTTGCGATCACCCCCCCCCCTCCCCCCTGTCACAGTGTCACTGAATGCAGTAATCATATATGTATGATTACTGTATTTAGTGTCAGTGTGACAGTCAGTTAGTGTTAGGTTAGTGTTAATAAAGTTTTAACCCCTTGATCACCGCCCTAGTTAACCCTTTCACTCCCTATTGCCAGCGTCACTAAGCGATCATTTTTCTGATCGCTGTATTAGTGTCGCTGTTCCCGCTAGGTAGCTATTTTTTTTTATTGCGATTTTTTTTTAATAAAGACATGTGGCTAAATAAATTTTGGCCTAAATGTTTGACTAAAATTTAGTTTATTTGTTTTTCCTTATAACAAAAATTAAAAAATATTGATTTTTTTTCAAAAATGTCGCTCTATTTTTGTATATAGCGCAAAAAATAAAAATCGCAGAGGCGATCAAATACCACCAAAAGAAATTTCTATTTGTGGAAAGAAAAGGACGCACATTTTGTTTGGGAGCCACGTCGCACGACCGCACAATTGTCAGTTAAAGCGACGCAGTGCCGAATCGCATCAAGGGGCCTGGTCATTTACCTGCATTTTGGTCCGGGTCTTAAGTGGTTAAGGGGGGCCCTACAGTGTGATATGGCAGCATTCATGCAGACCACTAAAATGGAGTATGTAGAGCAGAAGATGGAGGAATTTACACTGGCACATAATGAGCTGGTGGATGCTCAATTTGAAGTGGAAGAAGAACTTAAAGCTATGCGCCTCAAAATGACAGATTTAGAAGATAGGGCTCGAAAGAACAATATTAAATTCAGGGGGATCCCTGAGACCGTTAAACCTGCAGAGCTTACGGCATATTTGTAAAAACTTATGATGACAGCCCTTCCAGCTTTAAGCCCAGCGGATGTCACTATTGACAGGGCCCACAGATTGACAAAGCCTTCCTTCTTGCCTGACCAAATACCTAGAGATGTGATAGCAAGAATCCATATTAATCACATAGGATAAGCTTATGCGCTATGCCAGACAGCATCCTGCGTTACCTGATCCCTTTGCTGGAATTGCTCTCTATGCTGACCTATCTGCAAGACACAACGACGGACCATTTCAGCAGACAAATTTGATCGTGTGTACGGGTGGACAGACAGGTTTTTCCAGCAGACAAATTTTAAAGCATGCTTTAAAATCTGTCTGCTGGGAACCCGTCCGTCCGACATGTCTGCTGGTTAGTACACTAACCAGCGGACATATCTGCCCGCACATGCGTCGAATGGATTCGATGCATGCGTGGAAGTTTTTTACTTCCTGGTGCGGTGACGTGGTGGCGTCAACGTCACCCCCACATCACCGCGCTGTCTGCCGGCGGGGATTTTGGTTGGATTGCGTGTACTCAGTGCCTGACCCGGGCGTGGTGTGGAATGCACACAAAGCTTACATCAGGGAGGTCTTGATAAAACTCAGCTCCCAACACAAAAAGAAGAGGCTAATGCGAATAGACACACTTACCTCACGGATAGACGAGTTAGAAGTACAAAACAAAAAAAACACATTGCCGTCACGCTGAGCACAAATTTTATCCCTAAGGCAAGAACTGAGACTACTTCTCCTACACTCATTTCAACATATCCAGAGAAAGCTGAAAGCAGTCTCTTAGGCCACGTACACACGATCAGACTGGTCCGATGAAACTGGTCCGACGGACCGTTTTCATTGGACCAGGCTGAAGAGGTCTGATGTGTGTACACACCATCGGACCAAAAATCTGATTAGACCAAAATGCAGTGACGTAGAACACACAGACGTGCTGAAAAAATGAAGTTCAATGCTTCCAACCATACGTCGAATGGATTCTGAGCATGCGCAGGTTTTTGGTCCGATGCTTTGGCGTACTAACCATCGAATCTGTCCGACGGAAATTTTAAAGCATGACCACTGCAGACCAGTTTCATCGGACCGATCTGATCGTGTGTACGCGGCCTTACTCTACATCAAACAAAGCGGTCAAATCTCTTGCTCGACACATCAAGGGTCGCAGAACGAAAAATAAAATAGATCACCTATATCACCCAGACACGAATGCGGAACTTAGAGATCCTCAGAAAATAGCTGACGCCTTCAGCGATTACTACAGTGAACTGACACTCATCAACCCACCCCTGACGATATTAATACGTTTCCCAACCATGTAGCACTATGGGAATTGACGAATGAACAGCTGTCCCGACTAAATGACCCTTTCACGGTCAAGGAAGTATTGGCAACTATAGCCTCACTCCCAATGGGTAAATCACAAGGCCTCGACGGCCTTACAGGGGAATATTATAGACAATGCGATCACCAGCTAGCCCCTCATCTGACTTCCCTTTACAACAATATCGTCTCCTCCTCTACGTTCCCAAGCGAAACCCTACAAGCAGTAATTATTACCCTTCCTAAACCAGGGAAAGACCCAATATACCCTCAAAACTTCCGCCCCATCTCATTTTTAAATCTAGATTTAAAAATCTATGCTAAAACGCTTGCCGCGCGATTGATCGACATTATGCCCACACTGATACATAGGGACCAATCCGGATTCACATCGAGTAGACAAACTTCAGACGCCACTAGGAGGCTAATTGACATCATCCACCATGCTGAATCCACGGGAACGCCTTCTCTGCTCCTATCGTTGGATGCAGAGAAGGCGTTCGATAGAATCCACTGGGGTTACCTTAGACTGGTCCTTGGGAAATTCGGGTTCAATAAGGGACAGATCCTAAACGCTTTGCTAGCTCTATATTCCACCCCCTCAGCCATAGTGTTTTCAGCGGAAATGCTCTCCCGCCCATTTGATATAACTAACGGTACGAGACAAGGATGCTCACTTTCCCCCCTTAATCTTCAACCTATTGGATGAACCCCTACCAGAACTTATTCAGCAGAACCCTAAAACAACCGGCTTTAAGATTGGCTCTTAAAGTCACAAAATTAGTTTATTTGCGGACGATGTCATCCTCATGCTATTGAATCCCACATCCTCTCTGGTAGAAGCTCATAATACTCTTCAATGGTTTAGCAAAACAACGCCGGCTGGTTTAATGACACTCTCACTCTACTGAAACAAGAACGCAGAAGAGCGTAAGGAGCCTGGAGAAGAAACCCATCAATAGAAAACCGCACAAACTACAAAACCCTCACCAGGAATTACCACAAAGCGATCTTTAAAGCAAAGAAAGATAATTTCTCAAACACCATTTCAAAAGCCCTAAACCGTCCGCGGGAACTTTTCAAACTAGTCTCTCAGACCATGAAGAGTGAGACACAAGAACCCTGCAATCAACTATCTGACTTCTTTGCAAAAATTGAAAATATTCGGGCAACAATTCAACATAACAAAAGTGCCAACCCCATTCAGATAGAGCAAGAAGAAGCAATCAACACAAAGAGTCCACGAGCAACAATTTTTGCACTGGCCCCTATTACCGACACCACCAAAAACATCATCAGAAGCCTCCGCGACAACACTTCTCCTAATGATATTATCCCTACAAAACTCTTGAAAGAATGCACCGTCATCTTGGCACCCATCATAACGCACTTCATAAACCAATCGTTCAAAGAAGGGATTGTTCCGATTACCCTCAAACAAGGCATAATTAAACCCCTCTTAAAGAAACCCAACATCGACCCTAAAGACCCTAACCATCGCAGACCAGTGACAAGCCTGAACACCATCTCCAAGATCATGGAGAAAGCAGTAGTACAACAGCTACAGCCCCATCTGGACGACCACAAACTCCTAGATCCACTGCAATCAGGTTTTCGCCCAGGCCACGGGACAGAAACGTCTCTCTTCAAGATATGGGATGACGCCCTCGAAGCAGCAGATGACGGAGAATCCTGTCTCGTAGTGCTGCTGGACCTCAGTGCAGCCTTTGACACGGTTGACCACAACACCCTGCTTACTCGACTCAAAGAAGTAGATGAAGTTTCAGACTCGGCCTTACCATGGTTCGCATCGTTCCTAGAAAACCGCACTCAGACCGTGAAACTGGAGGTTTCACATCAGAAACACAGACCGTTACATGCGGAGTTCCTCAAGGATCACCACTCTCTCCTGTACTCTTCAACATCTACATCCGCCCGCTCCTCAATATCATCAGCGGACAGGATCTGAGCTACCACTCTTACGCGGACGACACACAACTTTTGAATCACCAACAAAAAAGACCAATATCATGACCTAGGAAAATTCTCCACGCAAATCGGAAATCTAAGTCTAGGACCACATGGACACCACCCACCATCCTTGGAAAAACCATTGTCCAAAGCAACAAAGTCAAAAGCCTCGGAGTCATCTTTGACTCAGACATGACGATGGACGCACAAATAGTAGTCAGCGGTTCTCACCATCTTCTCCGCATGCTACGAAGACTCATTCCATTCATCCCGGAAAAGGACACAGCAGTAGTGGTTGGAACAATCATCAACTCCCAACTCGACTACGCAAATTCCCTCTATTTAGGACTACCGAAATATCAGATTTCATGTCTACAAGTCGTCCAGAACACGGCAGCCAGACTGGTAACAGGTAAAAAAATGTGGGAACCAATCTCCCCTGGCTTGAGGTCTCTCCACTGGCTGGCCGTAAAGGATCGGATCACATTCAAGACACTCTGCCTCACCCACAAATGCACACAAGGAAACGCTCCTCAATACTTATGCGAGAAAATAAAACCCTACGTCACAAATCGCATGCTCCGGTCAACCAATCAAAACCTCCTCCAAATCCCCAAGACATGGTACAAATCTAAGGGAGAACGCAGATTTGCGGTCCAAGGACCCCGGCTCTGGAATGCACTACCCATGACCATCCGCCTCGAAGAAAACCATCGGGCCTTTAGGAAAAAACTGAAGACTCACCTCTTCTGATGGATCAGGACGACAATGGATGCAAGCGCCTAGAGGCGATTTAGTTCGCATGTGCAGCGCTATACAAGTTCCTCACTCACTCACTCTTACTATAAAGTGAACGCCAGTAAATCTTATGTTTTAGACTTAGGACTAGATTCCACCTCCAAAAATCTTTTACAGAACCAATGCCCCTTCACTTGGGCAGACCACGACATATCGTACTTAGGAATCAAACTGACAAGATCAACAAAAACTTTATACGCATGCAACTTAAAGCCCTTCCTTGCAAAACTCCAAATGTGTGGTGAAAAGGTTGGCAGTGTGAAAAATGTGAAGGAGAGGGGATAGACCCAGTTGCAAAGGTGCATGTGATGAAGTAAGTAGGCACTGTGTAAGGATATCAGTCATGTAGGTCCTATAACTAGGGTAAATAATATAGCATATTAATGTTATATACCAGTGTTGTACCTGACTGCAATTATGCAGGAAAAGTAGAGACTTCTGCTGCCAAGCAGTGATAGATGCTGTGCCGCCTATCCAGAAAAACAATGGAGCCATAAGCTCACGGGATCCTGGCTTTAATATGCCTGTAATTGTTTACAAATGGGCTGCTGGAATGCAGGCTCAAGCCTAACCCCACCCCCCAGAAGGAATGACGTCGGGGCCACCACGTGGATGGCCCAAAAGAGGCTCCTTCGGCATCCCGGAAGGCCGGGGAAAACCCCGCCCACTGACATCACCTGCTGTCGCAAACTACGTGACGCCATGGCGACGAGCGCACGCCGAGTGTTCAGCGCTCGGGCCCCGCCATGACAGTCCAGAGGTGCACGTGGGACACGGCAGGCAGAGTGAAGCATAAACGCTGGGCACGGTGACAGAACTCGGCCGCAGGTAAAGTAAAACGGGGGGATGCAAAAGGATTCACAACCCCTTACCCTGCCGGGAAGCCACTGAGGGCAGGGACACACCCCCACTAGAAGTGAGGCATAACCAGAGGCTCCTCGGATTGACAGCTGCCATAGCAATGTTAAATAAAGGATTAGATAATATGATGTAGACATTAAGAAACATAGTTCTTTGGGGTCATTTGGAAACAGCCATACTTCAGTATCAAAACCTAAAGAGCTGGTTGCTGGGGATTACACTTGGAATCCCGGTCTCCAAATCACTTTCCCCAACGATGAAGGCGGCTGCCAACGCTTGGCAAAAAATAGTGCACTTGGGTAACGCATACAACTTCACATTTTCTCCACCTCTCCCGATAGATTTGCTACAACACTTTACGTCGGACCTTTCCCTCACAAATTGGAAAACTCAGGGAATAGAATTCCTTGGAGACATTCTCCAAGATGGGTCACTGCTATCATTTTCACAACTGCAAGATAAGTTTAACCTCCACTGCACAGAACTCTTCAACTACCTTAGGGTAAAACACTGCTTTATCCAGATGTCTAAGCCATCATACACTATTCCCCCTGGTGTGTGGCTTTTTCTGACCAATCCTAGGCTACATATGAAGGGAATTTCCATTTTCTACGACATTTTCCAACAAAAAATAACTTTCACCAAGGCAAAACCACACTTCCACTGGGATGCGGATCTGGGGCACACCTTATCCGAGTCACAGTGGCAGATAGCTTTACGCTCCATATACAAGTCCACCAAAAACTCTGCCTTTTGGGAATTAGCACAACAAATATCACTCAGATGGTATCTTACCCCTACGAGAATCGTGGCATTTAGCCCCCCTACACCAGACACTTGCTGGAGATGCAATAAAAATAGAGGTGATCTTCTACATATCCTCTGGACATGCCCACTTATCCAACCTTACTGGAAGATGATATTCCGTATCCTTATGGATATCTCTCAAACATTGATATCCCCTACCCCTGCTTTGGCATTATTAAATCTGATGATAGACTCAGTCCATGTCTCATACAGAGTGGTAGTGACTAATATTCTCCTGTCAGCTAGACTATCCATTACAAGACTGTTGAAAACTCCACAAGTGAACACACCCTAGATCAGGTAAACGTACATCATAACTACGAATTAATGTTGGCATCTAGTGAGGGGCCAACACCAAAAGACACAGGACATCTGGAAACCCTGGTCACAATGGACCAGGTCAGAGGTGTATCTGTGAATAGGTCATAATTCTCAGTATGTCATGTGGATTTTACCCTTGAATTTAAGCATGTTCTGATTGTTTCACCTATAATCTAGGCGATGATAGAACCTTTATGCAGAATGTAACTAACCTTGAAAAGTATACCTGTTTTTCTGAGCTGAGAATTTTCATCTGTCTGTACTTGAATACGATCGAAATGTAATCGTTAATTACTCTCTATTCTCTTTCTGTACTTTTTGTGAAAAATGTCAATGAATACCATTGTTTAAAGGGGATATTATTATTTTGCAATCCCAGTTCCTAAGTACTTCAAAAATGAGCAGTGTGGTGACCATGAGTGGGGTCTGCATAGCAACAATGTTTTAGACATTTTCCATTTAAAAATCTTAACTTTGGTAAAGTAATTGGTTAACAGCAGACACCACAATTTATTTTACGTACTTTCAAATGCTCTATCATCGTCTCCTTCCAATGCTACATCTTATCAAAAATACTTCCAGGATCATGGAATCACATAACACTCCCACCTGTTTCCTACTGTTAACTGCCCAGTAAATTGAGAAGGCAATTACCAGACTCAAGAGCTGTAACATTTACATAGCCAAACCAAAATGGCAGCAGCTCCAATTTTTTAAATAAGGTGCACATGAGGGGGCTTTATATAGAACAAACAAAACAAATATTTCCCAACACACTTAACTTACCAGTTAGCCAGCAAAAAAAACAACTCTTTAGACATTTGTGTTAGAAACAGAGGTTTAGGTTGCATGACATTTGCAAATATGTTGTATATGTGGAATCCACATTGCTTTGTCAAAGTGTCAAAGCCTCTCTGTGTTTTATGGTCTCTAATAGAGTTGGGCAAACGTTTCAGCCTGAGCATGAGTTTGGGTCAAACATTGGCTGTTCGCTGAACATCCAAATTTTTGGGGCGTTCAACCATTTGTTCTGCCCACCTATGATTTGAGAAAGTAATGATAACTCTATCCAATCATGGCTCATTGCTCTCAGTCCCCTCCCCACACTATAAAAATATTCTCCTTATAGCGGCCATTGGGAGTATGATATTGGCATGGAGAAAGATAGAACAGGGCTCTGTTCAGTGCTGCTAGCCAGTTAGTATGCTATAGTGTGCTATTGTGCTTCCATTTTGAGTGTAGAATATCAGTTTAGCATGCATCTAATGATAGTTCAGTGTGGGTGTAGTGTGACCATTCATTTTTACTTTAGTGTCAGTTTTTTTGAGTGTATTGTGACCATTAATTTTTACTTTATCAGTGCATTACGTTTAAGGCAGTACGTATCTGTGTGTTACTGTATATTTAACACAGTATATATCACTGCATTACTGCACGTTTAATGCAGTATATGCCCATGCATTACTGAATGTTTAATACAGTATATATCAGTGCCTTTCTGCACATTTAACCACTTGAGGCCCGCGCTATCGCCGAATGACGGCAACGGCGCGGACCTCAATTTCCAACATGCCGTCATTTGAAGGCAGCTGCTTCCTTGTTCCCTGCGCGCGCTCTGGAGCGCATGTCGGGGAAATTCTGTTGCTGGCCGTGTCCCTTGGACACAGCCAATCACAGATCGCCTTGAACGGCCAATCGGAGTGGCTGTTCAGATGCGATCTGAGGACGAATGAGAGATGATCTCAAATGTAAACAAATGAAGTGCGCATGCGCTGGGCTCTGAAATGGCAGCTTAGCCACGGAGCTCCGTATCGCCCCGGCCCCTCGCTCCAATATGCGAGCTCAGCGACACATCTGCAGCCCCAGCTCCTGTGCCCCCTGCACTGGGACGAAGTTGGGCACCCTCTCGGATGGCTGGACCGGCCGCTCGCCGCGATCTAGGACCGCAGTTCGAGATCTCCGACGAGGACGGGAGATCCAAGATGGCCGCGGCGCCGACCTCTGCACAGTCAAATGCGGCTGCAGGAGAGAAGTCGTCGTATGCATTCAGGCAAGTCATAGCCCCGGCCACCCTGACATATTCCCAAGTGACACAGGGTTCCCACTCTCAACCCCAAGCTCTGTCACCAGCGTCCACAGAGTCACTTTTGGGGAGGATGGAGGATTATACTCTCCCTCCAGCGGGGCCTACTGTCCCTCTCCAGCTTTCCACGCCATCATTATGCCTGTATAACCAGGATCAGTGTACCCCACAAGGAGATCTATTTGCCAAATTCTCTGCTTTGCTTGAAAGGGGCCTTGCCAACACTGCTGCACAAATTACAAGGGGTATGAAGTCAGATTTTGCCAATCTTGGTACTAGAATGGAAGCTATTGAGAATAAATTGGACATGACAGTGGCACGCACCAACCAGAATGCGGCTCATATTCAGACCCTTCAGGACCAGCTGGACATTGCTCTTTCTAAGATTGACAAATTAGAGAACAGGTCCAGGAGGGACAATTTCAGGGTCAGGGGTCTCCCTGAGACCATAACGGATGTCGCGGAGGCGATTCGGGACCTTGTCAAAGACCTCATTCCTAATATCCCGCCTCACCGCCTGGAATTAGATAGGGCACACAGGACCTTGGGCCCACCCAGAAAAGACGGTCTCCCAAGGGACATAGTGGTTAAGCCGCATTTTTATGCCACCAAGGAGGAGGTCTTGAGACATGCAAGACTCCAAAAAGAAGTATCCTGTAGGGGCCATCAAATTCAGATCTTTGCAGACCTATCCCCATCCACTCTTCAAAGGCGCAGGGCCCTCAAGCCCCTTCTTACTGTCCTAGCTAAAAAGGATATCAAGTACCGCTGGAACTTTCCTTTTGCGGTTAAATTTTCGTTCCAGGGCAAAGCCTACGCCTTCTCTAATCTGCATGATGGTGAGAAACTCCTGCTTCACCTCAAATTGATTTCACAAGAAGCGCCAATGGAGGTTTCAGCTGCTCCGGTGTCCTCGTCCAAGCGCCCGACACCTACTAGCCCTATCTCGCCGATGTGGCAGGTTGGGAAAACCAAGAAACCTAAAGATGGTCGTCCTCCTTGATATGGTGACAATGCTCTTGTTTTGCTCTTTCTGCTCCCCCTCAGGGACTTTGACTTTCTAAAATGGTTCCTAGATGGTTTCCAATCGTCAAGTTTGGTTATGCTGCTTTCTACATTTTTCTCCTTGTTTCCTTGAGATATGCTCTGGACTTTCCCGGAATCCAAGCTATGTGTCTACCTGAAGTTCAGAAGTAACAGCAGAGGAACTTTTTTTTTTTTTTTTTTAATTGCTTCCTTCCTTGTTGACAGAGACTCTGAGTTGCTGTTTGAAGTCTCCACTGCTGGACTCCCTCTCACCCCCCTGAGGTTCTTGCCTTATGGATTTCGGACTTGTCTAATTACCCGGGTCCCCCGTCCTTCCCCCCCTCCTCCCTTTTTGTGCTTTTTTTTTTCCTTTTTTTTTTCCCTGGGGACTCCTTAGTCCTGCTTTGTATTGTATTCTTGCCCCGTATTACATCTTTATTGTGACCTACTCAATCTTACTCACAGGTTGCAGATTGCTGAGCCGATGATTTAAGTTTGTAGTTCCACATTATGGTTAAGAGTTTGGGGCTGGGGCGACACCCTTGCGCCTCCACCCCTCCCGCTCAGGCGACTTTCCGCTTTAACGGGATGGGTTGCCGGTCCCCTTATAGGGGTTTCCGGCCTTATAGTTTTTGGTTACTGGTTGGATATCTCCTTCTCAGTCACCTTGGCTCTTCTAGGAAGAGTGTGTTTATTTGTTTGTTTTGGTCTTTTCTTCACCTGTCTTCTTCTTTCTCTCCACTTTTCTTTCCTCTAGCCAGTCCATGGTCCAGTCCGGTCCACCACCGATATTCCAGGTGTGCGATCTCCAGCCCTTTCCTACCAGATTTTTCGGCGAGAAGACTTTTTCAGGTAAGTGATGTATGTTACAGCAGCTTTCCACCCCTCTGTCTCAATGTCTGACCCACTTGGTTCGTGCAGGGAGCTTAGGATTGCCACTCACAATACACAGGGGTTGAACTCACCCAGAAAGAGGAGAATAGCGTTAGATCACTATCGCTCCTCTAAATTTGACGTTGTCATGCTTCAGGAGACACACTTTCCTGTCCGGTACAGTCCCAGCTTCCTTCACTCCCATTTTCCCACCTTCTTTTTAGCGAATGCTGAAAATAAGACTAGGGGGGTAGCCATTATTTTTTCTAAAAGTTGTAGTTTCCACCATACAGCCACACATGGGGACCCTGAGGGTAGGTACATTCTGGTTAAGGGCTCAATTGAGGGAATCACATATTCATTTATCTCGTATTATGCCCCCAACAAGGGTCAAGCCACTTTTTTTCAGTCTCTACTGAAGACGCTGCTCCCTCTACTTGAGGGCAGAGTTGTCTTTGGAGGTGACTCGAATGTTGCCTTTGATCAGGGCCTTGATAAATATAACCCTTCTAAGCCTCGATTGACATGCCCTACCAGAGCCAGCCTGAATATAGCCCGCAATCTTTATGCCCGCGGCTTAGTCGATATTTGGAGGGAGTTGAATCCGTTAAAGAGAGACTACACCCATTTTTCTGCCCCCCATCAATCTTACTCTAGGATTGACCATATTCTGGTTCCCCCGGACCTTATCTCCTCTGTGTCCAAAGCCTCCATTGCGGACACTTCCTGGTCAGATCACTCTATTATTTGTCTATCCTTGGAGAACTCCCATACCAGACCTGCAGGCTTTCATTGGCGTCTTAATGAATCTCTCCTCAGTGATCCCATTGTTGCCAAAGACATAGAGAATGCTCTGAAGGAGTACTTCCTTCTGAATAATGTGGGCAATGTTTCCCCTGAAGTACTATGGGCTGCCCATAAAGTAGCAATTAGGGGAACTATAATAAGTATTGCGACACGTCTCAAAAAAGAACGACGGCTGGATGTCCAAAAATTAGAAGGTAATTTTGCCACACTAAAAGCTCTGCACAAGCAATCCCCTTCCAGAGACCTGGTTGCTCAGTTAGACGCTGCTAGGCTGGAACTCAATCTAGCTTTAACCGCTAGGGCGGAAAAAGACATCCGATGGAGTGGAGTTAAATATTATCGCCAAAAAGACAGAATTGGTTCTATGTTAGCCTCTAAGTTAACCCCGAGATTCCGGACTCGTGCTGCTCCTAAAATTAGAGTCGAGGGCCAAACCTTATCAGCAGATCCCAGGAAGATAATGCAGACCTTTCAGGGTTTTTATTCCAAACTCTACAGTTCGTCAACTCAAGGTGGGGGCCTGGGGATCTCTGATTTCCTCAAGGACCTCCCTATTCCAGTCCTTTCATCCCACCATAGGGATATTATGGAATCAGACTTTTCGGTAGGGGAGATAGAGGAGGTCATTAAGGGCCTGAAATTGGGTTTAGCACCCGGACCGGATGGTCTATCAGCACCTTATTATAAGGCATTTTCGGAACTTTTAGCGCCCCATATGGCTAAATTTTTTAATGACAAAATTAAAGGAGCTCCTCTAGATCCTCACCTTAACACCGCTTATATTACAGTGATCTCTAAACCCAATAAGAACCCGGAAGAGGTGGAGAATTACAGGCCTATATCCCTGATTAATAACGATCTAAAGATTTTAACAAAAATTGTGGCCAACCGCTTGGCTTCCTTTATAGGTAAATACGTTCACAAGGACCAGGTGGGATTTATTCCGGGCCGTCAGGGACCAGATCAAATAAGGAGGGCCATTGGTATTGTCTCACTTTTGCAGTCAAACTGGGAGGGTGGTCCCAAACAACGTGATATGCTCTTGTCTCTTGACTTGCACAAGGCGTTTGACTCAATAGAATGGCCCTACTTATTCTCCCTGCTGGAACACTGGGGATTTGGCATTAAATTTCTAGGTACCCTTCAAGCCCTCTACTCTACTCCAAAGGCAATGGTCCGACTCCAGGGCCATTACTCCTCTCCATTCCCTATTGCAAGGGGGACTAGACAGGGGTGTCCCCTTTCCCCTTTAATATTTGCCATTGCCAGTGAAACACTGGCAATAGCCATACGCACGAATTCCAACATCCTAGGTGTCTCATGTGGGGCCCAGATGCATAAGTGTGGTTTATTCGCTGATGACATGCTGCTCTTCATAACATCCCCCATTACTTCCCTTCCAGCCCTATGCCAAACACTCAAAGATTTTTCTCATGTCTCTGGCCTGAGAGTTAATTATGTGAAGTCCCACGCTCTTAATGTCTCTCTGCATCCTAACATAGTGTCAGCTTTGAAGGATAACTTTGCCTTCAATTGGAAAGACTCCTATTTAGAATACCTGGGTATTAACCTCCCCCTAAAATAGAACAGTTGTACTCGGTAAACTCCCCCCCCCCATTTATAAGAAGCTTGAGTTGGATCTTAAGAATTGGGCGAAAGGCGACTTATCATGGCTAGGTAGAATCCACTCGGTTAAAATGACCCTTCTCCCGCGCCTTTTATATTTGTTCAGGGCGATTCCAATTAATATTAGGAAAGATCACCTCCAATCCCTACAAAGGAAGATTGTTCAATTTGTTTGGGGAAGATCAGGCCACAGGCTACCTCGTGATTCACTTTTTAGACCCAAAAAGACAGGGGGACTTGGCTTGCCCAGATTATTTTGGTATTTCCAGGCTGCACGCCTTGCTCAGCTTTCAACGGTCTACTCTAAATTTGAGAAACCGGACTGAATACAGATAGAAAGACAGGCAGTCCCGTCATATACTCTAGATTTCTTATTATGGATCCCGACTAGGGATAGACCTCCAATTCTTTCCCCTATCCTTTCACATTCGCTATCCCTCTGGGACAGATTGAAATCCCTCCCATCCGTGACTTCTGATTGTAGACCCCTTGCTCACATATTCAATAACCCTGACTTTATCCCAGGAAAAGATATTAAAGCTTTTAAGTGGTGGCTGGATAAGGGGCTGTACCGGATAGGACACTTTTTCCTCGCTTCAGGTCCTGTGACATTGAAACATTGTAAAAAACAACTTAAGCTCCCAACTTCAGAACTCTTCAGACTTGGTCAGATACAACATTTTCTTCTCAAAATCTGGAAAGGGAAACCCCTCCCTCCGCGCTTCACGGCCTACGAGCTGTGGTGTGGGGAGATGGAAGACCAAAGGGGTGGAATCTCTGTAATATATCATTCTCTCGCCCAACAAGACGGTAAGGCCACCTTTATGTCAGCCTGGGAAACTGACTTCCAAATTCAATGGGATCTGCAATCTTGGTCTTCTGCAGTTTCCAGAGCTTATAGGGGCGTCCAAAATATCGCCCTGATAGAAGCAAACCTTAAAGTACTCACAAGATGGTACCTGACCCCTCTAAACTGTCTGTCATGTATCCCTCGGCAAGCCCTCTTTGTTTTAGGGGGTGTGAATTGAGGGGTTCCATGGCGCACATTTGGTGGGAATGCCCCAGAATTAGGTCCTACTGGAAGAAAATATTTAACTTAATTTATGTTGTTACTGGGCTGCGAGTCCCAAGGTCCCCGGAGGTCGCCCTTTTAAATGCTCTTGTTCCCAAAGCTAGCAAATCCGCACGAAATTTGATTCATTTTATTTTACTGGGAGCCAAATCAACACTTGCCAAATCTTGGAAGAGACCTAAAGTCTCGCTTATGGCTGCCAAACGAAAAATTTCCTGGATAATGTCCCAAGAAAAATTGTCTAGCGTCTTGAATGACTCCTTGGACAAATTTGAGAACACTTGGGAACCATGGGCTCAACATATGGGCATTGCATTCCGATCGGGCGTACCTCCCTGACTTAGCAATCCTACACCTAGTTTTCATTACATCAACTGAATCGGACTGTTGGACTGGCTTTTCCTTACTTTTTCCCTCCCTTTTTCTGTCTCCTCCTCTTTTTCTTCTATCTATTCTTGAGCTCTTTCCTCCTTCCTTCTTTTTACTTTTGAATGGCTTTTTTTTTTTTTTTTTTTTTTTTTTAGTATTACAGTGCAAGTTAGGTTTATCTCAAAGTAAATAGGATTTGGTCTTTAAATATCAGCCTGAGTTAAACCTACCCAGGTATCTATGGTACCAAATTACACGTTTGCTTACTATGATTTTTTATTTCGGATACCTAGTTATGCTGATAAATAACCTCCGGGTTTAGAGGCGGTTTTTGTTGATATCCTTTTATTTGGTCGTGGAGGGAGTGCTCCGGCACAGTGTGTACCCAGATGGGGTGCCGGTGCACACCCACCCAACGTACCTCTGCTTTTTATACAGGATGCGATAGCCATCGCCAGTGTATCTAAGCCGCTTAGCGAATCGTCATGGTATCCAAGTGATGCACATGTCTTTGATGTTCAACCTGTAAGATTGTTGGCTTGTGTAATTTTTGAATTTGTTGTCTGAGTCGCACTTAATGTGATATTATTGTTGTTCCAATGCCTTTGAAATTTAATAAAAAATTTTGAAAGTAAAAAAAAAAAAAAAAAGTAAACAAATGAGATCATCTCTCATCGCCGCTTCTCCCTCCTCACACAGAGACAGCGTGTGAGGAGGGAGAACGTTCTGTGAGTCAGTGATCTCGCCTATACAGTGCCACCACTGCCCATACAGTGCCACCACAGTGCCCATACAGTGCCACCACAGTGCCCATACAGTGTCACTTGTGCCCATACAGTGTCACTTGTGCCCATACAGTTCACATCTGTGCCAACACAGTGCCACCTGTGCTCATACAGTGCCACCTGTGCCCATACAGTGCCACCACAGTGCCACCTGTGCCCATACAGTGCCCACAGTGCCCATACAGTGCCCATACAGTTGCCACATGTGCCCATACAGTGCCCACCTGTGCCCATACAGTGCCCACCTGTGCCAATACAGTGCCCACCTGTGCCAATACAGTGCCCACCTGTGCCACCTCATCAGTGCTCACCCGTGCTAATCAGTGACGCCAATCAGTGCCCACCTGTGTTGTGCCGCCAATCAGTGCTCACCTGTGCCGCCAATCAGTGCTCACCTGTGCCGCCAATCAGTGCTCACCTGTGCCGCCAATCAGTGCCCACCTGTGTTGTGCCGCCAATCAGTGCTCACCTGTGCCGCCAATCAGTGCTCATCTGTGCCGCCAATCAGTGCCCACCTGTGCCGCCTCATCAGTGCCACCTCAGTGCCCATCTGTGCCAATCCGTGCCCATCTGCTCCGCCAATCCTTGCCCATCTGCTCCGCCAAAACATGTCAAAAAGATCCTATTCACTAGAGGAGGCATACCAAATTATTTCTGCGCCCGATGAGAGCAACATGGACCTCCCTCGTTCAAACTCCACTTCCAATTTTTCTTCTGAGTCGGACGTCAACTATGAGCCAACCTCAGTAGCGGAACACTGAGTGACTCCGAGGAGGAAGATAGCCGGCCCGCTAAACGAAGGAGTTCTGGTCAGGAGGCAGTGCAATCCACCAGCACTGCAGTGCCTTCCACCAGCACTGCAGTGCCTTCCACCAGCACTGCAGTGCCTTCCACCAGCACTGCAGTGCCTTCCACCAGCACCGCAGTGCCTTGGCAAGAAAGGCCAAAGACCCATGCCGGCCTTCCCTATGCCCTTCAGAACCCTTTGTGGCTTCCTCCAAATTCCGGAGAAGCCAACATTCCCCCTTTCACGGCCCAGCCAGGAGTCCAAGTGGACACGGAGAATTTTTCCCCAATCGAATTTTTCAACCTGATGTTCACAGAGGACATGCTATCTGAAATTGTGGCCCAGTGCAACCTATTTGCACAGCAATTTATTGAAAGAAATCCCACATCCTATCATGCCCGTCCCTTCCAGTGGAGAGACCTTACGGTGGAGGAGTTGACATTTTTTTTCAGGCCTCACATTATGTATGGGACTCAACCCGAAAAATTCTTCACATGCCTTTTGGTCCAAAAACCCAATTTATCACATGCCAATCTTCTCCAGCATAATGCCCAGATCCCGATACTATGCCATCATGAGATTCCTACATTTCAACGACAATACCCAGTGCCATCCCCAAAATCATCCAAATCATGACAGGCTTTTCAAAATTCGGCCCTTATTGAATTATTTTTCTGAAAAATTCCCCCAATTGTATACCCCGGACCAACACATCTGTGTGGATGAGTCCCTTGTGAAATTCACTGGCAGGCTTCAAATAAAACAATTCATCCCCAGCAAAAGAGCCCGCTATGGCGTGAAGATATACAAATTGTGTGACCGAGTCACAGGATACTTGTATGCCTTCAGAGTGTACGAAGGCAAGGACACCAAGCTGAATCCCCCTAATTGCCCAGACTACTTGGGATCAAGTGGCAAAATAGTTTGGGACCTCATCACCCCTCTATTGGAAAAGGGATACCATCTATACAAAAAAGTTGTCATTTATTTTTTTCAATTGGCCATATACAACTCTTATGTAATATACCGCAACTCCACCCAAAACCCCAAACGCTTCCTTCGCTACCAAGAGGACCTTATCACTGCCCTTATTTTCCCGAACGGCCCACCCCAAACTATCCGATCTGACGTTTTAAGTCGTCTCGTCGAGCGTCATTTTCCCGGTAGAGTCCCTCCCACAGAAACAGGCCGACGATGTCAAAAAAGATGCAAGGTGTGTACCAGTCAAGGAATCAGACGAGACACATCTTTCCAGTGTGCCAATTGCCCTTCACAGCCTGGCCTCTGTCTAATTGACTGTTTTCGGCTTTACCATACCAAACTAAATTATTAATCCTCCGTTCCTGCCTTCACACACCTTCACACCCCTTATGCCACTGCCTGCTCTGTAACTGACCCCGGCTTGTTTTTTGACCACGATTCTGCCTAATGATTTTGTAATACCTCTGCCTGATCTGGAACTGACCCCGGCTTGTTTTTTGACCATTCTTCTGCCTAACGATTCTGTAATGCCTCTGCCTGATCTGGAACTGACCTCGGACTGTTTGACCATGCCTTTTGCCTGCCTCTTGGACTGATCTTGTACCCTGCTACTGGACTAGTGGGATTTAACACAGGGGTCTCACATATGTGAGGGGCTCCAGAAAAGTTTTTCTAGATGAAGAAAAACATTTTTTTTGTTTTCTCATCCTAGATTAGGGTCTGGTTGCCCGGAGGCTTCAAAGAGATTTGGGTGGGAGAAGCCTCTACCCCTGTCCCCATTCTGTCCTACCCCTGTCCCCATTCTGTCCTAAACAAGGCCCTACTTCTGCCTGTTACCTGTAGGACCTATGCCATCATGCCTTTGCCGGTTGCATGAACTGACTACTTGTGTATGCCGTTGCTGACCAAGTCCCTGCCTGCTGCCTGGACCAGTGCTATCCTGCTGTGTAGAACTGCGCTACTATTACCACAGGTAATCTTTTGGTTACACTTTGCTCAGCATAATGTATTTTGGGGTGTAATTCTTGGTATGTGCATGCTATGTGTCTCTGGAACACCTGACGTTGTTCCTTGCATGTTGGATCTCTGTATGTGGTCAGGCTGTGTAGAAGTCTCACACATGTGGTATCGTTGTACTCAGAAGGAGTAGCAGAATGTATTTTGGGGTGTCATTTTTGCTATCTAAATGCTATGTGTTGGAAATATCTTAGAAACCGACAACTTTGTGTAAAAAAAATATGCGTTTTCATTTTTTTTCCACGTTCCAAAAACTTCTGGAAACAAATGACCTGTTCAAAAGACTCATTATGCCTCATAGATTATACATTGGGGTGTTAGATTTACAAAATGGGGTCACTTTGTGGGTAATTCCATTGTGCTGGTGTTCCAGGGCCTTCAAAAGTGTAATAGGTAATCAACTAGTTAGATGTGCAATTTATGCTCCTAAAACCCCTGATGGCGCTTCCTGCATGTTGGGCCTCTGTATGTGGCCAGGCAGTGAAAAAGTCTCACACATGGGTATTGTTTTACTCAGGAGGAGTAGCAGAATGTATTTTGGGGTGTCATTTGTGGTATGCACATGCCATGTGAGAGAAATAAGCTATTACAATGAAAATTTTGAGAACATTTTTAAATAAAAAATAAAAATCTTAATTTTGCAAAGTATTGTGGGAAAAATTACAACTTCAAATAACTCACCATGCCCATTAATAAATATCTTGGAATGTCTACTTTCTAAAAAGTGGTTATTTGGGGGGCATTTGTACTTTCCTGGCTTGTTAGGGTCTCAAGAAATGAGATAGGCCTTCAATACATCAGGTGTGATCAGATGTGATATATTTTTATTATTTGCACTATAGTTTTACGGCATTATATTGTAATGTTTTAGTAGAGCGTGTCTTTGTAGTGAGGACTCAAGTTAAAGTGCACTAAACACTAAGGATGAGCCGAAAAATCTCCCCCCCCCGCCCCCGGGTATTCACCAGAACTTGTGAACAGGCAAAAAATCAGTTCGAACACGTGAACACCGTTAATGGGACCCGGACATAAAAAACCAAAGTGCTAATTTTAAAGGCTTACAGTATTTGCATGTTATTGTCATAAAAAGTCTTTGGGGACCCAGGTCCTGCCCCAGGGGACATGTATCAATGTAAACAAATTTTTAAAAACATATTTTTTTGGGAGCAGTGATTTTAACCACTTAAGCCCCGGACCATTTTGATGGCCAAATACCAGGCCACTTTTTGCAATTCGACACTGCATCGCTTTAACTGACAACTATGGGGCCGTGCGACTAGGCTCCGAAAATAGTTGATGTCCTTTTTTCCCACAAATAGAGCTTACTTTTGGTGGTATTTGATCACCTCTGCAGTTTTTATTTTTTGCAAAATAAACGAAAATAATGCGACAATTTTGAAAAAATAAATATATATTTTTAACTTTTTGCTATAATAAATATCCCCAAAATATATATATATTTTCCTCAGTTTAGGCCTATACGTATTCTTCTACATATTTTTGGTAAAAAAAAAATCGTAAAAAGCATACAGTATATTGATTGGTTTGCACAAAAGTTAAAAATAGCCCAGTGCGCATGCTCCAGCTCACGTCGGAAAACGTCACTGAAGCCGACGTGAGCGTCATTTACGCAAAGCCCTATTCGCGAACGACTTAGTAAAAGGACGTAAACAACGGAAAAAGATGACGCTGTCCCGCCGCCATACTTAACATGGCATACGACGGACCTTCGTAAACTTACCCCTCATATAGAAGGGGTAAGTTTACTCTTACGGAAACGGCGTAAATGACGTAAACAACGACGAGGCAGTGAAAAACGTTCAGGAATCGGCGTATCAGGCTCATTTGCATAGGCAAATGAGAAATCGACGTAAACACCACCTAGCGGCCGGCGTAACATTACATTTAAGATCCGAAGGTGTAAGTGACTTACGCCAGTCGGATCTTAGTGTAAAACCGGCGTATCATGTTTTCTGGATAGAAAAAAATGATACGCCGGCGTAATTCTTTTGTAAATCTGGCCCCTAGCGTCTACAAAATAGGGGTTGTTTTATGGCATTTTTATTATTATAATTTTTTTACTAGTAATGGCGATCTGAGATTTTTATCATGACTGTGACTTTATGGCGGACACATTGGACACTTTTGACACATGTTTGGGACCATTGTCATTTTTACAGAGAGCAGTGCTATAAAAATGCACTGGTTACTGTGAAAATTACACTGACAATAAAAGGGTTTACCACTAGGTGGCACTGAAGGGGTTAAGTGTTCCCTAGGGAGTGCTTCTAACTGTAGGGGGGATGGGTTGTGTGTGACAGGACAGTGTTCACCGCTTCCGATTACAGGAAGCTGTGGTCACTGTCTTGTCACTAGGAAGACTGGGGAAATGCTTGTTTACATACCTCACAGTGACACGATCGCTGGACCCACGGTCAGAGTCACAGAGCCCGCGTGCGTCCACAGTGCTGCTTCTTGAAGGGGACGTATATATACAGTACGTCCTTCTGGCTGTCCATTCCATGCTGTCGACATATATCATTGTACGCTGGTCGGCAAGCAGTTAATAATGCTTAAAGTGAAACAATAAAAGTGAACTATTCCTTTAAATTTCATGCCTGGGGGATGTCTATAATATGACTGTAAAGTGGCACATTTTTCCTGTGTTTAGAACAGTCCGACAGCAAAATTATATTTCTAAAGTGAAAAAAGTAATTTAAAACTACTTGCGGCTGTAATGAACGGCATGGGAAAGGCATGGGTCCCCCCCAGTCCATTACTAGGCCATTTGGATCTGGTTTGAATATTAAGGGGAACCCTGTGCCATTTTTTTTTTAAATGGCATAGGGGTCCCCCTCAAAATTCATACCAGACCCTTCAGGTCTGGCATGGATTTTAAGGGGAACCCTGTGCCAAAATAAAAAAATGGCGTAGGGCCCCCCACAAATCCATACCAGACCCTTATCTAAGCAGGCCGCAGGAAAAGAAGGGGAATGAGAGAGCGCCCCCTCCTCCTGAACCATACCAGGCCACATGCCCTCAACATGGGAAGGATGCTTTGGGGTCTGACCCCTAAAGCACCTTGTCCCTATGTTGATGGGGACAAGGGCCTCATCCCCACAACCCTTGCCTGGTTGTTGTGGGGGTCTGCGTGCAGGGGCTTATCGGAATCTGAAAGCCCCCTTTAACAAGATTCTGCCCCTTAAGTGAATTGGTAATAAGTGGTGTCAGAGGGGGCGAGATCACCCATTTATGCCACCGGGTGGCCCTGCCCTTATCTATATAACAGATGTCACGACGGGAGAAGCTTCACTCTACTGCCGCCTCCCATCATCGGCGACGTGGATTTACATCACTAGACATTTTTTTTTTTTTTTTTAATAAAGGACTTGTCCCAAGCTGTCTCTTGACTTGTTTTTACCATTTTTGACACTTTATTGGTGAAGTGCTAGGGGTACAATGTACCCGTTACCAATTCACAGGGGTGGCCAGGATCTGGGGTCCCCTTGTTAAAGGGGCTTCCAGATTCCAATAAGCCCCCACCCGCAGGACCCCACAACCACAGAGCAAGGATTGTGGGGATGAGGCCCTTGTCCCCATCAACATGGTGATAAGGTGCTTTGGGGGTCAGACCCCAAAGCATCCTCCCCATGTTGAGGCATGGCATGTGGCCTGGTACGGTTCAGGAGAGGGGGGCCACTCTCTCTTTCCCTCCTCTTTTCCTGCAGCCTGCCAGGTTGCGTGCTCGGATAAGGGTCTGGTATGGATTTTGAGTGGGACCCCTATGCCATTTTTTTTTCATTTTGGTTTGGGTTCCCCTTAATATTCATACCAGACCAAAGGGTCTGGTAATGGGGACTGGGGAGAACCCATGCCATTTTTTTCAATTAGTTTCATCTGTGTGTGTCGAGACCCGACAATTCATTACAGCCACGAGTGGTTTTAAATTACTTTTTTTCCTTTAGAAATGTCATTTCTAAACACAGGAAAAATGCACCACTTTACAGGCATACTATAGACACCCCCTAGGCACAACATTTCAAGGAATATTTCACTTTTATTGTTTCACTTTAAGCATTTTTAAAATCACTGCTCTTGGAAAAAGTCCACTTGTAAAACTTTTTTTTGCATTGATACATGTCCCCTGGGGCAGGACCCAGAGAGCCCAAACACTTTTTTATGACAATACCATGCATATAAGCCTTTAAAATGAACACTTTTGATTTTTCAATTTAATCTTCCATAGACTTTTAAACAGTGTTTCACAGCTTTTGAATTTGCTGCGAACACCGCATAATGTTTGCTGTTCAGCGAACACCCGATGCGAACATCGGGCTCATCCCTACTAAACACCATTTTCCATTGATTAACATGCATCCACGTACACATTTCCACATCTCTATTACCTTTTGTTAATAAGCAAAGTCAAAGGTGGACATGGTCCGTCATCAGACAGGGCATTGTTTCCTCTGTTTAGGGATGTAGCCCGTGCTATCCAGCTACAGCATGCAGAGAAGGTGGTAGACTGGCTTTCTAAACCATCATCATCCTCCTCCATTACCCAAGCAGAGACTAGTATGCAGTCCACTGCAGCTGACAGAGTGGCTTAATCTGCCTCCTTGTCAACAGCTACTTCTGCCATAGCCCCAGCTTCAGGAATGAAGGAGTCAGCTGAGTAATTTGAACACAGCATCAGCCACTTGCTCCTTGACAATGCACAGTCATTACTTGAGTCAGATCTTGGTTCTGAGTCTGAGGAAGGTAGAAACATAAGCTTACAGAGAGGAGAAAACACTGGTAAACGACAAATTGTCAGTCATGTTCCACCAGCCGCAGCATATTGCCAAGTTGTTTACAATGATAACGAGGATGGAGGGGATGATTATAAGGTCACTGATGCAATGTTGATGCTGGATAGAGCAGAGGAGGAAAGTGAGGGTGGGGCAAAACCCCAAAGAGGCAGCCATCATGGGAGAGTAGAGAGTGGCCAATCTATTCTACCAGATTGTGCAGCTGTTATCTCCCAGCCCACTTCCCACAGCTAAGCAGTTTGGGCCTTTTTTAGCACATGTTGCAGTTTGCAAACTTTGTGTCAGGGTTCCAATTCCGCCAGACACATAATCGCGGTAGATCAGCACTATCGCGCATGCTTGTGCGTGAATTTCGTGCACGCGGGCACGCTCCTCTCGGAACCAGAGGCCTGACTGGCCTATTTAAATCAGCTTCTCCCCCTTGTCAGGTTGCTGGTTTGTCATCAGCTCTTGTTATACTTCCTGTTGAAGCTCCTGCCTTGTTTGACCCGGATTACCTGACCTTTGGCTTACGTCCCTGGATTGCTGCTGTCTCCTGCCCCCTGACCTCTGGCCTGTACCACCGAACTTTCTGCTTTCTCCAATCCCTGACCTACGGCTTGTCTCCCGGATCTGTCTCCAGTCTCTGTTCCCTGCCTAAGTGCCTTGAGTACCTGACTGTTGTTGCCTGATCCTCAGCTGTCACCAGTGAACTACTCCTGAGTCCTGCTCAGCTTCCGACCAGCATATCAAGTCTCCTTTTCATTGCCGGTACCAGTGCCACCTGGCGCTTCCTTCCCTCTGTTCCAATTCCAGGGGGCGGATCGTGCCAGGTTGCAAAGGTGAGCTGCTTTCAGCATCTCTGCCTCGGTAAGTACACTCGTGACACTTTGTTTCAAGCACATCAAGCGTGGCAAAAACACCAGCCATTTGTTTTGGTTACCACATGCTTGACAAGGCATTTAGCCTCCCATCACCCAGCCCATTGGCAAGAGTATCTGAAAGCCACAGAAAATGATTCAATTCTGTCCCTCCTCACCTTTCCAGTCTACCCTTGTTATACCTCATGACCTCACAGCAGGCTCCCCTGACAGGGTGTCTCAGGTCCTTGCAGCATGTCTGCCAGTAGCACACCACCAGCAGTAGACTATAGCAGGAAAATTTCTCTGCCCCATCTGCTGCAGCGGAAAAAAAATATATACTGCCTAGTGTCTAAATTAAAGCTTGTCAAAGCTGCTGGCTTTACAACTCTTGCCTTTCTGTCTGGTGGATTCTGCCCCTGTGAACAATGTGCTGTAAGATAATGGCAGGCTCCCAGTCGCTATTTCTTTTTCACATACTGTAAGGCTTTTCCAGTTTTCTTTTTTTTAAATAAAAAAAAAATCTTTATTGGGCCAATCACAAAGAGAGAGAAAAAAAACAAAAAAAAGGAGATACAGAATATGCTGCACCAAACGTACAAAAGAAGAACAAACATTATAAAGTACACGTATAAGACAGAGATACATAGTGCAGAAATAACATCGCATTGGCACCAAATACCATATACTGACAGATCATGATAAAGAATGGAACAATCTTAACAAAAGTCCCCCCCCCCCCCCCGAGCCGGATCGGCCAGAAAAACCCCGCCAACCCAGCACAACAGGGAGAGCCAATGGGCCAACGGGCCACTTAGTAAACAACAACAACAACAACCAGTAAGTACATATTCAGTCGAACCTGCCCCCTCCATACGTAAATGGCCCTTACACCAAACCCCAGGCCTGCACGCCAAGTAACTGGAATGTGGGCCCACCACTACTCCAACATATGTTTTTCTCAAACTTGCAGCAAACGAGTCAAAACCAGTCTCGGAGGAGCAAGCTCTGGAATCCCCAGCCAGGCCCCCCATATACTATGACATTTTTTGGTTGAATTTCTATGTTGATATGTTAAATGTTCTCGTATAAGTATATAATTAACTTGATCTATCCACATTTTCTTAGTAGGGACATGAGGGGATAGCCAAAACCTGGCCACCAGCTTCCGAGCCAGATACAATAGTCTAATTACAGCAACGTTAATAGGATAAGGGTAAACTTCTTCATCTATGGCTCCCAAAATACATATAACGGGGTTCAAAGGGACCCTGACCTGAAAAACAGAGGAAATAGTCTTAGTGACATCGCCCCAGTACCGGTGGAGCCTGGGACAGCGCCACATGAGATGAATGAGAGACCCGTCCCCCCCACAATGCTTAGGACACTCGGAGGAGTCCCTCCTCCCCCAGCGATGCAACTGAATAGGCATATGATAGACCCTGTGCAACAAAAATAAGTGAGATAATCTATGTGACACCGAAGTAAATGGACCTGCCTGCAAACACAATTCCCAAGTCTCACCACTAATGTCCCCCAAATCCTCTGTCCAACCCCTTCTACTAGGAAACGTTGTAGAGTCTTGTATTGATGCTAATAGACTGGTGTAAACATAAGATATTAAGCCCTTTTTCTCCCGACCGAAAAATACAGCGTCTATCAAAGAATGATTAGTAAGCGCAAGAGTAATGGTCCTGCTCTGAATTTGAAGAGCATGTCAGATCTGAAGGAACCAATAGAACTGCTGTCTAGGAAGATCAAATTCAGTCTGTAATTCAAGAAATAACTTCAGCACGTTACCATTATACAACTGAGCAAGTTTATGAATACCCGCCGATTTCCAAGCCTGGAAACCATCAAGTTCATGAAGTTCCCTAAGATTGGGATTACCCCACAAAGGGGTATCCGAAAGAAATCCCAAAATTCGCAGGGATGATTTAACCGCCGTCCAAAGCTTTTTCAGGAGAACAACAGTAGGCGCTGTTTGTGGCAGGTAAGGAAATCCCACCTCCAAACACGCCAGAACTGTGACACCGCTAGTCCCTGCCCATACCAAAATTTCTATGGAGTCAGAATCATTTAAAATTCCCATCCCACAAAAATGTTGCAACTGAGAAGCAAAAAAGTAAAGTCTAGGAACAGGAGCAGCAGCTCCCCCCTGATCCTTACCAAACTGCAAGGTAGAAAGACTAATCCTAGTGGAACCCTTCTTCCAAATTAAGGACCTGAACAAAGTGTCAATACGGGTAAACCATCTACGGGGAATCCACTGAGGGGAATTATGCATAATATATAACAATTGAGGGCACCAAACCATTTTAATAAGGTTAATTCTTCCTATCACAGTTAGCGGGAGCTTGCACCAAGTGTTACATGTAATTTGAAGCTGCTTAAAAAGGGGCAAGACGTTATCTACCAGGTAAGACGATGGATCAGCAGAGACCTGAACCCCCAGATACCTAAACGAGGCAACTACCTTGAGAGATTCTGCAGCAATCGGCAATGAGATCGTCGGGTCATCCAACGGTAAAAGAACCGATTTACTCCAATTGATGGAGAATCCCGACAAGGAACCAAAATATTTGATTACCCTCATAGCCTCTGAAATGGACACATACACATCCCCCAGATACAATAAAGTATCATCCGAATAAAGGGAGACCTTCTCAGCATTCAAACCTCTATTGAATGCCACAATAGATGCAGAATCACGTATAGTAGCCGCCAGTGGTTTAAGGGCCAACGCAAACAACAGGGGTGACAAAGGGCACCCCTGTCTTGTGCCCCTAAAAAGAGGGAAAGGATCTGAGAGGTCCCCATTTACACGGATCCTAGCCGTGGGAGCTGCATAGAGCAGCCAAATCCATCTAATAAAATTGTCGCCCAGTCCAAACCTTTTCAGCACCTCCCACAGGTAAGGCCATTCGACACTGTCAAAGGCCTTGGCAGCGTCTAAGGATAGAATCGCCCTCTGACCCGGATTGTCGACAGGCACCTGAAGGTTAAGAAAGAGACGCCTAATATTAATAGCTGTGGAACGGGAAGGGATGAACCCCGACTGGTCCTTGTGCACCAATTTGTGTATCACCCCAGACAGTCTGGTAGCCAAAACTCTAGCTAATAATTTAACATCCGTCGTTAACAAAGATATGGGCCTATACGAGTCCGGAGAGTGGGCCTCTTTACCAGGTTTTAATAACAAAACAATAATTGCTTCATTCATGGATGGTGGCAAACTACCCCTTTTTTCCAGTTTTCTACCATCATGTGGTAGGCAATGTTGTGTAATTGTTGGAAAGGCAGTCAGTCACAAGGTCCATGTTACTGCTGACACGTGGTCCAGCAAGCATGGTCAGGAACAATATATTTAGTTCACAGCACACTGGGTAACTCTGCTTGCAACTCAGAAGGATGCAGGACAGGCTCAGTGCTGTAGCTTGTGCTGAAATTTCTGCATACAGCTAGTGGTGATGATGCAGGATTTGTCAGCTCCACCCCCTCCTCCTCCTCTATGCCCTGCTCTGTAGAATTGTCCCATGAAATACAAGTACCCACTAAGAATTCAAGGGGCTATTTAAAGAGTCAGGCAGTAAAGTGCCATCCAGTGGGGACATTTTGGAAAATGTCATGCTCCCAAATTTGTGGTAACAGTTTGTGGATAGCCCCTTCCAGTTCAAACATGGATGCGCCAATGCACAAAGCAAGGTCATTAAGACATGGATGAGTGATTTTGGGACACTTCCCAGTTTAGATATCCAGTGCTGTCCTCACCTGCACTGGTCCTCACTGGTGTTTAGGTCCCAGATACTGCCATCTTGAATATGAAAAGTCAGCTGTGAATTCCTGGTGCTTCTAAGCCAGCTTCTCACCGTGCTTTCTCAATAAACCCACAGTGTCCTGGGACCTGCCACATGTACCAGGAGGTTGTGGGCATGGAGGGGGGTGGAACTCCGCTCAGATCGTCTTGGTGATCCAAGCAGAAGTGAAGTGGGTACCTGTCTGAAATAAGTACCTGCTCCAAGAACAAAAAAATGTAATATAGCAGGGGAGGAGGAGGAAAAGCAGAATTTCCTTTTAGGTGAAGTTTCACTTTATGTTAAAAACCTTTAAAATAACCATTTAAAGATAGAATTTGGAGCATTGTATACAAACGACAAGATTTGTTATCCATCTAACTGGCTAAGATCATGTGCCTTGGAAGTAAATCAAATATACCTAGAATGTTAGGCATTTAAGCAATATCCTTATTTATGGGATTCCAATTTCACTTTTAAATGCTTATGTTTACTTTCCATTTAGCAAAGCTGTGCTACTAATTAATCCATGGAGACAATGACAAGTCAGCTGTACAGAAGGAAGGCATAGTGAGCTTGGAAATATATTGCTCATTCCCTTAATGCATTTGTGAAATTTATTAATAATATTCAAATGGGATTAATTAGTACAAAAAAAGCTTTGGAGTTAGCAGCATTCAGAATAGTGTGGAATGCCTGAAGGTAACACTATTTATATATTTTTAATATTTGGAAAATCTATGATTCAGCTTTTACAAAGAATAAAAGAGTTCTTACATGTATTCCTAATGTAAAGATGATACATTTCAGGTTTATAGCCTCCAGACTACAGCTTTCTAAATAATATTTTTTTTTGTTTGCAAACTTTTTTTAAGTATTGCAACACTGATAGTGTAATATAGCAAGGATCAACATAGACCAATATAAGAATCAAAACCAATATGTTGTAGATATGATGAAGTCATCTGCATAACCCAATAGAGATGTCCCAAACGATTCCAGCAAATATTTCCCGGCAAACATAGCTTGTTCGCGCTCGCCGCGGCGGGCGAACATATGCGATGTTCGGTCTGCCCCCTATTCGTCATCATTGAGCAAACTTTGACCCTCTACCTCACAGTCAGCAGACATATTCCAGTCAATCAGCAGCATACCCTCCCTCCCAGACCCTTGCAACATCCATTTTAGATTAATTTGGAAGCTGCAGTCTTATGGCCCATACACACGATCTGAATATCGGCCGACGGATCGTACGACTTTTTTCGCTTAATAATCGCGAGTAAATTAAAATAGGTTATTAAACTCACGAAAATTATCGTACGATAGAAAAAAATGATCGGAAGTGATGTCATGTGTTGTAATGTATTTGTATTGTATTGTCGGACGACGGCTGTACTGACTAAATGAAAATCGTACGATCTGACATCGTACGAGGAAAATTTTCGAGCTTGTCCGATCGAATAATATCGGATGAACGGTCGTGATCGGCTGTCGAAAGTAGTGTACACACGATCCGAAAATCGTACGATCCATCATCGGACGATCGTTTTCGTCCGATATTCGGATCGTGTGTATGGGCCATTAGTCAGAGGAGGGACAGTGTAGCTGCTGCTGATTTAATAGGGAAATCGATAGATAGGCCAGTGTATTCAGTGTCCACTCTAGTCCTGAAAGACTCATCTGATCTCTGCTGTAAGCACAGCGTCCTGACAGCACCCCAAAAAGCCCTTTTTAGGGCTAGTACATCAGTCTGCTTTTTTTTTTCCCTCTGTAATCTAATTGCAGTTGCCTGGCAGCGTGTGTGTCAGGCTCACAGCATATACTGTGCCCACTTGCCCAGTGCCACCACTCATATCTGGTATTACAGTAGATTACATAAAGAAAAAAAACATAATTCTTGACTGTAATAGAATAGCAGTCAGTTGCCTGCCAGCGTGTGTGTCAGGCTCACAGCATATACTGTGCCCACTTGCCCAGTGCCACCACTCATATCTGGTGTCACAGTAGATTACATTAAAAAAAAAACATCAATTTTGACTGTAATAGAATAGCAGTCATTTGCCTGCCAGCGTGTGTGTCAGGCTTACAGCATATACTGTGCCCACTTGCCCAGTGCCACCACTCATATCTGGTGTCACAGTAGATTACATTTAAAAAAAAAAATGGACTGTTAGGCCGCGTACACACGATCAGACCGGTCCGATGAAACTGGCCTTAAAGAAAGAATCCGACGGACCGTTTCCAGCGGACATGTCTCCTCCGGATTTTCGTCCGACGGTGTATACACACCGTCGGATGAAAATCCCCTCGGCCAGGGAACGCGGTGACGTGGCGGTGACGTTGACGCCGCCACGTCACCAAACCCGAAAATAAAATGCTTCCGCGCATGCGTCAAATCCATAGTGTACTAACCAGCGGACAGATCCGACGGACAGGTTTGTAGCGGACAAACCTGTCTGCTCGCCCGTACACAGGATCGGATTTGTCTGCTAAAACGGTCCGTCGGACCAGTTTCAGCAGATAAATTCGATCGTGTGTACGTGGCCTTACATATTTGGGTACCTCCACCCCGGCGGACCTAACACAAGTTTTTAAACTTAATTTTGTACCATTATTGGCAAAAGCACGGGTCCTCCTGGATGGATGGCAGAAGGGGTTCCATTCGTGGTTTGGGAGATCTAACATTATGAAAATGAATATACTACCGAAATTTCTGTATCTCTTTCAGACACTCCCTATTGCTATACCGAAATCTTTTTTCAAGCAAACACAATCCCTCTTTAATAGGTTTATATGGGCAAATAAACGTCCAAGAATCAAGGGTCGCACAATATCATTAGCCAAACCAGATGGAGGATTGTCGGCCCCAGATATTTATAGATACTATCATGCGGCACTACTGTGCCGGATGATCGACTGGAGTAGACATACTGGAGAAAAGATATGGCCGGGGCTAGAGCAAGACCAATGTGGTAGTATGCTGCACCAAGCGGCATTGGGGGTACAGGGAGTTACCGACAGACATTAAAAAGCACCCGCTGATAGGCCCTACTCTTCAAATGGCCCACAGGTTATTTGTGAAGGGGAAACTGTCAACAGTGGACTTACAGCTTTTTCCAATATTGGGGAAGTCGCAGTTTGAACCAGGATTGTTGAAGGGATCATTTAGTAGACTAATAGAACAGGGGCTGTTTCAAGCATCTCACTTTCTGAAGGAGGGAACATGGAATACTATGCAGGAGATGTTAACGGGTGTGTTGCCCTACCAATTGGATTTCTGGAGGGCCCTACAGTTGCAACATTTTTTGGATACTTTGAAGTCCCCAGCTACTGTAGATACAAGCGCAGATTGACAACGTTCGAGAGGTACTGTAGTGGGAGTGGGATGCTTCGGCATTCCCTCTCAAGAATTAGCGAGCTATTGAACGCACCTGCAGAGGGCTCTCAAATATCCTTTTTTAACAAATGGTAGGTTGAGCTGGGAAGACCCTTTACAGAAGAGCAAAAGAATAAGATACTCCGGAATATATTTGAATCATGTGTGTGTGTGAAGACACAAGAGATGTATTTTAAGATTTTATCTCAGTGGTATCGCACTCCGGTGATACTAAATAGGTGTTACCCAGATATGTCAGACAGATGTTGGAGGTGCGGAAAGAAAGGAGGAACCCTAATGCACATCCTTTGGGCCTGTCCTAAGATATTAAGTTTTTTGACAAAGGTCCGGGAAATAGTGCAAAAATTCAGTGAGGGGCAACTACCAGAAGAGTGGTCTTTCTATCTGCTTCAGGATACGGAGATGTCGGTGAGGCGATATAGAAAATCTATAGTCTGTCATTTCTTAAAAGGAGTGTTCCAGCCAAATGTAATGTTTATTAAAAGTCAGCAGCTACAAAAAGTGTAGCTGCTGGCTTTTAATAAACATTCACTTACCTTCTCCACGTTCCAGCGACGCTCCGACCGGGGCTCCGCTCCCCCCCCCCTCCCCGGCCGGCGTCTTCATTCTGACTGTGGGCACCCAGCCGTGACAGCCTTCAGCTTCACAGCCGGGCACCCACTGCGCATGCGCGAGTGGAACTGCGCATGTGCGAGCGGCGCGGCCCGCCGCTGATTGGACAGGCGATCGCATGTGTCCCATGCGATCGCCTACAGGGAGGGGCTGCTGTAGGCGATTAAGCTTAATCGCCTAACGAGCCCCTCGGCGGAAGCAGGAAGTGGGACAGAAAGTCCCACTCCTCCTGAAGCCCCCACTCCCCCCCAAAAAAATTACATGCCAAATGTGGCATGTAAGGGGGTGAGGAGTGGGTTTAGCGTAAGTTCAATTTTTGGGTGAAACTCCGCTTTAAATGCAGCCCGGGCTTGTATCCCAGGGATGTGGAAACAGTCACAGCCACCAACTGTAAGGATGTGGCTTAACCGAGTGGAAGACTTGAATAGAATTGAGGACTTAGTATGGACTTCAAGGCAAAAATGGAAGGTGTATTTGGAAACGTGGGCGGAGTGGAACGTGTTTAGATATATGGAGGAGGGAAAGGCCTTGATAGATGCGAACTGATGGATTGAGCCGAGGGGTGCGACGGGGAAGGAGATGCTGATTGTGTATTGGGGGGAGGTGGGTGGTGGAGAGGGGTCTTTTTTTTCTCCTCGGAGAAGGGATGGTGGGGCGGGGTGGTAAAGCAGAGAGGAACAGAACAAGGGTAGGGCCAATTGCCCCAACCCCACAGGGAGACAGGATACCCAGAGGGACGGGGGCTAAGTTACCCAAAAGAGTGTAGGAATGGAACTTAAGATTTAAAAGGGGTATTAATTGAGCAGACTTTGGGCTGTTGAGGGAGGGAAAGAAGAGTTATGATGAGATAAGGAATTTACAAACTGTTTTTATTTTGTTTTTTTTCTCCCTGGAAACGACATTGTGAATTGGAATATTTGTTGATATCCTTGCTGTATGATGTGTTGATTTTAAACCAGAGGGAGTGCCTCCCAGGTTTGTGTTACTTTTCTGCTTAAAAATCAAATAAAAGAAGATTGAAAGATATTAAAAAAAAAAGGTCTGGGGCACAGGCAAACAGGAGAAGTCAGGGACGAGACAAAAACGGTACACAGGAAGATAATCGTAGCACACTGCAGACAGGAACTTAAGCAAACAACACTGTTGAACAGCACTGCAGGCCTGTAGTGCAACAGTTAATATAGACTTCCTGGGATGGCCTGGGTGGGGCCATACAAGAAGGAGAGGAAATAAGAAGGTAACCAGAACAGGGTCAGGCCTCTTAATGGACAAATGGAGACAGGTAAGCTGCCAGACTATTGCATATCCATTACAATGACATCAGTGAGGATAAGGAATGGGACATGGCTAGCTTGGTATCCAACCTTGTGCAAATGGAGAGTTTGCGGTTGTGCAAATGGACTGTTTGCGGTTGTTTGCGGTGCATTACACGGGGAGTTTGGTCTGTCAGAGTTTGGTCTGTCACTGTGAAGCGGGCGTAACCCTTATACTACCTGATCGATACAACATCATACCTGATGTTTTAAAGCACGTTATTTCAAACAATTTAGGAATGTTAGGTGATTTATGCCCTTTATGGATTAAAACCAGACTCTGCATCAACTATGTAATTTTCCATGGGAGTTTTGCCATAGATCCCCCTCCAGCATGCCACAGTCCAGGTGTTAGTCCCCTTGAAACAACTTTTCCATCACTATTGTGGCCAGAAAGAGTCCCTGTGGTTTTTAAAATTCGCCTGCCTATTGAAGTCTATGGCAGTTCGCCCGTTCGCGAACATTTGCGGAAATTCTCGTTCGCCGTCCGCGAACGGAAAATGTTATGTTCGCGACATCTCTATAAACCAATATAGCATATATAAAAAGCACTGCAGGCACTGTATAGGAGTCAAATACAAAACTATAATACAAATAATGATGCAATGCAACTAAAACTAGTCCCAAATTATGAAAATATGTACAGTATGTGTGGCCAACCACTGAATTCCAGATACCCCAGACTTCTCTTCAACAGATCACCCATGTTTCACATGCATAGCACCCAGTGACTAGGCATGAGCCGAACACCCCCCGGTTCGGTTCGCACCAAAACATGTGAACGGACCGAAAGAAAGTTCACGCGAACCTTAGAGCCACATTAAAGTCTATGGGACTCGAACATTTTAAATCAAAAGTGCTATTTTAAAGGCTAATATGCAAGTTGTTGTCCTAAAAAGGGACCCGGGTCCTGCCCCAGGAGACATGTATCAATGCAAAAAAAGTTTTAAAAACTTCTGTTTTTTCGGGAGCAGTGATTTTAATGATGCTTAAGTGAAAAAAAGTGAAATATTCCTTTAAATATCGTACCTGCTGGGTGTCTATAGTATGCCTGTGAAGTGGCATGTGTTTCCCGTGTTTAGCACTGTCCCTGCACAAAATGATATTTCTATAGGGAAAAAGTCATTTAAAACTGCTTACAGCTCTAAGGTAATGTCAGGTCCCTGCAATATGGATGAAAATCATTGAGAAAAATGGCACCCAAATAAAAAAAAAAGAAAAAAGGAAAGGCGTGTGGCCCCCAGGCCCTATATACTCTGAAGAGCAGTATACAGGCAGTGCAAACAAGACAGGGACTGTAGGTTTGTTCTTAAGTAGAATCTGTTTGTAATTTTGCACTGGTACATTTTTAAAGTGTAGCTCCAGTCAAAATATCTATTTTTAAGCTTTTTGGAAAACATAGGGAAGGGTTATCATCCCTGTAACATTTGTTTTATTGTATGTGCACCTGTTCAGAAGATTTCACCTCACTTTCTGTCCCAATGACAATTTTTTTGTTTTTGAAAACTTGGGTTTTTTAGTGAAACAAGGATTAATGATAAAGCATCAGTGGAGAGGAGAGGAGACACGTTTTTCCCATATTAACTCTTTGTCAGGACCTGGATTTGAATCTGGGACCTCAGCTGTGTCTGGCAGTAAACCTTCTCACTGAGCTATCTGGGATGCTGGACAGCTCCCTATCTGATCTGCTAGACCAGTGGTTCTCAACCTGGGGGTCGGGACCCCCTTGGGGGTCAAATGATGATCTGCCAGGGGTCACCAAATCCTGGGCTGTTCCTGAAGACCGCACCACTTTCCCAGCCTTCTTTCGGCTGCCCAGCAGAACTGTCTCTGGAGCCAGTGGCCGCCCAGCTGGGCTGTTCCTGGAGCCCACGGCTCCCCACTCAGCCTCTTCGCAGCCACTTATTCAGTTCACGGCATGGTAGGGGGGGAGAAACTAGAGGTCAGCTGACTGGTGAGGATTGTGAGGTGGGAGGGGCTGGAGGAGACCCTATCTCCTGATTTCACTGCTACGAGACACCACAAAGTCACAGTGAGTAACACTACATGTGATTATAGTTGCCATTAAAAGTCCCCACTACAGTTCTCAGATCAGCAGCAGACCTTGATCAAGAGCACCTAAGTTGGCTGATAAGAACTCCCCCCCATCATTGCCACTCATTCCAACTCCTTGCCAGCACTGCCACTCATCCCATTCCCCCCACCAAGGAGTAAGAGAAGGAATAAAAATAGAGAATACATGGAAGGGAGAGAAAAAGAGGAGGAAGAATGAAAAAACGGGAAAGAAAGAATAAGAGAAAAAACAAGAAAGACTGCTAGAGAGACGGGTGGGGGGAACAAGAAATGAGGATAGCGAGAGATAAAAAGGGAAAGGAAGGAGAACAAAGAGAAAGAATAGTACATCCTAAAATGTACCATATGAGGTTTTAATACTGTACGAGTGGAGGTGACTCAGGGAGCGCTAAATTCCAGTGGGTTAGGGCGCAAATTACTTGCCTTGGGTGCGGACAACACACACTACGTAAATAATGTTACTGTAAAGCCGCGTACATACGATCGGTCAAAACCGATGAAAACGGACTGAAGGTCCGTTTCATCGGTCCAAACCTATCGTGTGTAGGCGCCATCGGTCAGTTATCCTTCAGTCCAAAAAAATAGAACTTGCTTTAAAATTGAACCGATGGAAGCCTGACCGATGGGTCAAAACTGATCGTTAGTATGCAAAAGCATTGGTTAAAAGGCCGCGCATGCTTAGAATCAAGTCGACACATGCTTGGAAGGAACGATGGGTTTAGCCCGACGAGGTTCTCATACGTGTGTACGTGGCCTGAGAGACTCCGCTCCGCCAAACTCTTTACTAAATTAGATTTACGGGGGGCATACAACCTTGTCTGCATTCGTCCTGGGGATGAATATAAAACTGCTTTCAAAACCAGATATGGACATTTTGAGTCTTTGGTCATGCCTTTTGGGCTTTGCAATGCTTCTGCAACTTTTCAACATTTTATTAATGATGTTTTTCGAGATTTGCTTGATCAGTTTGTAATAGGATACTTGGATGACATTGTCATTTTCTCTGATACTTTGGAAGAACACCGCAAGCATGTCTGTATTGTTTTCGAGAGATTAAGGCGGAATAAACTTTACATCAAACTAGAAAAATGCGAGTTTGAACAAACTCAGATCCAGTTCTTGGGATATATAATCTCTTCTGAAGGGGTAAGCATGGATCCTGATAAGATCAAAGCAGTGGTGGATTGGCCTGTCCCTAGAAATGTTAAGGAGATACAGCGATTTGTTGGATTTGCCAACTTTTACAGAAGATGTGTAAGGAATTTCTCCAAGGTAATTGCTCCAATTACATAGCTGACAAATAAAGGGATGCCCTTTTTGGGGTCACCTGAGGCACAGGCTGCCTTTAATAAACTTAAAACTCTCTTCCCTTCTGCGCCAATACTGGTACATCCAGATCCAGAACTACCTTCCATCGTAGAAGTTGATGCTTCTAATTCTGCTGTGGGAGCTATCCTTTCTCAGCGAATTGGAGAAAAGATGCAGCTTCATCCTTGCGTTTATTTCTCTCGACTGATGTCTTCTGCCGAGAGGAATTATGACATTGGAAACAAGGAGCTGCTGGCAATTAAGGAAGCATTTTCTGAGTGGAGGCATCCTGTAACCGTTCCCACCGATCATAGAAATTTAGAATTTATTAGGTCTGATAAAAGGTTGTCATCTAGACAAGCACGTTGGACCCTTTTCTTCTCCAGGTTCAATTTTGTTATCTCGTACTGCCCTGGATCAAGGAATGGTAAGGCTGATGCCCTATCACGGATGTTGCCTGGGCCCCTCCAGGAAAGAAACTCTGAATGTACAATCCTGCCTCAAAAGAACTTTCTAGGGGCCCCAAGTTCAAAGACATTTCTTAATCTCCTCAAGGAGGGGTATGAGAATGACCAACTTCTTAATAATCCTCCTAAAGACATTAACCTCAAGTACAACAATGGTTTTTGGACTCAAGGACATTGCCTCTATGTACCTGAATCAGTTCGGGTAGAAGTCCTCAGGTTGGTACACGACTCTAAACTTGCTGGTCGTTTTGGGGCTTTATGTCTAACCTGTGCTCGCAATAAGACACCCCGATCTTCTCCTCTGGGGTTACTTCTACCACTGCCTGTTCCATCAAGACCATGGGGGTCAATTTCTATGGACTTTGTGGTCGACCTTCCTCTTTCAAAAGGAATGACCACCATTCTAGTAGTCGTTGACCGTCTCACTAAGATGGCTCATTTTATTCCATCTTAGTGACATACTGCTGAGGTAATGGTTAGAGAAGTTTTTAAACTTCATGGAATTCCTGATGATGTGGTGTCTGACAGAGGGGTACAGTTTACCTCAAAATTTTGGAAAAGTTTTTGCTCAGCTTTGGGTGTAACAATTAATCTGTCCTCAGCTTTTTATCCACAGTCTAATGGTCAAACCAAGAGGACCAATCAAACTCTGGAGCAATACCTTCGATGTTTCGTGAGTTATCTCCAGGATGACTGGGTGGACTACCTTCCTACGGCTGAGTTTGCTTATAATAACTCTAAACATAGCTCCACTTCCCAAAGCCCTTTTTTCCTAAACACCGGGTATCATCCAGTTTTTATTCCTGATCTCCCTATCTCAACTTCAATTCCTGCTGTTACCAACAGACTAACTTCATTACATGAGATCCAGGAGAAATTGACCGATACATTGAAGGAGGCGCAGGAATATTACAAGAAGGCTGCTGACAGGTAGGTGACAAAGATTGGTTATCTACCAAAAATTTAAAGGTTCAGGTTCCATGTGCTAAGTTGGGTCAAAAGTTTATTGGACCTTTTTAGATTTCTGCTCAAATCAACCCTGTCACTTTTTGCCTAAAACCTCCTGAAAATATGAAGATTCACCCTGTTTTTCATATATCACTATTCATATATCACTAGTTTCATGAAAATACCTTTTCTGGAAGAATTCATCCTCCTCCTCCACCTGTTGAGGTACAGGGTGAAGAAGAATTTGTGGTGGGAAAAATTCTTGACTCCAGGATCTCTAGAAACAAACTGCAATATTTGGTTCAATGGGAAGGATATGGGCCAGAAGAAAATTCTTGGGAGCCTGCAAATAATGTCCATGCCCCTAGATTAACAAGGGAATTTCACCAGAGGTTTCCTCAGAAACCTGGCCCTAAGACGTCCAGTGGACGTCCTGGGAGGAGGAGAGTACTGTCAGGACCTGGAATTGAACCTGGGACCTCAGCCGTGTCTGGCAGTGAACCTTCTCACTGAGCTATCTGGGATGCTGGACAGCTCCCTGTCTGATCTGCTAGACAAACCCATCTGATCCATTGGACATTCCTGCCTTGTGTCTTGATTGTCTTGAACCTTGAACCCCTTGCTCCTCCCACAAACTTCCTGATATAAGCCATGTCTCTGCACTTCCTCTTTGCCAAAATGTTGTGCTATCTCCAGCCTGTATCTCGCTCCTGTCTTCCCTGCTGCCATCCAGATTTGCTACTGCTCGTTATCGACCCTTGGCTTGTTATCGACTACGCTTCTGCCTGATTCCAAACTACAGATACTCATTACCGACCTTTTTACTTGTTTACCGACCACTCTTCTGTTTGATCCTTATCTGCTATTGTACCCCGGCTTTCTCACCTCCTGGTGGGGCAATCCTGAGGATCGCAACCTGGTGCTAACACACAGCAAAATCCATCTCCACCTTCAGGAGCTCTGGTGAACACCGGTTAGCGCTTAGATTCCGCACCTCAGGTGACCCCGTGTCATCAGCCAGGGTGACCTGCTCTGCTGCTATAGCTACTGGCCTCTGAGCCTGACCCCAGACCGTGACCTAACAGGAGATAATTTCACTTCCTAGGGGTAGATTTCCTCTCACTTCCTGTTGTCTCCTTCCGTTTGCAAGTAGGAGTTGTTTGTAAGTTGGATGTTTGAAAGTAGGGGCCTGCTGTATATATTCTGCAGACAGATGGGCCTTAGGTGTTGGTGTTGCCACAACACTGTAAGCCCTCACAGTTATGCCGCATACACACAATAACTTTTCGGCATGGAAAAAAATGAAGTTTTTCATCATGGAAAAAAACAAAATTTTTCCAACTTCATCATTATAAACGACGTTGCCCACACACCATCGTTTTAAAAAAAAATGATGAGCAAAGCGTAGTGATGTACAACACGTACGACAGCACTCTAAAGGATAAGTTCCATTCAAGCTCTGTCTCATAACTTGCTTCTGAGCATACGTGGGTTTAAAACAATGTTTTTAACGTCGCTTTAGCCCACACACGATCATTTTTTACAACCCGAAAAACTACATTTTTAAAAACGACGTTAAAAAATGAGGCATGCTCAAATTTTTTTTTGTTGTTTTTCAGAAGATGAAAAACGATGTGAAGCCCACACACGATCATTTTAAATGACATTTTTAAAAACTTTTTTTTTTTTTCATGTCGAAAAGTAATCGTGTGTACGGGGCATTAGTCTTGGTGGGCACAGGAATGGGCCCTGCTGTGAAAAATGAGATCAAGAATTGTAATTACATGCCCCTGTTAAATAGGGGCAGAAACATTGGGCCTTAGGCACTGGTGCCAAAACACAGCAACCCCTCACAGATACTCTAGTTGGAACGCAGGATTGAGCCCTGCTGCAAAGTGTTGCATCAAAAATTTTAATTACACACCCCTGTTAAACAGGGGCTGAAAAATTGGGCTTTAGCCACTGGTGGCGGTGCCCAGAACCAAAAATGTTCTTACAAGCTATCAGCATGATCATTGAGGAGGAAGAGGATAATCAATTGGTATAACAGAATAGTCACTCAGCATCAGCATAGGCAGTCTTGAAGGGATCTGACATTTTAAAAAATATATATTCGGTTACATCAGCATCAGGTGCTTGGTAGCTGGTGGTGATCCAAGACTGATTCATTTTTATGAAGGTCAGTCGATCGACTAAGTCGGTGGACAGGTGCACCCTGTGATCGGTCACAAAACCTCCAGCAGCACTGAATGTGTGTTCCGAAAGAACGCTGGATGCAGGGCAGGCCAGTAGCTCAATTACATACTGTTCAAGCTCTGGCCAGTGATCCATCCTCAAGACCCAGTAACCGAGAGGATTTTTGGTGGGAAAGTTGTCCAAGTCAGATCTTGCCCCTAGGTATTCCTGCACCATGTAAAACAGACGCTAGCGATGGTTGCTGGAACTGATCATACCTTGGGGCTGCGGACTAAAAAATTGTCTGAAAGCATCGGTAAGACGGCCACCTTCTCCACCACTCCTTCTTTTATTGACTGAAGCCTTAGCAACATGTTGTCCAGGACCAGGATTTTGAAACCTCCCAGTCTCTGGGCACGCATTGTACAGACCTTTCTGCAAAGTCTCCCGAAGATGTTTCATCCTCTGTGATGGCAAGTTAAGGTCAGCAACCTTACCCTTGTAATGTGGATCAAGAAGGGTTGCCAGCCAGTAATGATCCCTCTCCTTGATACCTCTCCTTGATTGCAGGATCAGGGAGGCCATGCAGCATAGGTTTGCTGAGGCATTCGGTCCGGAGTCCTCTGGGTCACTTAGGACAACATGATCGGCAGCTACCACCTCCCAGCCACATACAAGGCCATGGGCTTCTTGGGACTGTAATTGATCCCTTGAAGACTGCTGCTGATGCTGAGTGCTTTCTCCACCTCCGTGCTGACACAATCCTTCTCCATCTCATCCTCTTTTTGTGTGACAGGCGGTGTTGTGCCTCCAGGATACCTTTCAGGCTCAAAAAGGACAATTCATTGTGTGTACAATGTATTATTGCATTAGAAAGCCAGAGGTATGTTGTCTCAGGTTAGATGTTATGCTTGCGCCATCTACTGGCCAAACATGAATATAGTTGATAAAATGTAGTGAATTTTATTAGTTAGCTCTGATAGGCTGTGACATCAAAGTCATCATTTCCTCTTTAGCCAGGAAGTGAAGGTCTCAGTATCTCCATGTTTAAGATCAAGGCAGCAAGGCCTGCATGCAATCTGTCCCCACCCATGGCATCGGAGGTAAGCAATCTCTTTCCTCTTCTTCCACATGCTTAGGGAGATAGCTAGCCATCTCTGATAATGTTTGTATGATGTTATTGTTATCGTATGGTAATGTTATACCATTCTTATTTCTAGTTTTACCGCATATCACGTGTGTCATCCACATGTATATTCAAATCTGCAACGTGCCAATAAAGACACAAGATAAGAAACAGCAGTCTATTATTGTGTGCGCAGAGAAAGGTCATCTGCCTAGATAGCTACCCATAGACTCCGGGAGTACGGGAAGCGAGTCCAGGACAGTAAAACTCCGTCCAGTAACACTACGGATAGTGCAGAGGGGAAGAGGTTTAGCCGCACGGAAGAGCTACAGTCTGCAACCGACTATACAGCCACTTCCATACAGCCAAGCAGCATACAGAGACTGCAGCCTTATATGCTTACTGCTCCCACAGGCCGCTACTCAGTCAAACGGCCATGTCACGCAGTAGCTCATCCTCGCTCAAAACGCGATCACAAGTTTACAGTTCCGGCAAGTCGATGACAGCCAGCGTCGCAGCCGCCATTGCCCGAGGGAAAGCCGAAGCAGCAAAGACCCGAGCAGCCTTCGCTGAGCAAGAAATGCAGATTAAAAAGGAGAAAGTGAGGCTGAAGACAGAGAAAGTGCAGCAACAGGCAAAGTTAGAGGCCGAGGAAGCCCTCCTAGATGTCACTCTGGAGAAGCTCACCGCAGAAAGGGAAGCCGCAACCGCCATAGCTGAAGCAGAAGCCCTGGAAGCAGCCATGAGCCTCAGTGGTGAACGCAACAATGTGCTTGGCTCAGAACAAGGAGAGCCGAATCCCACGCAATACACGTCAGAGTACTTGCACCAACACTTCAAATCAACCTACGATACCTCTCCTCTACAGGGAATAGACGGTGTCCTAGAAGAAACAAACCGAACACAGCAGGTAACAGAGCATGAGAGCAACCAAACTCCTCAGAGCTGCAAGCAGAAGAACCCTGGTCAGCACGCTACAGATCAAGCCTATGTCTCTGCACGCTATGACCCTCAACCTACAAATCAACATCAGGACAACCCCTCTACTACACAACGGTACAAGACAAGAAGGCCCCAAGCAGAAGCTTCTGACAGGTATGGTTGCACACCACACTTCCACTACAGTAGTACATCGCCAACATGCTCTGACACCAACCAAGTTATAACAGACTTTGCCAAGTTCTTCGCCAGTCGCGATCTAATCATAAAGGGACTTGTAAAGTTCAACTATCGGCCAGAAAATTACAGAGCCTGGCGGTCGTCCTTTCAAAACACCATAAAAGGTCTAAACATGTCTCCTGACAATGAAATAAACTACCTAGTCCAATGGCTTGGGAAAGACTCTGCCGAACACGCCAGTAGAATCAGGAACATTAACATAAAACAACCAGAGATTGGTCTCAAAAAGATTTGGAGCAGATTAGAAGAGTGCTATGGTTCAACAGAGGCTATGGAGCATGCACTTTTTAAAAGGATTGAGGACTTTCCCAGAATACCTAGCAAAGGTTATCACAAACTACGAGAATTAGCCGACTTGCTAGAAGAACTACTTCTTGCTAAAGAAGAGGGAGACTTGCCGGGTCTCGCCTCCCTGGATGCAGCCAGAGGGATTAAACCTTTGATTCTGAAGCTTCCTTATGACCTACAACAAAGGTGGGTCACATATGGTTCTAAACACAAGGAAAGGTTCCAGGTACCATTTCCACCATTCAACGTTTTTGTAGACTTTGTTACAAAGCAAGCCAAGTTCCTGAATGATCCCAGCTTCGACTTTATACTGCCATCAGCCACGCCCCCTAGCTTCAAACAGCATAGGATGCCAGTGACAGTGAACAAGTCTCATGTTTCCTCTACAGATTTCTCCTATAGATCTTCCAACATCGCTCGCCTAGAGGACAAAGTCGGAGACCCTAGCAAGCAATGCCCTCTACACAGGAAACCGCACCCTCTACTAAAATGCAGGACCTTCAGGGAGAAGTCTCTGGAAGATCGCAAAGCTTTCCTAAGAGAGAACCGCATATGCTTCAAGTGCTGCTCATCCATATCACACTTTGCCAAGGACTGTAAGGTTAGTGTATCATGCACAGAGTGTGATAAATCAGACCACAACTCAGCACTACATCCAGGCCCTGCTCCTTGGATCGCCCAGCGAGCTAGCGATACCAACGAGCATGGCGGGGAGCAAGAGAACACTGGTACAGACTCTCCAATGGTTACCACACAGTGTACTGAAGTATGCAAAGATCCTGCAGGCGGTAGGTCTTGTTCAAAGATCTGTCTTATTAGAGCTTATCCAATGGGTCAAAGAAACAAAGCTGTCAAGATGTATGCACTCTTAGATGACCAAAGCAACCACTCTATGGCTAGATCCGCATTCTTTGACACCTTCGATGTTAGGGGTCCAAGCTCCCCTTACTCTTTAAAGACTTGTGCGGGTACTGTTGAGACGGCGGGGAGGAGAGCTACCGCCTTTTGTGTAGAGTCCATAGATGGTCGGACTCGTCTACCTTTACCCACCATAATAGAGTGCAACCAGATCCCAGATAACCGGTCAGAAATCCCTACACCTGACGCAGCAATTCACCAGCCTCATCTAAAACGCATAGCCCATCTTCTACCAGAATATGACGAGCAGGCTCAGTTAATGCTGCTCCTGGGAAGAGACATTTTGCAGGTTCATAAAGTAAGGGAACAGATTAATGGTCTCCGCAATGCTCCCTTTGCCCAAAGACTTGACCTGGGGTGGGTCATCGTAGGGGACGTCTGCCTAAAGTCTGTGCACAGACCCGCCACGGTCAGTAGCATGTTCACCAACGTACTTGACAAAGGACGCCCTTCCTCCTTGCAACCATGTCACAACAGCTTCATCACAGAGAAACTTCCAGGTAGTACTCACATGCCCTGCTCCTCTGTAGACCCAGACACAGAGGACCACGCTTGTGACAGTGACCCAGACCACCTAGGATGTACAGTCTTTCATAGAACAAAGGAAGATCAGCAGGTAGCAATGTCCTTTGAAGATAGACTTTTCTTGAAATAATGGAAAAAGAGACAGCCAAGGAGGAGACAAACAATTGGGTCGCCCCTCTCCCATTTAGACCCCATAGACAGCGTCTACCTAACAACAAGGAACAAGTCCTTAAACGCTTTGCCTCGCTTAAACGTAATTTCCAGAGAAAACCAGACATGAGAGATCACTTCTTTACCTTTATGGGTAAGATATTTGAGAATAATCACGCAGAGTTAGCTCCTGCCCTTAAAGACAACGAAGAGTGCTGGTACTTACCTATATTTGGAGTTTACCACCCCAAGAAACCAGGTCAGATTAGAGTGGTGTTTGACTCTAGCTCTAGAGAAGAAGGCGTGTCACTAAATGACGTTCTCCTCTCAGGACCGGATCTGAACAACAGACTCATTGGGGTGCTCCTCCGTTTCCTCCGCAAAGACTCTGTTGCATTCATGGCGGACATCCAGCAGATGTTCCACTGTTTTCTCATTAAAAAGGAACACAGGAACTTTTTGAGATTTTTCTGGTTTAAAGATAACAACCTTTCTAAAGAAATCGTAGAGTATCGCATGAAGGTCCACATATTTGGGAACAGCCCTTCCCCCGCAGTTGCCATTTACGGGCTTAGACGCTCAGCTCGTGAAGGTGAATCCATCTACGGGCCTGATGTGAAACACTTGGTAGAAAAGGACTTTTATGTAGATGACTGCTTAAAATCCCTACCCACCGCGGAAGCAGCTATCAGTCTCCTCAAGAGGGCGCAGGAGATGCTAGCCTGTTCTAACTTGAAGCTCCACAAGATCGCCTCTAACAGCGTAGAACTGATGAAGGCCTTCCCCTCTCAAGACCACTCTGGTGAGTTCAGAGACTTAGACTTAGGTTTTGTCCCCACGTTGCTAGATAAGGATAGACAGGAGCTAGAAGCACCAATTACTCTAAAAGAAATCCAGCAAGCAGTATTAGATATGCCAAATCAGAAATCCCCGGGGCCGGACGGACTCCCTATTGAGGTGTATAAGAAATTTGACCAGATTTTGCTCCCAGAGTTATTAAAGACTCTGGAGTGGGCTGCAAGCGTGGGGACACTACCCCACTCTATGGCGGAAGCAACTATTATAGCAATATACAAGGTGGGGAAGGATCAATTGGAACCCTCATCCTACCGTCCAATTTCCCTCCTAACCTCAGATGTAAAAATCTTAGCTAAAATTCTGGCGACCTGCCTAAATAAATTTATTAGCCATCTTATCAATCCGGATCAGTCAGGCTTTATACCTGGTAGGGCCACAAGCAACAACATTAGGAGAACTTTTCTAAATATCTATACACCGACAGACAATGAAGGGTCCAGAGCAGTGCTGTCGCTAGATGCCGCTAAGGCCTTTGACAGCCTAGAATGGGCATACCTCTGGAGGGTACTAGATAGTTTTGGCTTTGGCCCTCTGTATATTAGTTGGATTAAGCTCCTATATGTAGAACCAAGAGCCAAGGTCAGAATCAATAATGAGACCTCGGAGACCTTTCAGCTGGAGAGAGGGACGAGACAGGGGTGTCCTCTATCCCCTCTTCTGTTCGCCCTCGCCATGGAGCCACTGGAAATAATGGCCAGGGCGAGGTCGGATATAATAGGGTTTAGAAGACACCATGGAGAGGACAAAATAGCCCTCTTCGCAGACGATGTCCTGTTTTTTCTGGGAGAGGTGGAAGGCACATTGGACAAAGTGATCCAGTTGGTGGAAGAATTCGGCCGGTTTTCAGGCCTCACCATCAACTGGACAAAGTCAGCTCTGCTGCTGCTAGACCAAATAGACCTACAGACGCTAGCCACATCTCAAATAAGTGTAAGTACTAAATTTAAGTATCTAGGGATCTGGATCTCAAAGGACCCCACCCAATACATTAACTTAAACCTTGTCCCACTACTATTGAAGTGGAAAAATAAAAGTGAAATTTGGAAAAAATTCCCACTGTCTGTTGCAGGTCGATGTAATCTAATCAAAATGATCTGGCAGCCGCAGCTACTATATATGTTACACAACTCTCCGGTATGGGTAGAATACAAGTGGTACAAAAAAATTGACTCATTATTTAGAGAACTTATATGGAGAGGAGGTCAACCCAGAATAAGCCTACAAACCCTACAACTTCCTGTTAAAGAGGGGGGAATGGCGGTTCCACATCCACGGCTATATTTTTTAGCAGCACAAATGCAACATTTAGCAGGATGTGGAACCACCAAAGGAGATGGCTCATACAACCGACTCTTGCTGACAGATAACTCTCATAAACTATTAGTGGAAGCCCTAGAGGCAATTTTTTTTTGCCATAACCACTCGATTACAAAACTTGTGACTAAAACGTGGCACACAGTAAAAGCAATATTGGGATATGCTGGCCCGACAGAATTCTCCCCCCTTTGGAACAATAATAATCTCCAGGAGATAAAAAGCGTTGAGGTGTCAACTGAATGGACGAGTGAAGGCATATGCCGCCTAAAACATGTGTTCGAAAGGAACAATCTGAAACCATTTCAAGAGCTAGTAAAAGAGTTCGGAATTTCAAATAGAACGTTTTTTTAAATATCTACAGCTCCGTCATGCCTTACAAACGCAATTCCGATCCCAGATAATTACATGGGCACCGATTCCTGCCCTGATCACCCTAATAAGGGCAACAGAGGCTAAGGGTTTAATCTCGGGGATATACAGCAGCTTGGGTGATAGGGCACTGAGTAAAGCAGGACCGTGCAAGAGTAGAGTGGCGTGGGAGAACGACTTGGGAATAATAACTCCACAACAATGGGACAGGATCCTTCAACAGGGTACCCTGGTATCCATAGCCCCGGCCCAAAGAATGTCCCACCTTTTCCTTCTATATAGGGTATACCATACACCCCATAAAATGTTTAAGTTAGGGTGGAGACAAGACAATGAATGCCCAAGATGTAAAAACAAAGGAGACCTGATACACATGGTCTGGAAGTGCCCGAAATTATACGACTATTGGGTGGGAGTCATAGAATATATCAATAAAACCTTTGGATCTCGATTAGACCCAATAGCCAGGATATGCCTACTGGGCTGTATGGATGACAACAGAGTACCGCAAGGTACCCTTGATGCTATATTGAGAAGCCTATTTCAGGCCCGTAAGTTAATCGCCCAAAAATGGCAGGCGCGGGCACCTCCATCCATAGACAACTGGCTAGAGGTAATGAAGCAAACGATCTCAAAATCCACTTTATTAAGCTGGGGAAATATCCCAAATTCGCTAAAATATGGGGCCTGTGGCAGGCTTTCCAGGACTCTTTGAGCCCCTGAGCAAAAAAAAAAAAAACACCCCCTCTCCAGGCCGTGGCAGCTATACCTTACCAAGCAGATTCTCCTGGCTGGACCTTGCGACACTAGAACGATACGGCCCTTGATAAACCTATCTCACCAGATACCGAGCCTGTATGCTCTCATAGGTACGGGGTAAGGGTGGGAGGGTGAGGAGGGTGGGGGGTGGTACACAGCCAACAAGACAAATAAACAAGAGCAAAAGTTTGCTTCCTTTTTATTATGCCCTACGGGACATTAATCCTGATGTGTGCAATTTTGTCTCTTATGATTTATACTCTGTATGTAAAGTGAGTGCATATTTGCTGGCTGTTTTGTAAAATGGTTTTAAATTTTCAATAAAAATGAATGAAATTAAAAAAAGACTTAGGTTCTGACTCTCTGCCAACGCAACGTAGCCTTGGACTACTCTGGGACTTAAGGTCAGACACCTTCACCTTCCAGGTTAGTCGGGAAGAAAAGCCCTTTACACGCAGAGGCGTTCTGTCAACCATAAACTGTCTGTATGACCCTCTTGGGTTTGTAGCTCCAGTCACCATTGAGGGTAAAGCACTTCTCAGAGATCTCACTCAAGAGACAGTCAACTGGGATGATCCACTCCCCCCCGAGAAAAGAGGTCAGTGGACAGAGTGGAAAAATTCCTTGACAACCTTGTCTAACTTAAAGGTCCCTCGACCATATGCTCCTGTACCGTCTACAGAAGTCCAAGACCAAAGACTTTGTGTTTTCTGTGATGCTTCTGTCAAAGCAATCGCTGCTGTAGCTTACCTCAAGATCAGGGACAAGAAAGGACAGTGCCATATAGGTTTTGTCATGGGAAAAGCAAAACTTGCCCCACTCCCAGAACACACAATACCTAGGCTAGAACTTTGTGCTGCAGTGTTAGCCGTGGAGTTAGCCAACACTATCACTAGAGAAATGAACCTAGAAATCAAAGACACTGAGTTCTACACTGACAGTAAAGTAGTCCTGGGGTACATCTACAACGAAACCAGACGCTTCTACGTCTACGTCAGTAATCGAGTGTTGAGGATTAGGATATCCACACACCCAAAACAGTGGCACTTCGTTCCAACTAAACACAATCCCGCAGACCTAGCGACCAGAGCTGTCCCAGCCAACTGTCTTAAGGACACAACATGGTTTACAGGCCCTGCATTCCTGTACAATTCAGAACAGAGCACTCCTGAATCAGAGACTTTCAGCTTGATAGACGCAGTCAAGGATGCTGAAGTTCGTCCACAAGTGTCTGCATTAGTCACGGTGGCTACACAAAACCGACTCAAATCTCATCGGTTCTCCAGGTTTTCCACATGGAAATCACTCATTAGAGCTATTTCTACCTTATCCCACATAGCCCGTTCCTTTGGGAAAAAGACTAATTGCAAAGGCTGGCACCTCTGTGAAAATACCTACTCGGTGACTGACCTAGAGCAATCAAAACATCTGATCATCTACACTGTGCAACAAGAGACCTTTGCTAGAGAAATTGACTGTATTCGCAACAAAGAAACAATCCCTAAAGACAGTGTCCTAAGGAAACTCGATCCATTCCTCGACAGCAGTGACCTGTTGAGAATAGGAGGCCGCCTTAAAGAAGCTACCTTGGAGCACCACGAGAAGCATCCTCTCATTCTCCCGGCTCAACACCATGTCACTGCCCTGCTTGTACAGCACTATCACAGTCAAGTCAAACACCAAGGCTGGCTATTCACTGAAGGAGCTTTGAGGACTGCTGGACTGTGGATAATAGGAGCAAAAAGATGTGTGAGCAAGTGTATCTTCAATTGCGTCACCTGTCACAGACTCCGGGGTCTCTTACAAACCCAAAAGATGGCTGACCTTCCATCTGACAGACTCAACTCAGACCCTCCTTTCTCAAGTGTGGGCCTTGACGTATTCGGTCCTTGGTCCGTTACTACTCGCCAAACCAGGGGAGGTCACGCCAGCAGCAAACGCTGGGCAGTTATATTTACTTGTATGACTGTTCGAGCTGTTCACATAGAGTTGATTGAATCAATGGACACTTCCAGCTTTATCAACGCTCTCAGGCGCTTCATTGCCATTAGAGGTCCTGTTAAGCACATTCGCTCTGATAGGGGCACCAACTTTGTTGGAGCGGTCAAGGAACTTTAGGCATGTGCAAAAGTGAAAAATTTGTTTCGTTTCGTTTCAATTCGTCATTTAATAAATTTCGTTAAGTTAGGTTTGTTACATGTGTTGAATTCGTTTTCGGAATTTGTTCGTTTTCGACCGAATTTCGAAAAATACGGTCGAAATCGAAAATATTTCGACCGTTTTTCGAATTCGTTCGTTTTCGACCGAATTTCGAAAAAAAACGGTCGAAATCGAAAATATTTCAACCAGATTAGAAAACAAATAGTCTCTTTTCGAATAGAATTTTTTTCGAATTAAATTCGAAAATATTTTTTTTTTTTTTCTTCGAATTCCGATCGAATTTAGTCCGCGGGTATTCGATTCGGAATTCGAAAAAAAAAATCGATTTCGACCATTTTTTTTTTTTTTTCGAAATTCGGTCGAAAATGAACGAATTCCGAAAACGGTCGAAATTTTTCGCTATTATAGCAATTCGGAAATTCGTATGCATCCGAATGTCCGAATAATGGAAAATTCGTCCGAATTTCGATTCGGAACGAAACGAAATGCACATGCCTAAGGAACTTCAAATCCTTTCCAATCTAGACAACAACAACGTAGAAAGGTATCTCAACCAACAGGGATGTACTTGGACATTTGACCCTCCTCACTCTTCTCATATGGGTGGTGTGTGGGAAAGAATGATAGGTGTAGCCCGCAAGATCTTGGATTCTATTTTCCTTCAAATGGGAAATGCTAGACTCACGCATGAATGCCTGTCCACCTTTATGGCCGAAGTCTCAGCCATCATAAATGCTAGACCTCTGGTACCACTTACCAACGATCCAGAGGAACCCATGCTGCTGACACCTGCAACTCTACTCACTCAGAAAACCAATACGGTCAGTGCTCCAAGTGGAGAGTTTACAGATAAAGACCCTTTCAGACGTCAATGGAGACAGGTGCAATGTCTAGCCAACACCTTCTGGGACAGATGGAGGAGATATTACATCCAAACCCTACAACCCAGGAATAAGTGGCAAGTTAACAAACCAGACCTGAAGTCAGGAGATGTGGTGCTCATTAAAGACTGTCAAGCACACAGGAATGACTGGCCTTTGGGACTTATCACACAGACATTTCCAAGCAAAGATGGACTTGTCAGAAAGGTCGAAGTTAAGACTTCCAAACAGGGTGAAGTAAAGTCATTTTTCAGACCCATATCGGACTTGATTTTACTTGTGTCTAATGACGCCGGTAGTGGCGTTGGTTAACGCCAGGCGGGGAGTGTTGTGCCTCCAGGATACCTTTCAGGCTCAAAAAGGACAATTCACTGAGTGTACAATGTATTATTGCATTAGTAAGCCAGAGGTATGTTGTCTCAGGTTAGCTGTTATGCTTGCGCCATCTACTGGCCAAACATGAATATAGTTGATAGAATGTAGTGAATTTTATTAGTTAGCTCTGATAGGCTGTGACATCAAAGTCATCATTTCCTCTTTAGCCAGGAAGTGAAGGTCTCAGTATCTCCATGTTTAAGATCAAGGCAGCAAGGCCTGCATTCAATCTGTCCCCACCCATGGAATCGGAGGTAAGCAATCTCTTTCCTCTTCTTCCACAAGCTTAGGGAGATAGCTAGCCATCTCTGATAATGTTTGTATGATGTTATTGTTATCGTATGGTAATGTTATACCATTCTTATTTCTAGTTTTACCGCATATCACGTGTGTCATCCACATGTATATTCAAATCTGCAACGTGCCAATAAAGACACAAGATAAGAAACAGCAGTCTATTATTGTGTGCGCAGAGAAAGGTCATCTGCCTAGATAGCTACCCATAGACTCCGGGAGTACGGGAAGCGAGTCCAGGACACGCGGGCAAGCAGGAACACTATCTAGATAAAGGGGGCCTTGAGAGGTAAGGAAGTCCTCCTTTTCCTCCCTCTGTTCTGCCCTCTGTTCATTATTACACGCAGCGTGTGCTCCAACAGGTGGATAAGAGGGACAGTGTCACTGATGCATGCACTGTCAATGCTCACCATCCTCATGGACTCCTCAAATGGTGACAGGACAGTGCATGCATCCCTGATCATGGCCCACTGGCATGGTAAAAAAACAGGCTCTCCTGACCCTGCCTTTTTTCATATTGGCACAGATACTCATTGATTGCCCTGTGTTGCGTGTGCAGTCGCTGCAGCATTGGCAACATAGAGTTCCATCTGGTGTGCATGTCACAGATTAGGCAGTTCTTGGGCAGGTTGTATTGCTTTTGGAGGTCAGTCAGCCAAGCACTGACATTATATGACCGTCAGAAATGCACACGGAGTTTTCTGGCCTGCTTCAGGACATCCTGTAAGCCCGGGTACCTGCCCAAGAACCACTGCACCACCAAGTTAAGGAAATGCAGTTGAAGTGCTAGCAATTTAGCCAAGCTAGAATTCAACCGCTGGGCATGTGGATGTCTTGGAGCAAACTTCTTTTGTCGCTCCTGCAACTGGGGCAGGGAAATCTGCCAGGTACAATCTGACATCGATAGCAGATTGCCCGCAAGTACTTGGCTGTGACACACCTAATTCTACACCTTCAGTCCTCTCAGTGCAAGTTTCAGAGAGGACTGAAGGTATAGTGGGCTTGGAGATCCCAGCTGATGAGGAGCAAGGAGAGGTCCTCTTTGTCCTTGGTGTGGGTCTTTTAGGTACACTTGCCAATGATCTACATGGCAGATCGACATATGTCTGGTCAAGCATGTGGTGCCCAAACGAGTGATGTTTTGGCCACATGAGATAGGCTTGCGACATATATTGCAAGTAGCAGCGGTGCGATCTGATTCACTCGTCTCAAAAAAGGCCCACACCAAAGAACTTTTGGAATAATGCGGAGAGACAGCAGTGCCCTGAAAATGTGTCTCTCTGCTGTGTGATGCAGTCGGTGTGCTGCCCTTAAGCTGGCCCTGCAGGGCATCCTGCCTCATTGGAGATGTGCCTCCTTTTCCGCTCTCCTATCAGGCACCCACGTGGTGTCAGTGACCTTATCATCCCCTCCCTCCTCATCACTGGAGCAAACCTGGCAGTATTCTGCAGCTGGGGGAACATGACTGCCAGATTGCTATCCTTCTTGGGCACCCCCTCTCTCTGGGCTCATGTTACTACCTTCCTCTAGCTGGGTACCATCATCGGAGCCTTCAAAACGCTGCGCATTCTCCTGCAGCATGTACCCAACACTGTGGTCAAACAGTTTGGGGGACTCCTCAGGAGGACATGGTGGAGATAGGGATGGAGTGACTGATGCCATTGAGCAGAGGGAAGAGGCCACGTTGGCAGCTGAGTACCCTGAGCCTGGGTGAGAGAGGATGAGGAGGATGAGCACGGCTTGGTCACCCACTCTACCAAATTTTCGGCATGTTGCGGCTCAACATGGCCAGCTGCTAAAAAAAAAAAGACATGCTTGTCCCATGGTAACGTGCTGATGAGGATGCACCGTGTCCATGACCAGCACTGTTGCCTCTAGATGCAGAGCCTGCTTGCCCTCTTTTATCGGCTCGTGACTGTCTGCCTCTCCTTGTTTTCCTTCCAGATATATTAATGGCCTGCAGGGAGTAGGGATGAGCTTCGTATTCAAATCAAACTCATGTTCGACTCATACATCGTATGTTCCATCGTTCGTCAAATTAGGAACCTGTTGGGCCGTTCGTGCAAAATTTGAGTGTCGTTTCACGGCCCATAATTCACTGCGGCATCGCAGTGCATTGCTGGCTGATTATTGGCCAAGCATGCACTATGACCCACATGCTTGGTCAATCACAGCTTGCAAAAAACGGGGAGCCATAATTGACCAAAGCCAGGGTGGCTTTGGCCAATTATGGCTCAGAGGGTTTAGTACATGCCCCAAACTATAAAAGGCCGCCTGCAGGTCGGCCTTGTGTAGTGTGTTGCGGTGGTTAAAAGAGAGAAGACAGAGAGAAAGAGTGTCATTTTTAGTAGGTAGATGTGTCCTCTGCAGTGTGCACCTAAAGCTATGTGGTGTGTACTGCCTCTGTCCTCTGCAGTGTGCACCTAAAGCTACGTGGTGTGTGTACTGCCCGTGTTCTCTGCAGTGTGCACCTAAAGCTACTGTACATGGTGTGTACTGCCTGTGTCCTCTGCAGTGTGCACCTAAAGCTACGTGGTGTGTGTACTGTCTGTGTCTGTGCTATTTTTCTCAATGATTTTCATCCATATTGCAGGGACCACACATTACATTAAAGCCGCAAGCAGTTTTAAATTACTTTTTTCTTATAGTAATCTCATTTGTGCAGGGACAGTTCTAAACACATGCCACTTCACAGGCATACTATAGACACCCAGCAGGTACAATATTTAAAGGAATTTTTCTTCTTTTTTTTTTCACTTTAAGCATCATTAAAATCACTGCTCCAGAACAAAATGACAGTTTTTAAAACTTTGTTTCCATTGATACATGTTCCCTGGGGTTCTCAAAAACATTGTACGACAATAATTTGCATATTAGGCTTTAAAATTAGCACTTTTGAATTCGATTGTTCGAGTCCCATAGATGATGTTCGGCTCATCCCTAGGAGGGAGATGTAGTTGCACAAACCTGGGATGTGTATTGTCATGGATCGTGAGATATTAAAGTGTTTCTACGTGAAATCCATATTCATGTATTGCAGAAGATGAGACATTGTGGATAGGACATATTGCAGGATGCCTCTGTCTGTCTAGATGTGGATTGGAACGGAATCAGCCTATTGAGGACTATTGGAATGCTAAGTGGCTTGTGAAATACCTTTCCATTGTGTTCTGCAGATGAATAGCCGTTGTCAGAGACGAGACGCCTAGCCACCTCGTCCGGCTACCTGAATAGATAATTGACTCATGTTAATTGTTGTTCTGATTGCTTCATTGTAGTAATTACCCCCTGGGGGCTTCTGTCTCAATACACATAGTCCTGCTATTCAAGCTTTGGGACCAATCTCTGCTGAGTCATTTTGAAGTCCTCATTTGCATGGAAGAGGACCTGAGTGGAACCACAAATGTACGTTACAATTGACCAATAGAAAAGCGGTTGTTGGGGGCGAGATGTTCCAAATTCTGTATAAAGGTGTGCTGTGTACTTTCAATAAAGAGTTCTGGTTGAACATACATACAACTCGCTTGGTGTGTGTTCTTCATGGATCCAATTGGCACATAGCTGTAGGTTGGATCCCGGAATCTTGGATGACTGGACCATCAGATGTTGCAAGCTGCAAGCTGATCGAATAGAAGCAGAGGAGTGTCGGGAGAGCAGGACCTGGGCGAGAAAGGGTCTCGTCACATGTATATATACTGATTATACTTCAGATAGCAGAATCAACTGCCTGCCTGTAGTATTATTAGTAAGAGAACAGCAGCAATTGTCTTCAGTTAGCTTTAGTTGCACACTGTGCAAAGGACACAGTACACTAACTTAAAATACTTGCAGATCCCTGCCTGTGGTATTAGTCTGAGAACACCAGCAATTGTCTTCAGGTAGCTTTAGGTGCACACTGTGCAGAGGACACAGTACACTTAGTGAAAATACTGAAGCTCCCTGTCTGTGGTATTAGTATGAGAACACCAGTAATTGTATTCAGGTAGATTTAGGTGCACATTGTGCAGAGGACACAGTACACTAAGTGAAAATACTGCAGCTCCCTGCCTGTGGTATTAGTATGAGAACACCAGTAATTGTATTCAGGTAGCTTTAGGTGCACATTATGCAGAGGACACAGTACACCAAGTGAAGATACTTGCAGCTCCCTGCCTGTGGTATTAGTCTGAGAACACCAGCAATTGTATTCAGGTAGCTTTAGGTGCACACTGTGAAAAGGACACAGTACACTAACTGACAATACTTGCAGATCCCTGCCTGTGATATTAGTATGAGAACACCATCAATTGTAGTCGGGTCACTTTAGGTGCACATTGTGCAAAGGACACAGTACACTAACTGACAGTACTTGCAGATCCCTGCCTGTGGTATTAGTATGAGAACACATGCGATTATATTCAGGTAGCTTTAGGTGCACACTGCAGAGGACACAGTACACTAAGTGAAAATACTGCAGATCATTAACCCAATGGCGAGCGCACATGCACGCGCGTGCTGGGAGCCAATTCCCCTTTAAAAGTCCACTAGCTGCACCAACACAGTGCTGTCTGATCTGCAGCTCTGTGTCTGTATCCTGCATCTAAATCCTGCCTACCTGTTACCCTTACCGAGCCGGCTCACCTGACCATCCAAATCTCTCCAACCCTTGACCCTTGGCTTGTTTTGACCTTGCTCTTCTGATTGCTTCCCCGTTGCCAGACCTCTCTGCCTGAATCTGTGACTACGCCTCAGCCCTCCACATCTGCTACCTGTTTACCTGTTGTGACCCGGCCTGTCTGACTCCGCTACTGCCTGTTGTCTCCCAACCAGCTTACTTCACCAGCTCCCGCTGCCGCTGTACCAGCATCGCCTGCTCCTGTTTGCTGACCCGCTTCTTCCGCTCCAGCACTCTCCAGTCCAGTCCCTCCAGAGGGATAAGCATCCAGTGCCAACTGCTGCCATTACTCCGGCACTCCTACCTCGCTGCGCTCCTGAGCTTGCTGTCCTCATTCCAGCAACTCACGAGCCAGGGCTGTAAGAGAGGCCTTCTCCTGCTACTAGGCTCTGATTGCCAGGTACGTTCGTACAAAACACACACTGTGCAGGACACAGTACACCAAGTGAAAATACCTGCAGATCCCTGCCTGTGGTATTAGTATGAGAACACCAGCAATTGTATTCAGGTAGCTTTAGGTGCACACTGTGCAAAGGATACAGTACACTAAGTGAAAATACTTGCAGATCCCTGCCTGTGGTATAAGTATGAAAACACCAGCAATTTTAGTCAGGTAGCTTTAGGTGCACACTGTGCAAAGGACACTAAAACAAAATACTGGAGGTCCCTGCCTATATTTGTATGAGAACACTAGCAATTGTATTCAGGTAAGCTTTAGGTGCACACTGTGCAAATGATACAGTACACTAACTGACAATACTTGCAGATCCTTGCCTGTGGAATTAGTCTGAGAACACCATCAATTGTAGTCAAGTCGCTTTAGATGCACATTGTGCAAAGGATACAGTACACTATGTGAAAATACTTGCAGATCCCTGCCTGTGGTATTAGTATGAGAACACCAGCAATTGTATTCAAAATTTGTACAGAAATACAGCGCTCAGGGTGTTCATTGAGAATGATCAGCTTAAGGGTAATTAATGCAAAATTAATAAATACAGTAGTACAAGATGACAGTATTTAATATAATAGTCCTGAGTTTTAAGAATCCATAAAAATAGGTTTGAGACTGTCCATAGATGGATAAAAACAGTCCGGGCTTTTAAGGAATTTGCATCAGGTGGGTAATTAGCAGATAACCAGGGCTGCTCTCCAAGAGTGAAGTCAACTCCAACAAACATGAAAAAAATAAAAACAGGAGAAAGCGCCTCTAAGTTGTCTGATTTAAATATAAAAGCAATAGCAGATATCCAACACTTACATTTAATATGACGGGACTGAAGGTAGGAGTGCTGGTAATCAGGAGGACCTGAAGTATAAAGTCTTCTTGTAGATTGTGAGAGATCTCCGCTCAGAAAATCTGGGGGAAGCCGAGTCTCCAGTCGTTTGAGAGCAATGTAGGACAAGCCGCTCATCTGTCGAATGGTGACGTCAGGGGGACGGTAGCTGACAGGGATCACAAGGGTATCACGAGAGCGCTGTAGGGTGAGCCGCTCGTCTGTCGAACAGTGACGTCAGGGGGACGGTGGCTGACAGGGATCACAAGGTATCACAACGGGTTTCAGAGCGTGCGCTGGTCTATGGAGAGTCCTGCACGCTCCTTTGTCAAGTGTAAAACAGGAAGGGAATTAGGAAGTATAAAAAGAGGTCATGTGGTGGTTCACCGTCCAATCGAAGGGTTGGAAATACAAAGGACATAGACATTAAAGGCTAATTGTTGTTCAAAAGTAAATGTAAAAGGAAGGACTAAAAGGGAAACAAATACTAAAGTGCAGAATCACATCGAATAATAAAAATGTTTAATAAGGATCAAATTTGAATAATATTAAGGAAGCATATATAGCTCAAGAAAATGGGAACAACCGCAGAGGGGACGTGCTCTACTGTAGAGCATGGGAGACTGTAAACTCAGGGTCATCTCTTTCTGCTAAACACGTGAAAAAAGAGCAGGAAGCGCCATTGCCGAGCAGTTTGTATGTACAGAAGATAAAAAGGGGGTGAATACATTTATATCAATACATATAATATATACATATAAAGAACAAAATATATGATGGGTAAATGTAATATAACAACAATAATGGTTCTAGTGTTATTAAAAATATAAAAAATCATTAACAATATATTAACATTTTTTACATTTTTTTATATTAAAAGTATGTGTAATTGGACAATAGAAGATGATGAAAGATATTCATATGATCACATAATCGATTACAAGAAAGTTGAAGATGAAAATAAATATATACTGTTAAAAGAGACAAGGAGTAATGTATTAAATATGCAGCAATATATTATATAGCTTACCAAATACTATATATAAAATAATTGTTAGAGGATAGTGTTCACATCCAATTCCTCGTTTAAGCCAAGGGGGGTAAGACAATTGAGTGTAAAGATCCAAAAAGTCTCGCGCTCACATAATCGCGAGAAGTGCTCAGCTTCAGATAACTTTTTGGGTATGGACTCGATGACCCACACCCTCAGGCCATCAGTAGACTGATCGTGGTGTTGGAGAAAATGGAGTGGCACGCTATGCTCATCACAGCCCACCTCGACAAGTCGTCGATGGGTACCAAAACGTTGTCTGAGTGGATTAATTGTACGACCCACATATAATCATTTGCAAGGACATGTAAGGCAGTATATAACGTAATCTGTGGAACAATTATGAATGTTTTCTAGATGATAAGTTTTATCTCTATGGACGAATTATTTTTGACCATGAGTTACGAAGTGACAAAACTTACAACAAGGTTTGTTACATCTATACATTCCTACAAGAGGGATTAAGCATGTGGCACTTGGTGTTATAAGATATTTTAGCCTACTGGGAGCTATTTTATTTTTTAAAGTTGGTGCCCTCCTATAAGTAATTTTAGGCTTATCACATAGAGTGGTGGATCTTGTTTTAAAATTTTCCAGTGTTTGCTCAAGATATGTTCCATTTTTCTATATTGTTCGTGATATCCAGTTATGAAAAGAACAACGGAGGCCTCAGGCTGTTTTTTCCTTTTCGGGTTTTTTCCAGAAAGAAAAGTGTTATGGGCTTGGTTTATTAATGATTCGGGGTATCCCTTTTCCAAGAATTTTTGTTTGAGGTGTACACTTTGAGCGATATAGTCGCTATCTTTCGTGCAGTTTTGTCGCAATCTGCAGAATTGTCCTTTGGGTATATTTTTTATCCATAATGAATGATGACAACTGTTGAAGTGTAGATAGGAGTTACCCGCAGTCGGTATAGTGTAATTCCGTGCAATTATATGATTGTCTTCATGACTGAGCTCAAGGTCAAAGAAGGCCAGCACATCTTTGTTCCATACAAATGTAAAAGAGAGACCTAAATCGTTGGTGTTACGAATTGGTTTACTACAGTTAGAGGCCCATCACAGATAATAACTATATCGTCGATATAGCAACCATAAAATATAATGTGCCTTGAAAAGGGGTTTTCTTTCCAAATAAATCTGTTTTCCCAGTAACACATTGTTAGGTTCGCATATGAGGGGGCGCCCATGGCTGTGCCGTGGGTTTGAAGATAGAAGTTGCCTTCAAAATAAAAATAGTTGTGCTCAAGGCAAAAAGTAGTCGCCTCTAGAATAAAGGCCATCTGCTTAGAGTTGAGCAAGGGATTAGACAGAATGGACTCCCGGACGGCTACCAAACCTATATCATGGGGTATGGGTGTTTATAATGAATTTACATCAAGAGACAGCCAGGAATAACTGTCTTGCCAAGTATATGGAGATAGGAGTTCCATCAAGTGTATGGAATCTCTAATATAAGATGGAAGTTGTTGGGCTAAAGGTTGTAGGAAAGAATCAATGTATAACGAAAAAACGCTAGTGATACTATCCATGGAGGCAACAATAGGCCTTCCTGGTGGGTGCAAGGAATCCTTATGTACTTTTGGTAATTATACACATCCATATTACATGATATAGGTTTGGTAGCCGTCCAAGAGTCCCTTCTGTCTGATCCCTTGCTCAACTCTAAGCAGATGGCCTTTATTCTAGAGGTGACAACTTTTTGCCTTGAGCACAACTATTTTTATTTTGAAGGCAACTTCTATCTTCAAACCCACGGCACAGCCATGGGCGCCAATTATGCCCCTTCATATGCAAACCTAACAATGGGTTACTGGGAAAACAGATTTATTTGGAAAGAAAACCCTTTTTCATGGCACATTATATTTTATGGTCGCTATATCGACAATATAGTTATTATCTGGGATGGGCCTCTATATGTTGTAAACCAATTCATCGAACACTGTAACACCAACGATTTAGGTCTCTCTTTTACATTTGTATGGAACAAAGATGTGCTGGCCTTCCTTGATTTTGAGCTCAGTCATGAAGACAATCATATAATTGCACAGAATTACACTAAACCGACTGCGGGTAACTCCTATTTACACTTCAGCAGTTGTCATCATCTATTATGGATAAAAAATATACCCAAAGGACAATTCTGCAGTTTGCGACAAAACTGCACGAAAGATAGCGACTACAGTATATCGCTCAAAGTGTACACCTCAAACAAAAATTATTGGAAAAGGGATACCCCGAATCATTAATAGACCAAGCCCATAACACTTTTCTTTCTGGAAAAAAAAAACAAAAAAGAAAAAACAGCCTGAGACCTCCATTTCATAACTGGATATCACGAACAATATAGAAAAATGGAACATATCTTGAGCAAACACTGGAATATTTTGAAACAAGATCCTTATTTAGCCACCACTCTATGTGATAAGCCAAAAATTACTTATAGGAGGGCACCAACTTTAAAAAATATAATAGCTGACCATGATGATTCTTGCTTAGGAATCTAGCTATAGTGAATGATTCTCCAAGGGCTGATACCATTGTTTCTCGAGAAGATAACTGTCACTTTTTAAGAGGGAGCAAGCAAGACTTCATTCGCATACTTCGGGATGTTGAAGCTAACACCGTACGTCTAAAGGAACATGGAAAGGTGGTATTGGTGCTGGAAAAAAAATCCACAATCATCTGGCAACAATTTACAAACAACAGAACCCGGAAGTCACAAGTACACAGTTATGTCTGGTACAGCTGACAAAATTCTGGAACATTTGCTGGAAACTATAAGGTTGGATTCAACACTCAGTAGTTCTGAAGACACCTTTGCTGGCGATTTCCTCCTGACTCACTGCATATTCATGCCAACTGCTCAGTTCTGCTAAGCATTGCTCCATCAGTATCCTGGCAAAATGCAAATAAGCTGCTTATTGCAAACAATCAGTTCCTTTTTAACTTCACCTACGATTGGAAGATCTGATCTTAAAGTAGAAATAAAGGGCCAGATTCTCAGCTGAGATATGACGGTGTATCTCAGATACACCGTCGTATCGCAGTTTTTTTCAATGGGTATCTATGCGAGTGATTCTTAGAATCACTTACGCATAGATACACTAAAGGTCTGACAGGTGTAAAGCAATTACACCGTCGGATCTTAGATGTAATGACAACGCCACCCGCTAGGTGGCCTTTACGCTGTTTTCTCATTTGCCTATGCAAATGAGCCTAATACGCCGATTATCGAACATTTTTACGCCGCCCCGTCGTCGTTTACGTCGTTTCCATATGCGTAAGGTTACCCCTGCTATATGAGGGGTATGTTTCCGAAGGTCAACCTCAGCGTCTTTTTCCATCGGTTACGTCGTTTTACTAAGTCGTTCGCGAATAGGGAATTGAGTAAGTGACGATCACGTCATTTTGATGTCGGTTTCAACAACGCTTTCCGCCCTGAGCTGGAGCATGCGCACTGGGCTTTTTTCCCGGCTGGCGCATGCGCACTTTGTTTGACGCGGGGCGCGCTTAATTTAAATACAGCACGCCCGCTCCTTCACTATTTGAATTACGCGGCCTTACGACGCCTCATTTACGCTACGCCGCCAAAAATTACGGAGCAAGTGCTTTGAGAATACGGCACTTGCTCCAGTTATTTGCGTAGGTGTAGCGTAATTGCGATATGATTCGCTACACCGCCAGATACGTCATTTTTGAGAATCTGTCCCAAAGTCTCTCAAAGAAAAAAAAAAGAAAAAAAAGAAAATAAAATAGCTCCCAGTAGGCTAAAAGATCTTATAACACCAAGTGCCACATGCTTAATCCCTCTTGTAGGAATGTATAGATGTAACAAACCTCTTTGTAAGACTTGTCACTTCATCACTCATGGTCAAAAAGAATTCGTCCATAGAGATAAAACGTATCATCTAGAAAACTTTCATAATTGTTCCACAGATTACGTTATATACTGCCTTACACGTCCTTGCAAATTATTATATGTGGGTCGTACAATTAATCCACTCAGACAATGTTTCGGTACCCATCGACGACTCGTCGAGGCTGGCTGTGATGAGCATAGCGTGCCACGCCATTTTCTTCAACACCACGATCAGTCTACTGATGGCCTGCGGGTGTGAGTCATCGAGTCCATATCCAAAAAGTTATCTGAAGCTGAGCGCTTCTCGCGATTATGTGAGCGCGAGACTTTTTGGATCTTTACACCCAATTGTCTTGCCCCCCTTGGCTTAAATGAGGAATTGGATGTGAACACTATCCTCTAACAATTATTTTTTATATAGTATTTGGTAAGCTATATAATATATTGCTGCATATTTAATACATTACTCCTTGTCTCTTTAAACAGTATATATTTCTTTTCATCTTCTTCAACGTTCTTGTAATCGATTATGTGATCATATGAATATCTTTCATCATCTTCTATTGTCCAATTACACATACTTTTAATATAATTTTTTAATAACATTATTGTTGTTATATTACATTTACCCATCATATATGTTGTTCGTTATATATATTACATGTATTGATATAAATGTATTAACCCCCTTTTTATCTTCTGTACATACAAACTTCTCTGCAATGGCGCTTCCTGCTCTTTTTCACGTGTTTATATTTAAAGGTTTTTATTGAGTTTTACAAAGATAAGACAACAAAGTCATACAGTGGTGAGTATGAAAGCATCATAATAAACATACGGCACATGTGACAACTATCAAGTAAAAGACTACATCAGCAAAATACTTGGAAAAAAAAAGGGATTTACAGCCGGATGCTTAAGACCGAGCTTGAGAAGTACAAAGGCCCGGGTGCCCCTAAGGAGAGACCTCCTGCAGCCCGACCCCTACACCCCTATAGGGAGCTAACTATGCAGGGGGGGGTGAAGGAAGACCCCGCTCATAGAATATGTCAAAATTACCAGAAAATAGAGGTCGCTGTAGCTGAGTGAGAAGCTAAAAAAGGCAGACAGTTGTACCGTATCCCAACAAAAGAACACACCACCCAACATTTATCAGGAAGAGAGAAAAAAAATAAAAAATAAAGCAATGCTCAGGCTTGATAAGCTCTATATCAAAAGATGGGAGGGGCAGCTCCCAGGGCAGAGTCCCCGATGCTGCACAAAGGGATTGTTAGGGAGAAGGGAGCAGACGGAAAGAAAAAAGGAGAAAAGGAGGAGAAGAAAGAGAAAAGGAGTGCAGTGACAGAAGGTGGAAGTCTAAGCCAGGACCTCTTAGAATGACAGAAAAATGGATTCTCCAATTCCCATGTATGGTTCTCATATCTCCCGAAACTGTGGGAAAGTGTCTAAGATAGAGCTTAACATGACATGATCCAGGAGATTTTCCGTTTAGCTGCTGTAATGGAAACTTTGGGGCATTTCCATGCTCTAGCTAAGGTGATTTTGGCCCCCAAGAAAATGAAGAAAACTAGTTTAGGGGTTGGTTTCGCTGCCTGGGGGAGGCGCTGATTAAGAAGAGCCGTTAATGGAGACTTGGGGATAGCTAGACCTGAGATCATGGATGCTATTCGGAATATTTTGGTCCAGAAGCTTCTAATTTTGGGCCCTTTCCTACCAAACGTGTAGCATTGTGCCCCTCATCTGGCACCCTCGAAAACATAAGGGGGAGACCGAGGGGAACATAGCAACAAGCCGGGCAGGTTTGAGGTACCATCAGGTGAATACCTTTAAATTGGCTTCAATGAGAGAGATACTTGAGATCCCTTTAAAAGATGAGGAATAAGCGCTGTGCCAAGTATCTAGGTCCCATGTCACCTGCAAATTATCCTCTCAGGCCAGCATGCAGGCCGTGTTACGGTCATTAGTGGCTAGTGACGAGTAGATTCTGGAAATCCCCCCTCCTCTGCTCCATGATGTCTCCACACCACTGTTCGTATGGCGTAAGTTGGGGGGTTCAGGGTTCCCTGACCAGAGAGATCGAAGAAAGCAGGACAATTGATGGAACCAAAATCGTTCAGTAGAAGGCATTTTTAAGGTCTTAACACACTGGGTGAGGGAAAGGGGTCCCGAAGTTGAAAGGAAGTGCCCGATCCGATACATCCCCTAATCCAACCACCACCTGAAGGCCCTGATGTCCACCCCCAGGGGAAAATCAGGATTGTGGAAGATGTGTGCTAAGGGTCTACAGGAGGAGACCAGGAAAGGGTTGTTCCTGAGCTTATCCCAGATTGCAAATGTGTGTGACAAGGACGGACAAAGTATAGGTGGTCTAGCTTTTGGAGGTTTCCAGAGGAGGAAGTCAAGAGTAAAGGTGGGGACCGCTTGTCTTTCCATGTCCACCCAGTCAGGCTTGGCCACTTTACTGTATACCGTGGAGAGCTGGCGCGAGTCTGGCCACCTGGAAGTACCAAAGTAGATTGGGTAATCCCACTCCCCCTTGGCTTCTAAGTCTGAAAAGGGTGTGTCTAGCCAGACGATGGCCCAACTTTCCCCAAACAAACTTGATGACTTTAGATTGGAATGTATCTAAGTGATCCTTCCTAATCGAAATCGGGAGGGAGCGGAAGATATAAAGGAGTCGCGGAAGCAGGGTCATTTTTACTGAGTTGATCCTTCCCAACCACGACAGTTGATGGGGGTGCCTATGTTTAAGATCTAATTCCAGTTTCTTGAACATGGGGGGATAATTGGCTTGATAGAGTAGTTCGAATTTAGAGGTTAAATTAATTCCCAAATAGCGGATAGATGTGTCACTCCACCTAAAACGAAAGGAGTCTTTCAGCTGGGCAACTATAGGCGGAGGAAGGGATATGTTGAGGGCCTGAGATTTGGAATAATTGACCCGTAACCCCGAAACATCCGCAAAATCGTCCAATGTTTTGCAGATCACTGGTAGGGAGGTGACCGGGGAGGTTACGAAAAGGATCAGATCGTCCGCGAACAGACTACATTTGTGGGTCGTGGTACCGTAACGGACTCCCACAATGTCTAGATTAGACCTGATGGCAATGGCCAGTGATTCAATGGCTATGGCAAAAATTAGCGGTGAAAGGGGACAGCTTTGGCGAGTGCCCTTCCTTATTGCGATGGGATCCGAGTACATGCCCAGTAGTTTGATCCTGGCCTCAGGATTGGAGTATAGGGATCGGACAAGCCCGGTGAACCTGGGGCCAAAGCCCCAGCACTCTAGTATTGTGTTAATATAGGACCAGGAGACAGAGTCGAAGGCCTTCTAAAGATCCAACGACAGAAACATCCCCGCCTGAGCCCCTCCACCATCCCAGTGTCAAGGATTCTAAATAGACCAGTACTGTGTGCCTACACAGAGGAGACCAATACTGTATGCAGTGAAATAAAAGGTGTTTAAAAGGTGAACAAAACAGGTGAAGACAACCAGTGCACAAATAACAACAAAACATATATACAAGTCAAGGGGAAATGCCGTAATCATAAACAAAAAGCCAAGTCGAGGTCATATACCAGGAGATCACAGAAGATGGGTGAGGACGGGACACAACGCAGCAGGGAGCGGATGGATGGACAGGCTGCGGGACAGGAATCCAATGGGAACAGGATCCAAGGTAAAGGGGAGAGCAGGAAGGGCAGAGTCAGAGTAACAGGCTCAGGATCAAGGTTGTATACTGATACCAGGGTGAGCTCTGCTTGAACTCGCCGGGTATAAATAAAGGTGTTGATTGAGTTCAGGTTACAGCTGAGCGCAGGAAGGGCTGTGTGCTCCATACTGCCAAGAACCCCCCGCTGGTGGAGGCCAGTATTGCAGCCCAAATAACAGGCAGTATCACCAGCGGGGGGGACCTTTCCTGACAGTACCCCCCTCAAAGGAGCGGCCTCCGGACGCTCCAACTAGCTGTTGCTGGGGAAAGCCCATGGTGTCAAGCCGGGCACTGGATAAAGTCACATCAGGTTTTGCCGGAGGAAGGTCCATGACTTTAAATTGGGCAAAGTGCAGCTCATGCTGGGCAGCGGGTACAGACATCTCAGGCTGGGCAAAAAGTACATTAAGCTGGGTAGTAGAGACATCAAGCGGGGAAGCAGACATGGGCAAATCAAGCTGGGCAGCAGACTCTGGGTCATCGATCTGGGCAGCGGGCATAGGCTCTGGGTCCTCTAGCTGGGCAGCGGGCATAGACTCCGGGTCATTGAGCTGGGCAGTAGGCTCCGGGTCGTCGAGCTGGGCAGCAGACAGAGGCTCTTGGTCATCGAGCTGGGCAGCAGGCTCCGGGTCATCGAGCTGGGCAGCAGACAGAGGTTTCGGGTCATTAAGCTGGGCAGCAGACAGAGGCTCCGGGTCGGCGAGCTGGGCAGCAGACAGAGGCCCCGGGTCATCGAGCTGGGCAGTAGACAGAGGCTCTGGGTCATCGAGCTGGGCAGCAGACAGAGGCTCCGGGTCATCGAGCTGGGCAGCAGACAGAGGCTACGGGTCATCGAGCTGGGCAGCAGACAGAGGTTCCGGGTCATCGAGCTGGGCAGCAGACAGAGGTTCCAGGTCATCGAGCTGGGCAGCAGACAGAGGCTCCGGGTCATCGAGTTGGGCAGCAGACAGAGGCTCCGGGTCGGCGAGCTGGAAAGCGGACAGAGGCTCCGGGTCATCGAGCTGGGCAGCAGACAGAGGCTCCGGGTCGGCGAGCTGGGCAGCAGACAGAGGCTCTGGGTCATCGAGCTGGGCAGCAGACAGAGGCTCCGGGTCATCGAGCTTGGCAGCAGGCTCCGGGTCATCGAGCTGGGTAGCAGACAGAGGCTCCGGGTCATCGAGCTGGGCAGCAGACAGAGGCTTTGGGTCATCAAGCTGGGCAGCAGACAGAGGCTCCGGGTCGTCAAGCTGGGCAGCTGGCACAGGGACAACAGGCTGGGCAGCTGGCACAGGAACAACAAGCTGGGAAGCTGGCACTGGAACAAATGTCCAAATGTCCCTAAGGCCTCTTTGAAATAATAGTTTTGCTATTTTGGAGCTAAGTCTAGTGGGGCGTACATTTTGTGCTGAGGGAGGCTTGGATTTGTTAATACTCTGGTTGAAGGCGACATTTGAATTCCCGCCCAGTATCACTGAACCTTCCAACATGGGATCTAGAGTTTTGAATAGGTCAATAAAGAATTTGAGTTGGCCCACGTTGGGGGCATAGTAAGAAACCAGGGAGTACAGGTGACCATCAATTGTGCCTTTGACCATGACAAACCTTCCCCCCGGGTCCTTATATTCTAAGTGCAGGGAAAACCTACAATTCTTAGAAATTATAATTGCCACCCCCTTGGTTTTATCCTCAGCACTGGCTAAAAAAAATTGCGGGAAATGGGCATGGAGGAAGTTGGGTTTGTATCGGATCGTGAAATGGGTCTCCTGAAAAAAGAGGACATCCAGGGAGCAGGACTTTGCAAAGTCCAGAACCTTTTGCCTTTTGGAGGGTGAGTTAAGACCTTGTGTATTGTGGGTGGCTACTTTCAACTGAGTAGCCCTGGGAGTGTTACTAGCCATGGAGCAGAGGAGTGAGGAAAAGCTGCAGAACCCCGCCACTTACCGGATTGGAGAGACTACAGTCGTTTCGGCGACCTGACCTCTGTAAGAGCTAAGGGTGTCCTGGATACAAAGAGCTGATGGCGAAATTATGACCTCCTGCAAAGAGAAGAAAGGTTAGAAAGGAAATGGACAGGCAATAAAGAAGAGGGAAGGGGAGGGGTAGGTGGTCCGAGTTCGCAGGGAGCCCGGAGGGGTGAAGGGTAGTCAAACACCCCTCACCAAAAATCTCATTCAATTCGTCAGTACCCAGCCAGCCAGGCAGACGCCTAACCCACGGAGAAGGCATAACCAAATCCGGGGGGTAGGTGGAAGCGCAGCAACAGCGCTCCAACCTTGGCGCAGTAGAAAAACGTATCAGGAGCATAAAGCTCTAAGAACATTAGCAGGGAGGCACGGAGCCCCAAAGGCCACCCCCCCTGAAGGCCCCCCTCCCCCTCCATGGAAAACCAGCAGAGGAGGATCAGGGCTAGGTCAGTGGGTAGACCACCGACATAGCCGAAAAACATACAATGCTGAACAGAAGTCCAATGTATATAACAGGATTAACCATATCATCCGAGTCTATCAAAGGGCAATAACTAGAACAAATGCAAAAACACAGAGGGGGTGAATTAGCCCCCCTAAAACAAAAGGGAAGTTCCAACAGAAAAGAGTACTTCACAAACTGTTCCCAGAGGAGTTGTCAGGAGGAATCAAGGGGGCCTGGTGTCCCTGGTCTTCTTGAGTTTGGGCTTTTCCCAGGTGTTTGCCAGGGCTCGCAGGTGATGGTCGCTTGGTTGATCCAGAATTTGGAGTTTGAAAGATCCATTGCTGCTTCCTGGGAGATGAGGCGCAAGTGCAGGAGAAGGCGTTCCCCATTAGTGTTGCTCATGAATATTCGCATTGCGAATATTCGCTACGAATATTGCATATTCGAGTATTCGCGAATAACTCGAATATCGCGGCGAATATTCGCTATTTTGAATATTCGTATTTTTTTCGCAATCAATTTCGCAATCAATTTCGCATTCGCACTTTTTTTTGTGATATTCGTGATATTTTATAAAAAAAAAGAAAAAATTGCGAAATTTCGCATTGGCGAAATTTCGCAATTTTTTATTTTTTTTTATAAAATATCACGAATATTCGATATTGACGAATATTCGCAAATATTTTTCGAAATATTCGCGAAATATCGCGAAATCGAATAAGGCGTATTCCGCTCATCACTATTCCCCATCATGAAGACTGTGAAATGAGTGCTCCTTGCCTTTATACTCCAATTTTAGGGCAAAAGGGAAGGTCCATTTGTATTTAATGTTACGCTGTGACAGGACCAGCAAGAGAGGTTTCAAGGCCCTCCTTTTTTGGATGGTGGTCGGGGAGAGATCCGCAAACACTTGTATATTGTGTCCTCAACAAGTAAGAGGGTTTTGGTGCCTGCAAAGCTTCATAACTTCCTCTTTAACCGAAAAGAAGTGGAGTTTGACCACTATGTCCCTGGGGGATCTGTCCTTTCTGAGGGGTCCCAGGGTTCTGTAAGCACGGTCGATCTCAAGCTTATGGCGGGACGTTGGGATAAGTTGTTTAACAAAGTCCTGGACAACCGAGAAGGTATCAGTGATCGATTCAGGGAGCCCCCTGATCCTAAAATTCTCTCTTCTAGATCTGTTCTGCAGGTCATCGATTCGGCATAAAGCAGTGTCCAATTTGGTCCTGCAGAACATGTATCTGGTCAAAATTTTGTCTAGTTGAGGCTATAGTTTGATCCAATTTACTTTCAATCGATTCCATCCTTGCGCCGATCATGTGAAAGTCCCCCCTTAGGTCATTAATGATCTTTGCAGCAGTCTGCGCCAGCCCCTTGTCCAGTAATAAGGACAATTGTGTGAACAGTTCAGCAGTCTGAGAAATGCTGTGTGGGGAGGCAGCCGCCATGACAGGCCACACTGTCGCCTGAGGTGAGGCAGGCCCCAGGGGAGAATTCAGCAGCTCAGCCATGGTCTGCTCTAGTAAGGACTCTGTGGATGCTGGAGAATGAACTAGGTCTGCTAGGGGACTGGCTGGGGCCCCTAGAGTGTGGGAGATGGCTATTGCAGCATACGACGGCTTGAAACCCGGGGATTCCTCCGCTCCTGCGTGAGGTGTCTGTGTGACGCCCGCCACCTTGGAATCGAGCGCCCCGCTTACCGCGATGAATCGTGGCTCCAGGCTTCTCCTCACAGGTCTCTCCGACATAAGCTGATGCCCCGACAATCCCCCCACCTGAGGGTGTAATGGTGGCGACCTCTGGGGATCCCACTCCCCCGCTATTACCGCCGGTCAGTCAGAGCGCAGCGGAGCTCTCAGGTTAAGCTGCCATTCCTGACCAGTCCGCGCATGCGCCTCTTCTTTTTCACGTGTTTAGCAGGAAGAGTTGACCCTGAGTTTACAGTCTCCCATGCTCTACAGTAGAGCACGTCCCCTCTACGTTTGTTCCCATTTTCTGGAGCTATATATGCTTCCTTAATATTATTCAAATTTGATCCTTTTTAAACATTTTTATTATTCAATGTGTATTCTGCACTTTAGTAATTGTTTCCCTTTTAGTCCTTCCTTTTACATTTACTTTTTAACCACAATTAGCCTTTAATGTCTATGT